>JBCNYH010000001.1:21902559-21913578 GCA_039654325.1 Tandanus tandanus
TCAGGAGGAACAATGTGGTTTTCGTCCCGGCTGCAGCACTCTTGACCAGCTCTACACACTCTACGGGATCCTGGAGGCAAAAACACAGGCTCCGATGAGTGGATGGAAAGCTGGACGAGGGGAACCTGTGACAAACACTATAAAATACAAGATTGACACTATATTTTGAAGTGTATACCTGCAAATAAATCATTTGAAGAATAAGCTACCAATACCAAGAAAAAAAGAACAATAACTATAACTATAACTATTTAAAGGACTTTATAGTTAAAGGTCAATATAAATAAAAAAAAATGCAAGATAGAAAATAAAATAAAATATATAAAATAAAATAAAGTATAAAATAAAATATAGGATACAAAAATATATAAAATGAAATATAAATTTAATATAATGAAATACTTAATACTAAAGACTTATGACACGAGTTAGCAGGTTTTGAAAGTGGAGCTATCAGTGGGTCATGCGCAGGTGACTGAAAAGTAAGCTAAGGGAAATAACTTTTTTTTTTAACAAAACTAGACTTAGCAGGTTTTGCAAATGGACTCCTCATATACACACTGTGTTGATACCTTGATATCTTGATTCTGAGCGTCAAGACATTAAATTACTTCTATGCTCCTCAAGCCGCAACAATGGACCTTCCGTTTCCGGTTACCAGCTGTTTTTGTACCGATATCTGTCCTTAGTATTGCCAAATCTGCCCCAGTATTTGTCTAATTTTGCCTTAAAGGAGTTTACAGACTTCACAGATATGACTCCTTGTGGGAGGTAATTCCTCCGGTTAACTACTCGGAATGCAAATGAGTTGCCTCAAACATCAGGACAGTATTTTCTTTTGTACAGTGATAAATTATAACCACATACATACTGGACAAACTGCTTGTTAAGTAATGTTGATTTAACACTGTCGATGTTGTTCATGATTTTAAATACTTTAATCATGTCACCTCTCTGTCTGTGATATTCTAATGGTGGTAAGTTCAGTGGTCTGAGTCGAGCATGATAGGGAAAGTCTGCAACTTGTGGGATTATCCATGTAGTTCTATGTTGAACTCGCTCAATTTTATCTTTGTCGCATTTGAAAAGAGCGGACCAAACAGTTTGCATACTCCAGTTTAGATTGAACTAAGCTCTTGTATAAAGTTAAAAATAGTTCAGCATTTAGGTATTTAAAGATTATTCTAATAAGACCCAGTGTACTGTTAGCTTTATTCACTAGAGAGTTAATGTGTGCCCTGAATTTCAGATAGATTTCCATCATGATGCCCAAGTCCTTTCCGTGGGTAGCTTTGGTGACATATTCTGCATTTAAATTTTTAGATCCTAGATGCATCGTCGATAATTTTGAATAGTTAAAGGTAACTGCCATATATCTGGTCACTGCTGAGTATTTTGAATATCATTTTGAAATTTGTTGGATTCTTGCACACTGAATACAGATGAGTTGAATTCAGCAAAAATTTTGCTGTAGCAGCTTTAGGCCATCAGGTTATTCATTTATGTATATTAGAAAAAGCACAGGCCCGAGGTCACTACTCTGAGGGACACCACTTGAGACGTCAGACCAGTTTTGTACAGTACACGTGGGTATATAAGGAGGTCTCGTGGGTTTAACATAGGACAGACTATCAGATGACCCAAGAAACAGTAAATTCGTATGTCTAGATTGAATAATGCTAGGCAACATTGTAGAGCATCAAAGAGACTTGACATTGAAAATTACCTCTGAGTGATCCTTTTAGCATGTTCTAAACAGCTCAAGAAAGTCTAGGATGCAATTTTTTTTATTTCACATCAGGTAAGTTTCATATGACACACACACAACTAACTAGTTCTAAAAGTCTGTCCAATTTTCTGTCATTGTCCTGTTGTATACCTGTTGTGCGATATATGTAACATAAACTTAAAGGGATAATAAACAAAGGAAATAATAAATACTTTATAACTGTCAAATCTCTTCAACAGAATTCAATTGTGATCAAGTTGCTTAAGTTAAATTGCTTTCTGCCAAAGGATTTGAAACCTTCAGACATTAGTAAAAATGTCCAAAAAAAAAAAAGAGTACACACACATATAATTTAAAAAAAATTATTTATTTATTTATTTCAGGAAACTGATTGGGTGAGATAATAAAAGTTGAATGAAGCCTTTGTGTGGGGTCTCTTGATCTCCATCACTCTTCACCTGAGAATATGACTCTGGCTCTGACTGCTAAAATGCCAGCTTTCTGCATACATAAAGGAGCTGGTGACTGGGCAAGAAGACAGTTAGTTCATATGGGAAGATTTTCACTGTTGCACAGCATGCTGCAGGCAGCATTCTAATGAGGTCATCAATAACCCTAAACAGCTGCTCAGGAAGAGAGACTCATCTGTTGAGAAAATGCAGTGAGGGAGGATTTCCTTAGGAAAAAAGAGACAACTGTATTGTTGAATCTATTCATTGCCAGTGTTGTCGGTTAAATTCGGTTAGAGGCGTTAAGTCATCTTTGAGGCTATTTGATACAAACCGGAAAGCTCTTTATGGGCATTCGGTTTATTTTCCCAATTGGCTTTTCACTGCTGCACTTCCTTTACCATTTATTAATAATGTGGCTCAGCAAAGAATAGTAAGACAGTAACAAAAGGTCTTGTGTTTGCTGAACAGTGTCTATAAGCTACAAACATTTTTTTCTTCCCCCCTGGAACACTGAGCAGGTCAACTGTGAATAACCTTTTTACTGAACGAATGATTAACTGAAAAACTATTAAGTGAATAAAATTAAAGATAAAGATGGCAGTGGTGGCCCGATGGTAGGGTGCTGGATTACTGATCCCAAGGTCAGGGGTTCAAGCCCCACTATCAACGGGATGTCACTGCGGTCCCCCCAGTGCAGCTAACTGGATTATCAAAGGCCGGCCATGTCTATGGTGAGAGGCATGTAAAAGTCACTGTCTATGGTGAGAGGAATGTAAAAGAACCATTGCTGATTTTCGTCAAGAGTAGGCTGCATTGCCGTCAGCGTGTTTCTGCTCTGTGATGGCCTGGCAAGCTGTCCATGGTGTACTCTGTCCTCGCCCAGAGTCAGCTGTGAGATGGGCGCAAGCCTTCCTGCGACCCTAATTAGGATTAAGCAGTTCAGAAAATGAATGAATGGATAAAGATAAAGAGATCTTTATTGTCAACTGTTGCATGAACAATGAAAATCAGTTTCATTGTTCAATCAGCTCTCTGTTTAGCAGTAATTATAAAAAAGTACACAAAAGACAACTAAGGTAACTACACTAAGCTATATATGGTCATATACCTACATACACATATATACACATATACCTATATGTACACATATAGACACATATACATATACACATCTATCCACAAATTTACACATGTACAGACTTATACATTTATCCACATATTCACACATTTAGAGACATACACAGAAGGGTGCATGCTATGTCAAAGGTGCAGGGTATACACAGGGTGAGAGGTAGAGCTTTTTAATCATAAGGTGCATGATGTTAAAATGTCATTTGATGATCGAGATCTGCTCTAAACATGAGTATTGCACTTAAACATGAGTATTGCACTTAAAGAGCAATATTGCACTGTCCAGGAAGATGGTCTGAATGATGGTTATTCAGTCAGTGCATGTGAGGGTGGTGGTGGTGGGGTTGCAGGTTTAAAAGCTTGTGGGTAAAAGCTGTTCTTAAGTCTATTAGTTTTTGTTTTTAGTGTCCTGTACCTTTTTCCAGAGGGGAGAGGGGAGAGGGGAGAAAAGATGGTGTCCAGGGTGTGTGGGGTCCCTGATAATTCCACTGGCTCTAGTCCGAAGTCTGCCAGTGAAAATGTCACTGAGGGGGGTAGAGAGCGGGTAGTTTTAATTACCCGCTCTGCCATCATAACCACCTGCTGCAGAGCCTACCTGTCCTCTGCAGTACAGCTGTTGAACCACACTGAACAGCAGTAGGTCAGGAGGCTCTCGATTGCAGCACGGAAAAGTTTGTCAGTAGGGGTCGGGGTAGGCGAGCTTGTCGGAGCTTTCTGAGGAAGTACATCCTTTGTTGTGCCTTCCCCACCTAGTGGTTGGAACCATACACTGCGTTAGCGAGAGGTTAAAGATGCTGGTAAAAACCCCTGCTTGTTGATCTGTGCATGTTTTGAGTACCGTTCCTGTTACTGGACCAGTAGCTTTCCTCAACTGTTTATTATCAACATGTAAAAAATCATGTAAAAAATATAAATATACTGTATGTATTTTGTGAGATTATGTTCATGTTTGTAACACCCACTGACATGTGTAATCCAAATGCAGTGGCAATTATATAAGATGCTAAGCTGTAGAATGTCTTCATCTTCATCTTTTTGATCCGGGGACGGGTTGTGGGGGCATAATGTCTTTTTATATATTCTCTATAATAGCATATCATTATTTAGCTGCAACATAAGTACAATTACAAGAGTCTGTATTTTTAAAGAATAAGAATAAGATGAAAAAGATGAAGAAAAAGATCCTTGATGGACCAGGTAAACACTTCAGCATCTGTGATTTGCTAAGACTAACTTGCTTACAGAGAAGGCAATAGTACTCGAATTATTAAATGTGTTGAGCATGAGAAGCTGGTAATACAGTGTAACGAAGAAGTTAACAATTGAAGTATTTATTTAGTTGTTGAAAACAGAGGCAGCAATAAATGCTTTAAAAATTGCTTTTAAAGTTTGCAAGTAGCATAATGACTAATACTACAGAGAGTAAACAAGCATGCAGTGAATGTGACTCTTTTCTCATCCTTACATGAGATGCACTGTACTTCATAAATATATAATTATACATCATGTGTTTACTGAGAAAGTGGAAGAAGGTAAACTTAAATCTGAATTAGTTTATCAAGAACTTGCAACAGTTATATGTCTGGTTCCATCAACTGTATATACACAGATGGCAGCCATCTTGTGCCATCACTCTTTTGCTAGGTTAGCCCTTTTAACCAGTGCAAATGATTAGGCTCTTAAATCCTTTTTAATGTGTTTATCAAGAGACCTTAAATAGTTTCAGCTGAATATGTTTCATTAATACAGATGCTTCAAGGAGCAGCTGCCTGGCTTAACACAGTAAATAATCTTAATCTAAGTTTAAACTTATTATTTATGACACCCAATGTTATTTTCAGTTGTCATGGTTTCAGCAATGAGGCAACACGTTTATTTTAAATATGTGTTTATCAAGTTCATGTTCTGTCAAGCTTCTGATTTTTGCCGTTTGCTCAATGAGCATTTATTTATCGCAAGTCTGTGAGCAAGTCTGGGAGGTGGTATATGAGCCTCTATTTTTTTCACTTTCAGTTTCATTATTAATGTTAAATACACACACAGACAGACATACACATACTCTCAACAAAAATATAAATGCAACACTTTTGTTTTTGCTCCTATTTTTCATGAGCTGAACTCAAAGGTCTAAAACGTTTTCTATGTACACAAAAGGCACATACCTTTGCCGAGATAATTCATCCACCTCACAGGTGTGGCATATCAAGATGCTGATTAGACAGCATAAATATTGCACAGGTGTGCCTTAGGCTGGCCACAATAAAATACCACTCTAAAATGTGCAGTTTTATCACACAGCACAATGCCACAGATGTTGCAAGTTTTGAGGGAGCGTGCAATTGGCATGCTGACTGCAGTAATGTCCACCAGAGCTGTTGTCCATGAATTGAATGTTCATTTCTCTACCATAAGCCATCTCCAAAGGCCTTTCAGAGAATTTGGCAGTACATCCAGCCAGCCTCACGACTGCAGACCACGTGTAACCACACCAGCCCAGGACCTCCACATCGAGCATCTTCACCTCCAAGATCGTTTGAGACCAGCCACCCAGACTGCTGCTGCATAACCAAATACTTTTTGCAAAACCTGTCAGTAACCGTCTCAGGGAAGCTCATCTGCATACTTGCCATGCTCATCGGGGTCTTGACCTCACTGAAGTTTGTCATCGTGACCGACTTGATCAGGCAAAGGCTTACATCTGATGGCGTCTGGCAAGTTCTTGAATGGCTAGCATACTCATCGGACATGTCACCCATTGAGCATGTTTGGTATGCTCTGGGTTGGCGTATACGACAGCATGTTCTAGTTCCTGCCAATATACAGCAACTTCACACAGCCATTGAAGAGGAGTGGACCAACATTCCACAGGTCACAATCAACAAACTGATCAACTCTATGCGAAGGAGATGTGTTGCACTGCGTGAGGCAAATGGTGGTCACACCAGATACTGACTGATTTTCTGTCAAATCAGCATTTTGATATGCCACACCTGTGAGGTAGATGGATTATCTCGGCAAAGGAGAAGTGCTCACTAACACAGATTTAGACAGATTTGTGAAAAATATGTGACAGAAATAGGCCTTTTGTGTACATTTTGTGTACCTGTTTTGTCAAAACCTGACAGCAAATGTGGGTCGCACTAGCAAATCCACCAAGAAATGGCTCAAAAAGAAGCAAATGACTAATAAAATGATCTAGTCATTTACTACATATTATACTGTGTATGATTTTGTACGTGACAAATAAAATTGAATTGATTGAAGTGATAGTCAAAGCCCAGATTTGAACCCCATTGTCAACTTGTGGAGGGATTTGAATAGGACAGTAGATGCAAGAAAACCTTCAAATATCTTGCATCTGAAAAAAACAACAAAAACTTGAAACAAACCAGTGTTAGAGACTGAAAGACAATCATGCAAAATGGTTACAAGAGGTTATTTGTATAATAAACTTCTTTAATAAATGACTGAAAATTAAAATTTTCTTGTGGTTTTGTTCATGAAAATCACCTTTTATCTGTAGCCATTTTTTAAAGACAATGAAATCTTTGTTTCTTTCAAATATGCTGAAAAATGTCAGTAGAAACGGTTGCATCTCACCATTCTCAGCAATCAGCTATGGTCACTAGGTACTAAAATTACTTGATAATATTGTGCTCTTTTAATTTTTTCCTTTTGAGCAAACCATTACCCACAAGTCATACATGGAGCAGTGGTTTGGCAACTAGTGCAAAATCTTATACAAACAAAAGTTGTACACTTATAAATGATTAAGTATTTATGAAACAAAATATAAGTACATATAAATGTACCGTACTTACTGGTGATATCAGAAATCTGATTAATGTTTTCCATTGTTTATGGCAATGCTGCTTGTGAAAATGCATTGAGCAGAAATACTTCACTTGTCATGGATTTCATTGACAGGTGAACCAACATGTGTTTCAAAGCTTTGACAGAAAGCCAGTGAAGTGATGCGTGGAATCGGAGGAGATATTTAAGAATAGAAACCTAAACCAAGGTAAACAGAGGATGGTTTCTGGTTTTGTGAAGATCTGTTTTAGGAGGAGGATGGGAAAAGAATGTAAGAAGGGGAGCACAAAATTCTAATGGCTGATAAGAGATCAGCTTTCCTGAGTTTGGGAGTGGGTGAGAGTGACAGAAAGTAATGGATTTTTGTGCCTGTTGTGATTAAGAGCCTGTACTAAAGCTGTGATAATGTGCTGATATCTGCAGGGAGCTGCCTGATGCACGCTGATGATAAAACCAAGGCACCAGGAGAAGCAACTCTTTTGCTCATTCTGCCACAACCCTGCCTTACATGCTCATTCTGTAGAAAATCTCGTTTGTTCTTATCATAACAAACCTCTATAATCATGCTGCAAACACAGATTTGCATTATAAAACACATTTTCCTCATACAAAGCCCCTACTGTGCAAAAATGATCCTGTTTCTGTGCTGTTCTTGTTGTATTTATTCATTTATTAAATTTTTCATTTATTCTTTTTTATTTTATTTTTATTTTATATATTTGTAGCCTACAAAGGTTACATTTTCTGTTTTCACAATCTCCTTTCCTTCCCAAATCACAACATAATGCAAATAGTCGGAGCTTGCCCTCCTACAGTGCCAAGAGTATACTATGCTTAGCCCTCCTGGATTCACATTCTCTGGGTTGCTTCTCATTACATTTTATTTCCCATTGTTTTAGCAGTGTGTTATTGGTATATGTTCATATTTGGTGTTATTCTGTTTTCTATTAATTTTAAGTATCCTTGAGCAACTCAGTCTACCTTTATATTCTCTAGCTGTGTGTTCTTAAGCACTAAATACTAATGTAATGGGAACCCTCAGTAGTGAAAAGGTAGGCATGAAGACTTGTCATGTTGCTGCTGAAGCATTTTAGGATTTTGCTTGAAATTCAAAATATAAATAGTCAATCAACCATAAAAAAATGTTGTGTGCATAGAAATGGATAATCCTACAGCTAATATTATCTAGTTACTTATTTAGTTTCATTTTATTTTTACTAAGACATTTATTATTTGAGACCATGGGATACACTACAGTTTAAGGGAAAGTAGAGGAAAACATACCTCATAACGAATACCATTTACTAATTACAGGACATGAACAGACTGTACAATGCAATTGTATATCTACGCCTTTGCATACGCACTAAATGGTATATTCTGCATTTCATAAACACTAACACTGTGGGTTGCATACTACAAAAAGGGTCAAGGTAGTGGAGGACAAAATGCAGGAACTCTCTGAAAATACTGTGGATTTCCAGCCACCATGCACATGTTTTCAGACAGACTGTACCAACCTAGTTTGTCAAATGGCACATTCCGAACTCCCATTAATGACGGTGTAATCACTGGTTCTGCTTTACCAAATTGGGCGGGGAAAGTGTCGCCTGATCTGCCCTTTTCCACAACTGGCCGATACCCACCCCCACAATTGACTATGCCAGCTAAACCTCATCTCCAGATGTTCAGGCCCCTCAGTCCTCATGCTATGGTGTACCAAATGCTATTCGCTCAATGTCTGACTCATTCCCACCCCCACCCCTCCTGTTTTGCAAGTGCACCTGGTTCCCAATGCTCAACAGCAAACTCCACATCCAAATAGTGGCATGGTGCCTGCTTCCTGCTTATACTTATGTGCATAGTCCTATGAGAGTGCCTATGTATTATGGTCCGCATATGTATGCGCAGCAACCCAGTTTCACACAGACACACCAAGTACAAAATTTGCAAATATTTAGTGTTGGTCCTGGTTGCAGGACCCTGATTGAAGACTGGATACAAGACCTGCAGTATCTCCTAGATGTGTGTGTGTGCCTAGAAATTTGGATTTTGCTACAGTAGTGCGTCATCTGAGTGGTGAAGCCAGAAGGCTGGTCTTAAATCTCCCTCCAAATGAGCAGAATACCAGCAGAGCTTTTGAAGAACAAAGAGCTGAGTATAGTGATATGCAAACATCACATGACCCATTAGCTGATTTTTATGAAAATTACCAGCGAATCTGCATGTTCTTACGCTATTCCACTGGAGGCCACCTCATGTGCGGTTGAAGAGGATCAACATGAAGGTAGGCCTTTTCCAAACTGAGACTCCAAACTGACTGATTAGTTCGTTAGAGGTTTGTGTGATCAGGAGGTCTATCACAGGCTGGAACCAATGCAGCCTAGATTTTTAAGTTTTCGTGAACTTCAAGCAGAACTGTGTATCTGTGCTCATGAGACAAAGAACATATGCCAAATATACACATATACATATACAGCCAAAAGGACATATGCTGAAGCCCATTTCTTTTTTGGCCAAGAATGCATTGTGAAATAAAGTCCTGGTGTGAGCAATGTGAGAGATGTTGTCTGAGAAAGACCCCAACAGCTAGAAATAGGGCTCCACTGGTGAGCATTAACACTAGTGCTCCCATGGAACTGGTCTATATCGATTTGCTCGTCTTTGAAAAGTCCAAGGGGGAATAGAGAATGTCCTGATGGTTACCAAACATTTCTCCAGATTTCTGCAAGCTTACCCCACCAAAGACCAGAAGGCAGTCACTGTAGCAAAGGTATTGTAGAAGAATATCTTCCGTCGATTTGGGTTTCCTGCTAGACTCCATGCTGACCAAGGTAGAAATTTCGAGAGTACCATAGTCTAGGAGTTGTGCAAGTTGACTGTAATCACAAGGACTCACACCAGTCCCTACCACCCACGGCATGAATATGTTGATGCACTGACACATGCATACAACTGTACTCAACATGATTCCACTGGTTTCTCCCCATACTTCTCCATGTATGGTACGCATCCACACCTGCTTGTTGATCTCCTCTTTGGCTTATCGACTGCAGAACAGCCATGCGAGTACACTGAGTATGTACAGTCTCTGCGTGCGTGCTTGACCTATGCTTATGGTGAGGCAGACAGAATGTCAAGGCATACTAAGAAGCTTTCAAAGAAGTACTATGACAAGAAAGTGAAGAGTGATGTGTTCTATCCTGGTGACAGAATGATGGTAAAAATGTGTTATGTTGAGGGGAAACGCAAGCTGTCTGACAAGTGGGAATCACACCCATATGTTGTGGTAAAGAAACAGCCGGGTATTCCAGCTAGGTATCGAAGATGGTGAAAGGGAGAGAGTTGTCCATCTCAATCTTCTAGCCCAGTGAATGTTTTTCTCAGTGGGCTCCAGGCACCTGGTTGTTGATGAGTCTGATGCGGAAGAAATGTCTGGAGTGGTCTCAATTGATGCTGAGAGAGAGGAGGTGGTGAAAGCAAGTGTGCATGGAGGAAGTGCCTCAAGTACACAATGTACAAGTGTGGAATCACCAGATGTGGTGGGTGAGGAGTTTGAACTAGATAAGAGTCAGAGTGAAGAGTCTGTGAGAGAAGAAGGAGCGCAAAGTGAGCAGACACAGCAGGAAGTCCTAAATTTTGCTGGCAGGGAGGACACATTACACTCCCCCTACGTCCACCCCCTCCTTAAATGATGTCGTCCCAGTCATCACTTAACTTAAGTTGAATCTTCCTTTCTCTCTGTACTCTTGCCTGGTTGCTTCCCATTCTTACAACATGAATGTCCAAGGATAGTCTATTTGGTGTGCGCTCTTCAGTTTTCAATTCAATTCAGTTTTATTTGTATAGCGCTTTTTACAATTGACATTGTCACAAAGCAGCTTTACATAGTAA
>JBCNYH010000001.1:21913678-21928051 GCA_039654325.1 Tandanus tandanus
AAACTCAAAACGTGCCTTCTTATTTTTAACACTAAGTAATGGCTTTTTTTCTGGCCACTCTTCCATAAAGCCCAGCTGTATGGAGTCTATGGCTTAGTGTGGCTTGGTGGTATTGGGACTAGAACCCCCGACCTTTGGACTGGTAACCCAGAGCCACCACTGCCACTGCTGTGATGCCTCTTGCTTAGTGGTGTTGCAGTCTCTGGGGCCTTTCAGAAAAGGTGTTTATACTGACAGATCATGTGACACTTAGATTGCACACAGGTGGACTTCATTTCACTAATTATGTGACTTCTGAAGGTAAATGAATGCACCAGAACTTTTGAGTGAACTTCATTGCAAAGGGGGTGAATACATAAGCAAAATTTTCAGATTTTTATTTTTAAAAATTATTTTTTATATATATTTTTTATTTCACTTCACCAACTTAGACTATTTTGTGCAGATCCATCACATAAAATTCAGATAAAAAAAAACATTTAAATTACAGTTTGTAATGTCACAAAATAAAAAAGCCAAGGTAAAAAGCCAAATGGGGTGAATACTTTTGCAAGGCACTGTACATTATCTGCTATATGTTCACACACACACACACACACACACACACACACATAGTGTGTGTTTCTGTGTGGTGTGTGTGTGTGTGTGTGTGTGTGTGTGTGTGAGAGAGAGAGAGAGAGAGAGAGAGAGAGAGAGAAAACCTTCTGGCCTTTGGCTGCCTGTAGGGTTTAATTGATAGTGAGAGATAATAAATCTCCCTATTATGAAGAAGCCCCTACATTCACTCATTATTCACACCTGGCTTTAGCACCGCATGTCCCAAGGCACCCAGAAATTTAAAGCAGCAGCCTGTGCCAACTACTTACTGTCAAGGTTAATTTCTCGACTATGTCGTCTGTCTGCTAGCCTATTATAGACTCCGATTAGAACATGAAGGTATATTGAATGGAGCTGCTGCATAAACTGGACTCAAACTCTGGGCATCAAATGCACTATAAGAAATGTATGTGGAACCCTTTTTACCTACATGTTTTAGATGAACATCCTATCCTAAAACCATCTGTATTAATAAAGAGTTGGTCCCCCTTAACTGTTATAATGATATCTATTTTTTCTGAGAAGGCTTTCCCATTAGTTTTTTTGTATGTGGCTGTGGGAATGTGCTCATTCAGCCAGAAGGGAATTAGAACAGGCACTGATGTTAGATGAGGAGGACTGGTGCATAGATATCCTTCCAGGTTTTCCTGGTTGTTCAGAGGGTGTTCGGTGGTATTGAGGTATTTATATGCCCCATATACATATATATGAATAACTTTTTTATTTGTTAAAATCATATAATCCATACATTAATCTCTACAGATAAATTAGTTTTCCCTTTGCTATCATACATACTTTCATGACAAAAACACAAAATCTATATTCATAGAAATACTTCATGTCCATAAAACTCTGGGCAACGCCTTAGTAGCAGTTGTTTAAGTATACACATTTGCCACGTCAATTGCATATTATTGTCAATTGCAAATGAATATCAATTGCACCCCCCCCCCCCCACAAACACACACACATACACACACACACACACTGTAATGAAGATGATAATAATAATAATACTAATAATACTAATAATAATAATAATACTAATACTACTACTAATAATAATACTAATAAAAATAAAAGTATACAATAGCAAAAGAACCTTTTAGTAGATCAAGAGACTTGTAAAAGTTGATTTTATTTTTCTTTTGTTTCATGTAATCTTACAAAACAACAGCATTCACATTGTTTAATAATTCTTTTATAAAATAGAGGTTTATGCTCCATAAATAGGACTGATTCAGATACTCAAACTAAATGTTCTATTTTAAGTTGCAATCAATACAGAAAAATGACACTTCATAATAGTTGGTTCATAAAGGTTACAGAAATATTTGATTGTGGTCCTTACAATGTGTCACAGTAAATAAAACATTTAAGTAATGACATTAATTTATCACAGTGTAATGATAATTAGGCTTACAGCTGTGCAAAAAGTTTGTGAACACACTGGAATTGTCTGGATTTCTGTAGGAATGGCTGTTAAAATAAGAATGTTACTTAAACCAAAAAGAAACACTTAAGTTAGACTTCCAAAAGAAATATAGAGTATTAAATGAAACAAATTTGTTCAGAATACTGGACTGACCCATATCTATATAAAGCAGATTCAGATGGTTCCGATTATAACAATAAAATAAAGGTTGCATGTTTTTTTTTTTTTTTCAGTTTTTTTTTCCATGACATTGAAAATTTAACCCATGTATGTTATGGTTTATAAATATCTGTAAAATGTTGAGTGGGTTTTGTTTTCTTTATAATTATGAATTAAACATGTTGTAGCAGCCGCTCATTAAGAAATCCAGATAACAACAAATTTACAAACTTTTATTCCACAATTGGATACACTAAAAAAATCTACAAAATACATATGATACCACAACATCTGGCGACCTTAAACGTGATTGATAGTTTAAAAGCATTTTCACCTAATTTATTTAAGTGATTGAAATCACCAATTTGAATGATGTGCAGCTATTTGTAGATCATTTCTCACACTTAATTACTTTATTGTATTTTAAAATGCCATAATAATTTGGAATAAAGACGTCATCCCACTCTCCAGTCTCACGTTTGAAGCAAGACATTTTGAGATCTGCACACAAAAAATGTGTTATGCATTTTAAACTAATATATAAAGTTAATATTTTAAAATGCCATGAACAGTGTTGCAGAAGTTTGAAAGAAATCATGAAGGTGTATATTCCTTCAAATCAAATCACAGCTATACTGCACTGAGAATAAATTCCAGTTCTTTATTTATATACACCTGATATGAGTACGTTATAAGGGGAATACATACATTACACAGTTTCCTTTGTTCACTTGATACTGCTATCAGTCAATGGTAATGAACATGTACCCTGGGTAGCAAAATCACCATCCTCTTAATTGTCTCTTAAGTATAACCATATATCTGACCCTATACTACAAAATGCATGTACAATTTCTGATACAGTATTTGACAGATTAAAAACAAATGGTCCTGGGAAATAAAAGAAGACAGTTTACAGGTAAAAATCAGTGTTTAGCAAAATACAATAATTTCCATATAATCTAATATATAGTCTACTTTGTAAGAGGGTGTGAAAATTACACTAAATTAAAATGGCACATACACAATGGGCGTTCACGGCAACAACACCAAGTCACATGAATTGGAGTTATTTTGATTGTTATATTATTGGCAATAAAAATACTGAACACAAGATGTCTTTTTTTTTTTTTGACACTGTCCTTTATATTTACCTCACAGAGGTATGCAGTCTCTTGAGCTACCTGAAAAGGCAACAGGACTCTTAGCACCTACATTTTATAATGCTAACACTGGTCATGGTGTATCGTTTATCACATCTATATAAACTAAAGAAACCCTGGATACTGAACCTAAGCTAATGTAGTCTATAAAAACAGTCACTTAATGTTGGTCACTGTCTAAAAGAAATAAGACTAGTATCAAAAGTGGGGTACTTTTTCTCTCTGTGTAAGAAATCCAATGATTAGATTTTTTTGCCTTAGTTCTGAGGAATCCCATTTGGCAAAGCCCAAGGCTGCACTGAACCCTCAAAACTGGCAAATAAAGAATCAGAATGCTACTCTCAGTGAACATCACGGCAGACTGCAGCACCTCACATACAGCATGCTAAAAGCCTAACTGCTGCTGCAGAGCTTTTAGCTCATGCCTGTGAAATGAATAATGGCTAAAGGCTACGCAAGAGCTAATGCCATTAAGCATTTAAAAATTTTGCCAGATGAAATACACACACACTTGCATGAATGCACACACACACACACACACACACACACACACACACACACACACACACCCGCACACACACACACACATGCGCGTGCACACACACACACACACACACACACACACACACACACACACACAATAATCAGAATACAGTGAACGGAGGGTCACTGCAATAAGTGTACAGAATACAGAGTGACACACCTACAGTGCAGTCTGTATGTTACTGGACAGTGGCAACTGTTGTGTATGTAGATATGTGCTTTCCTGTTCTAATATTGTACATTGTGGAAATTACAACACATTGACCTTTTTTTTAATCCTCTTTGCAAGTCACTTAACTCTAAGACTTAGACATCAAGTACAGAAATAAATGAAAAACCCATAACCCTTAACATTGTGTGCTAATGTCATATTGCAAATGCTGTTAACAAAGGCCATTATGAATAGAAAATCCGGTATCCACACATTATGCAGATATTTAATTAGATGTATTTATGCATCTCTATAAATATGTTTCTATTTGTATTGAAATGAAAACAAGTAAATGTATTATGCAGAATGCAAATCACTACCATACTGAAGTTAATGAAAGATTTGTTTTTAATTATATTAGTTTTTGTTACTGAATTATACCAAACTTGGCAGGTTGCATCATATCTTATTATTATGCCTTAAAAGGAAACATAAAACATGAAAATATGTGAGTGAATTTGTACAATAAACATTTTACCAGGCAACTCAATCCTTATTTTCTGCACTTTTAGAATTGATGGCGTATATACCTAACATTTTTTGTGGACAAATCTTTGGCAATTATTATGTTAATCAGTTGTCTCATTATCATTTTAAACATGTACAAAACATCTGGTGGCAACAAGTCATGTACAGCACAAACAAATTGAATTTAGTCTGGCACTATGATAAGACAGAGCACATCATTCAGAACCTTTATTACTGTAATTCCATGTGGGGAAACAAGTCTGTTAATTCAAATGGCAATACGCTTTGCTAGTTTAAATTATGTTAACCCTGTATGTTTTGTGCATTCAGTCTGTGCACCAGGAAAGTGGCCACCTTCTCTGTAGCCTTCTGGGGAATCCACATCTAGAGCTTTGCACACTGTCACTGTAACTGCAGATATTAACAATAAAAGAGTCTACAGTTTCAAATTAAATAAAACATTGAAAGCATTTGAGTAATGTATCCCAATAGAACAATTCGCCCCCAAGTAGTGCCAAAAGACCCGCAGCATTTTACAAACCCAAATAAAACCATGGGAGCACAAATTTCCAAAATGAATTTGATGTGCTATAAATGGTACTCCAGGACAAAATTCTACACCCTTTGTGTCAGTTTTGAGTTCATTTATTGCCATGCTTCAAAGAAGCTTCTTATCGCTCTTAAATCATTTTGTTCCAATAGATTGCTTGTCTCTTTTCTTCTGTTTGTGTAAGACAGGGGTTGGAAGGGTTTAATGGGCATTCCTTGATTTCCAGTGAACAGATGGTGAACATGTGTTTTTTTAATCATACATAAACTTCAAACTCAGTCCTAGCTAACACTTTCCCCATTGTTCTCTTTCTCTCTCAGAGAAAGGACACGGAGCGTCCTCCCTCTCTCAATGGCATGGTGGGATACATAGGTTTGAGGATATGGTCATTACCTGGGTTGCTGCTCGCGCCACCATTCTGCTTGGCTGTGTGATTTCGGGTGTCTCTGCGGTTGAGGGTGAATGCTGTTATCATTTCGGAGCCATAGTCCATGCTCTCGGGCACTGCGCTGGGCATATGCCTCAGGTGACCATCACCCAGGCAGGTCATGGAAACACGGGCGTCATTGCTGCGCTGCTGCAGCTCATGCTGTCCTTTCCCGGTAGACGGCGCTCGTTGAAGGTGTGCATGTTGATCACGGCGTCCATCTTCGCTGTGGGTGGTGCATGGTGACGCTTGTGTTTCACTCTTCTCTCGCACGTGAATGACAGTTTGATCTCTTCCACCACTGCACTGCAGAAAGACCTCTTGAGAGAAAAAAAGGGGCATGGTGGGGAGGGGGGTGAGGGGGACAAAAAGAGGAAGTAAATACACTCATGTTAAATTGGTACAAAGACCAAATAATTCTGCGTATAGTACTAAGAGAATATAATAAAGCAAAATGGCCTTAACATGACCCAGAATTAAATAAATTTTCTGTCGCTTTTTATGCTCTTGTTGCCTTAAAGACTCTGGTACCACCCTTGGTCAAATTATTGGCTATGTATAACTATTCTTTGTTACAATCTGACCTGTGACATTTGTTCCAATCTGACATGGTCTAATAGGGGAGTAATTTAATTTTCCATGCCCCAATGAATAATCATCTGCAGAAATAACAACAACAACAACAACAACAACAACAACAATAATAATAATAACTCTTTTTTTTACTCTTTATTAAGATATCATGTCGAGTATTTGTCTTGAGTGTTTGCTAGTATATAGAGGGACTAATAATGGCATTGTTTCTGGGTGACTATGTTTCTCTCGCTGTCTTGTTATTGGTTTAGCTGAAGTGACACCCTGGGACATGCATGGAAATAGATGAACATTGTTTTAAGGTAAGCAGACATTAACTAACATTTATTCTAAAATCTGATAGAGTTTCATTACATTCTCTTGATGAGAAATGTGTTTTTTATTGTATGGAAATTACCACCAGGCTCTCGAATTGAGGAGCAGCGGCAGATGCCGAGCTTATTAACGCTTGTTTAATTTTTTTATACTTACAACACATATAACAACTTTTAGATTACAAGTAGCAGCCACCTCACTGCAAAACTTTTTTACTTACGACATATAAGAAAACTTTAAGATTACACATAGCTGCAAAATTCCGTTCACAAAATCAACTTTAGTACCAACACAAAAAAGTTTTATAGCTACTCTACAGATAACTGCTTATGATTCAAGACAGAGAACAGCACTTCTATCTAAGTCAATAATCTAACAGATAAATCACATAATAAGTACATCTACATAGTCTTGCTATATCCCTTTCACACACAAACCCTTCTTGCTAGAAAATGCTGAACCTCAACACAACTGCCATGTTGGCTTGCCTGTCTGAGCATGGAACATGCCTAATGTGGTGGTAATCTTAGAGGTTTTAGGATAACACAATCATATCTCTATTACAACATAAGTCTACTTACCTTTTATGGAATTCAGTTGTGACTACTAGCAGGTATTATATATACATATATAATTCCAGCATGCTCCCTGCTGCACAGAATCTTGTGCCATTGAGTCAGTGAGAATGAGTTGGCATGTGAGTAAAATTTCATGATGGAACTGTGCGGTTTCTAGTCCCTCTCTTTACTGGTCCCAGGTATTTGTTAGAAAAAATATTACTCTTGATTCATGTTGCTGGCTACTGCTTATCAAAGTTATCATAAAAACTGTTAAAAAGTTATTTATAATATGGAACCCAGAAAGATCCAGTCCTGACAGCCTGCAGAGAGAGTACAATGCTTACACCAACCAGTCATAACATTAAAATCACTTGACTGGTCTGCGGCTGGACAGTCCCATACGCAGCAAACTGCAATTAACTGTGTTCTGACACCTTTATATCATAGCCAGTGTTAACAGTTTCAGCAGTTTAGGCTACAGTAATTCTATTCTTCAATTCCCATGCATATCAATAAGTCTCTCTCCTGCCAGTGTCCTTCCTTGGGCCAACTTTGGTAAGTGCTTTCCAGTCCATACCAGGACCACCGTACAAGATCAGCTATTTTAGGAATAAACAGACCCAGTCGTTTAGCAATCACATTGTGTCCTTTTGCAAAGTCACTCAAATCCTTATGCGACCTATACACTATAAAAAATTATAGGAACGAACATGAATGAATTGCAAAAGTCTGAATATGCACAAATACACACAAAAGTTTCTGACAAATTGATTCCCATGTGTTAGACAGAATGAACTGACGCTGAATAAACCAAAGTCGAAATAAAATTAAATTAAAATCAAAACAGTTTGGTAACTTATTAACAAACCAGAGCAAATGCTGAATGAATATTAATGGGTGTTAATGATCCATGAGTATAAATCATGTCATGTACGCAGGTATGAAACGTTCGCACATTGACTGAACAAATTTTGTTCCCTATCACATTACGCAAGTTCTGAAGATGCCGAAAAAATTGGGGTGCGGGGGGAGTAGATGCCCCAGAAGAAGCCGTGATCCCTCAGGCATTCACCCACACCTTCACCTGAAGAAGCAGCTGTATTTCAAGAAGCCTCAAGATCCAGGTCTCCCAGTCTGAACTTTTCACCAGCCTCAGACAGAAAGGTCTCTTCTAGTCCATCCAATGTCTCAACTGCCTCCACATCCTCAACAGTACCAGCAGGAAAGCCCAAGAAGCCCAGAGCCAGGAAGAAAGAATTTAAGCTCAGGAATGTGGGTGATGAACAAGTAGTCTAAGAAATTAACTCGCTATGGATGGATGAATGAGTCTGTACTAGTAACTGGCTGCAATCTTACTTCGAACTAACAAGTACATAGCACACACAGAGCTTTCTCACTGCGCATGTGCTGCTTGATGGCATACGTTAATAATTTTTATACATGCACAAAAATTTCCAAAGAATGGCTTGACCAACAATGTACAGGAACTTATTAAAATGAATAACAACAAAATCAAAGTGAACTTATTAAAACGAATAACAATGAAATCAAAATGAACTTCAGTGAATGCCAACAATTCCCCAAATGCTGGGCCAATTTGTCATAGTGTGAAGGCCTAAAACATTCCACCCCTTGACAGGTGCCACCGTATCAAAATAATCAATGTTAGTCTTTTCACCTGTCAGTGGTCATGATTTTTTTTTTTTAACATGTTTAACATGTTATGGCTGATCAGTGTTTGTTCTGTGAATCAGAACACATTGTTTGAAATCAAATTATTGGATTAATTAAATTTTTTTTTTTCAAATTTAAATATTACTGTGGACACAAGTCGATTATAGGAATAATACATATTGGCTTTTTTCTAGATTTTTTGTTTACCTCACTGCATATCTAGAATCATAAATCAGCAGAGTCAGAACAAAACTATCATGAAATTAGGGCTGCACGATATTGGAAAAACTTACATTGTGAATTTTTTTATTTATTTGTTTGTTTGTTTGTTCATTTGTTTGTTAATTAATTAATTAGTTAGTTAGTTTACTCACTCACTCACTCATTTACTCATTTATTTATTTACTCATTTATTTATTTACTCATTTATTTATTTAGCAATACATATTGCGGCAATAAAAAATACAAGAATTCTCACCAAATGACTTGAATAGCTCTATTTGGAAAGAATTAGGTTGATTCACCAAGGTCAATGATCTAACATGTCATACCCTAAAATAAAGGTGCTCATCTGTGAACGAACAAGATTGCTGGCATATAAAAGGGATTCAGGAGGCCATGTCTCTGTACTCCAAATTAAAACAGAGCATTAGGGAAGGAAGCCTCGTTCACATTAGGGAATTAACACAGGTGACAAAATAGACGTTATTTAACACTTTTTTGTTCACTTTGTAAACATCAGCAAATTAATAAACATCTTTTAAACAAAAATCTAAAAATAAAAGAGCAGCTGTATCTGCCCCCTAAGTGGTTTACAAAAATACAATGAAATAAAATCTCTATGTAAAGCAGCAGAAAAGTAGTAAACATCTTTTAAACTTTGTTTAAATTCTGTCTGATGAATTGTGGTGGCATGTATGGTAAGTTATAACTATTTTAAGGAATTTAATTTTATATATTTGAACTATTTGTGTTTTTATTCAAACATAATTGTATTATTGTATGCAACTTTTTTGTGTGAATGAATTAATATTTGCAATTATTGTTTACATATCATAAATCAGCAATAATTACAAATATTAATTCATTCACACAAAGAGTTGCATACAATAATACAATTAAGAAGAAAAACAAGTACAAATAAATACTGAAAGTAATATTTTTATAAAAAGTAAAGTAATTCAGTGCATTAATTAAACATTAATATAATTATACACATGTATATAAATATAAGACAGTTCTTATTCATAAATCCTTAATTTGAAATATTTTATTTTATTCATGGAATATGCAGTTTAAGTGAAGTATTATTTAGCATTGCATTGCTTATAGATTACACTGATCAATTTATCTGTACTATACACATCTACTTTACATCATGATTCTCAGTTAAACATTATCATTAATTAAATATAAACGATAATACTATTGTTACGTCCATATCGAACTCTCTCCCCGACTCTCACACACCGCGAGCACACTCCCCCGAGTACTAATTGTTATCACCTGTGCCTCATTACCGGAGCTGATTGTCTTCACCATATAAACCCCCGCTAGACACACTTCAGTGTCTAGCCTCGTTGGAGATGCATGTGGTTCACCGCTACTCCTTCAAGCGTCTTGGACTCACCTTGATTTCCGCGTTCTCTACCCGTTACGACTTCTCCCGAAGGTCTCCTGGAACCTTAGTTTATTTACCTGTTGTGTTTGTCGGTTTTGGCTCGCCCCTCGTGGCAGGTTTCCTTTTCAGACCCCGTTTTGAGTTGTTCCTGTTTTTGTGGCTCACTGAGCCCGTGTTTGGTTTGGAACAAATAAAGCCCGCATTAATATATTCCTCTTGTCTCCGGTTGTCATCATAACAGAAGGCTAGACCGAGACAGACGGTATGGAGGCCACGCCCACTTTCCCTCCGGACGTGTTCCAATCTCTCATGGAGGAGGTACGGTGTGCCCTCTCACCTTTGGAGGCGCCCTCTGCGAGGCCAGTGCTTGCTGCTTCCGCTGAAGGTCCCATTATTAACCCCGCACGCTACTCCAGGGATGCTGACAGCTGTGAGAGATTCCTTCTCCAGTGTTCGCTGGCGATCAAGATGCACCCCGCTCGCTTTCCCACCGAACGAGCCAAAGTCGCCCATATCATCTCCTTACTATCCGGTAAAGCACTGCAGTGGGCAAAGGGGCAGTGGAGACAGAACGGTCCCGCGGTATCAACATACGCCACTTTCACTACGCACTTCCGTGAGGTGTTCTGCCGCCCCGACGATGACTCTACCAACCAGGAGAAACTTCATCGGCTTCGTCAAGGGCAGGTGGAAATCGGGGAGTACGCCCTGGAATTCCGAACCCTCGCAGGGACCAGTGGGTGGAATGAGGCGGCCCTAATCACCCATTTCCGTCAAGGCTTAGAACCTTCGCTGCGGCTACAACTCTCCGCCTACGATGATTCCATGGGGCTGGAGAGATTCATTCAGCTGGCCATCCACGTCGCACATCGACAGAGAGGGTGCATCGTGGAGTTGCAACATTCTGCTCCCACCACGCCAACTCCACTGCCCGCAGAACCTATGCAGGTGGATTCACTCCGGCTCACTCCCGCCGAACGACGCAGACTGACAACAGAGGGACTCTGTATCTACTGTGGCCAGGCAGGACATGCTCTATCAACCTCTATCCACTCCAGTAACCCTCACCACGCCACTATGCTCTCTTACAGTCACGGCGCTCATTGACTCCGGTTCAGCGGGCAACTTCATCTCCGGGGACCTGTGTCGAAAACTCCAGCTCAAGCTACACTGCTGCCCGACACCCTTCTCCGTACGATCCATAACCGGAGAACCCCTCACTTCACGAGAACTTCAACTCCAGACCGACCCCGTGCTCCTGAACATCGGCTTCCTGCACCAAGAAGAAAGATCATTCCTGGTATTCGAAAAATCAAATGCCGACATCATCCTTGGGCGACCATGGCTCGTGCTCCATTCACCGTCAATCTCCTGGGCTACCGGCAAAGTCCTGAAGTGAGGAAAAGGGTGCTTCCAGCATTGCTTTCCGCAGCTCCCCCAAAGAACCCTTCGGGACCACATTGACATTGGTACAACCACCATCGAGAGCCCCTCAGCCCAGACAGCCATAGCGATCCCGGAGGAATACTCCGACTACCATGATGTTTTAAGTCCCGGGCTCGCCACGGGATTACCACCCCACAGACCCTGGGACTGTGCCATCGAACTGGTACCCGGCGCATCAGTCCCCAAGGGGCGAGTATACCCTCTTTTTTTGCCTGAACGATGAGCTATGGAGGAATACATAGAGGAAGAGCTACAACAGGGCTATATTCGTCCGTCCACCTCGCCAGCGGCCTCCAGCTTCTTTTTCGTCTCCAAGAAGGATGGGGGCTTGCGGCCATGCATTGATTACCGGGCTCGTAACCAAGTCACCATCAAGTTCAGGTACCCATTACCACTGGTTCCCGCAGCCCTGGAACAGCTCTGTGGAGCGACCGTATTCAGTAAACTGGATCTCCGTAGTGCCTATAATCTGGTGCGAATCTGTTCAGGAGACGAGTGGAAGACGGCGTTTATCACACCCAGCGGTCACTATGAATATCTGGTTATGCCGTATGGGCTAGCTAACGCTCCTTCTGTATTTCAAGGTTTCATGAACGAAATATTCCGGGGCATGCTGGACAGATATGTAATCGTGTACATCGATGATATCCTCATCTTCTCTCCAGACCTTTCCACCCATGTTCGGCATGTAACCAAGGTTCTCCAATGTCTACGCCACCATCAACTTTTCCTGAAGGCAGAGAAGTGCTCCTTTCACCAGGCAACAGTATCGCTTCTGGGCTATGTGATAACTCCCCAAGGGGTCCGTATGGAGGAAGAGAAGGTCAAGATCGTCAAAACCAGGCCTGAACCCGAGACGGTGAAAGCCCTGCAAAGATTCCTGGGCTTTGCCAACTTCTACCACTGGTTCATCAAAAACTTTAGCGCCTTGACAGCTCCTCTCACCACGCTCCTCCGTGGCAAACCCTAGCCTGGAACGACACAGCCAAGCTCGCCTTTCAACGCCTCAAAGAAGCATTTCTCTCGGCACCGGTACTCCATCATCCAGATCCAAATAAGCCTTTCATCGTGGAAGTAGACGCTTCAACCAGTGGAGTGGGGGCCGTACTGTCGCAGCACCAACATAAGGAGAACCGACCGCTGCCATGCGCCTTCTTTTCTCGCAAACTGAGCCCTGCAGAACAGAACTATGACGTTGGGAACCGCGAGCTCCTGGCTATCAAACTAGCCCTTGAAGAATGGCGCCACTGGCTAGAGGGTGCACAATAACCCTTCCAGGTACTCACTGATCACAAGAATTGAAGAAAAGAAGCATCCACGACCCCGACGAAGCATCGGATCGACCAACCACAATACTTCCTCCAAAA
The DNA here is from genome assembly GCA_039654325.1 of Tandanus tandanus. Lineage (NCBI taxonomy): Eukaryota > Metazoa > Chordata > Actinopteri > Siluriformes > Plotosidae > Tandanus > Tandanus tandanus. The sequence goes on from JBCNYH010000001.1 coordinate 21,926,809, forward strand.
GTATTCCTCAATGCCATACAGTGGGACCTGGAGGAACAAATCCGAGCTGCTCTGGAGTCGGATCCGGCGCCGCCAGAAACACCACAAGGGCGTCAGTATGTACCCAGGGACCTCAGACTTCCCCTGCTACAGGCAGTACACTCCACCCCAGGTACTGGTCACCCAGGGACTATGGCTACTCTCTCCAGGAGCATTATTGGTGGCCCGGAATGTCCACCATGACCAAAAGGTTCGTGGCCGGATGCGAGGCATGTAACATTTCAAAGACACCTCCCGGCTGGGAAGCTCCTTCCTCTGCCCGTACCTCGGCGTCCATGGTCACACCTGGGAGTGGATTTCATGACGGACCTCCCACCATCCGAGGGTAACACTTGCATCCTAGTCATAGTGGGCCATTTTTATCCCCCTCCATTCCCTCCCTACAGCATCGGAAACGGCAAGAGCCCTATTCGAACACGTCTTCCGCAACTTTGGGCTACCGGAGGACGTAGTAACTGACAGGGGCCCACAGTTCACCTCAAGTTTCTGGAGGGCGTTCTTCAAACTCCTGGGGGTGACCGTCAGTTTGTCATCAGGGTATCACCCCCCCCAAACCAACGGACAAACTGAAAGGAACATTCAGGAGATAGGAAGATTTCTGAGAACCTTCTGCAACCGCCACCACACTACCTGGACCCAGTTCCTTCCATGGGCCGAGTACGCACAAAACTCCCTGCGTCAGCCATCCACCGGGCTGACCCCTTTCCAGTGCATACTCGGTCAGCAACCTCCGCTCTTCCCTTGGAATAGAGAGCCAACTGACGTCCCACCGGTAGATCAATGGTTTCGGAGGAGCGAACAAGTCTGGAGCGAGGCTCACCGACACCTCCAACACGCCATTCGACGTGGGACTACCACGGCAGACGCAAGACGCTCCGAACCGCTCCGTTACCAGGTTGGGGAAAAGGTGTGGCTCTCATCCCAGAACATCCGATTCCGGAACGCATGCAAAAAGCTAAGTCCCCTCACTCTACATGCTCACCCAAGCACGTTGAAAGTGGAGTGGCTGGTTGCCCAATGTCATAGGGTGCCCTCATATCTGCCTTCCTTTTGGTTCTCTCTTTTTACTCCGCACTAATAAACTCTTTTTTTTTTTTTTTTTTTTTTTTCCCCCTCCCCCTTTTCGGAGCCCAAAAGCCTCTCTCCCCCCCTCCCTTTCTCCCTTTTTTTCTCCCTCCCCCCTCCCCTGTTTTTTTGCTGAGGT
>JBCNYH010000001.1:21957879-21984034 GCA_039654325.1 Tandanus tandanus
TCATTTTGTTAAGTGTATAATCATCACTGCATCACTGTATTTTTTAATTTCTTCACTCACTAAACCATTCCATATGGGTCTATATAAGTTTATTCATGCTATGCAAAAGTCAAAAAAATTAAATTTGCAACACCTTTTAATTTTTCTGAAAAATTTGTTTTTTCTGTGTTTTTGTTTATTAACCATACTTTTACCTCAATATACTTGTCGGAATTATTATTATTATTATTATTATTATTTTCTTTTTTGGTTCTCACTGCCGATAGCATTGCTCAATACATATATACGATAGCATTGCTCAATACATTTTCACCAAAAATTATAGAGAAGCAATTTTTTACTTCTTTTTATTAGGAGCCCTTTTAGACAAATGTGGTGGTGTATAATCTTCACTGCACACAACTGTGTATATGCATATGCCTTAGTGCCACTTAATTATCAAGCAGAAACAACAGACTAAATAGTGTGCTTGTTGTCTTCATCAGAGCTTGAATCCATGCATGCAGGTCACTATTGAACATAGCATGCACTTAGTGAGTGCAGCACAAAAATAAATAAATAAAAAAAATGTGTCACCTGAATATACTTAATGCATATAAAGTTGATGAATATATCAAACAGCTTCCATTAATAATGCTTCTCTTCTTTTGCATGTGAGCAAGGGCCCTCACACACACAGTGCTGCTTCTAAAATGAGATGTACATATGTATGGCCAAATAGCAAGGTTTTTTTTTATTTTTTATTTTTTTTTTAATGGTTAGTTTAATGATGCTCATAACTCTGTGGATGATCCTTCTCAATTCATTTCCAAACAAGTAGCTAATAAAAGTCATTAAAAGCATTAAAATCTACCTGCAACCTTCATGTGAAACCACCAAAAAATAATGCACACCATACCTTCTTCTTCAGTGTTACTGATTTTACTGACAGAAGAACTCTCTATTTACCTCCTGAAGCAACATGAGGTCAATTTCCGTAGTTGGAAATGATTCTGATCATCAGCTTATCTATATAGACAGCAGTGAAAAAAGCACTCAGCCATGAAATAGAGCACGTAAAAATACACATGGCACCTTCAATACCTCATAAGCCTTCTGATACTGGCTAAGAATATCAGAGCTGGAAGCATTACTAGAATTACAAAAATGAAACAGTTTTGGAAATGGGACTAGGCTGATGGATGTATATGTTCAGAAAATTGGTACAAAAGAAACAGTCATGTAACACATTTATTTTGGTTATGAAACACTAAAATCTGTGTATTTCATAATTCAACAGATGTTATAAAACACATAAAAGCAACTGCTGTCACCAGTTTTAAGATGCATATGAAACTCATTCTAGTGATAAATATATCTCATTAAAAGCATAATGCATGCTGAGAAGAGCTCATTTTAAGTTTTGGTAATGTTAATATCATGAGCAGCTGTCCATTCCTCACCTTAATCTCTGATCATATGGCACTTCACTCCCTTTGTGTTTATGCTGAAGTCTAAATAAAGGCATGTAGTGGATACACACACACACACACACACACACACACACACACACACACACACACACACACACACACACACACACACACACATCCCACTACCTTTGCACGAGCAATATAATGTCTTTGTTCCCTCAAGGTGACTGTTATCAGACCGGATCTGACCAAAGCACATGGGATGATTAAGTGCTGCAGTAGTAGCTCACCTCTCTCAGTCTTTCCAACACCCTGCCGTGGACTCCCACCTTATGACTTCGTCCACTAAATGCCACTTAAGCTATTATAACTCTCCTGTGTAAATCAGGGAAGGTTAGGAGAAGGAGAGCCACTATGCAAATGTCAAAAAAGTAGTGCCAGTCTTGTTTCTTAAGCAAACTAAATAAATAAATAAATACTAGAGGCAGGGTGCAGTCCATGGTTAACAGCTACAATCTTACATGTCTCAAACTCCTGGCTTATAGTGTAGAGTCTGGTCGGGCTGCACCTCTTTCTGTAATATTTGCTTTTATACTACCAATGAGTATGTTTTCCCTGTATGACTGTTTCCATAGCTTTGTATTCCACAGCTTTGTGAGATTTACACAAAATTTTCCCAAAATAAACAGCAACATATATTAAATCATGTTATACAATAGCATGATGACCTCAAGAATCAGAAGGCCTGACATTTTTTCTGACTGAAACATTAAAAAAGCTTTATATTAATGGTCTAGTCTTAATACCTCAGCATATAATTCGTATAGCAACAGCTTACCAGCGTGGACACAGGTAAGATTATTTAACATTTCACAAAGCATTTTCAAGGTCACTTGCACAATCTCAGCTTGCCATGTTACTGAGAAATAGGAAAGCACAAATACTCCTGAAGATTTTTTTCGACTATAGCCTCCCCAAAACCCTAATAAAGGGATAAAGCGGTTTGGGGAAAAATTTCCGATTTACAGTTTGTGTTTTCCTGTTTCCCAGTAACATGACAAGCTGGGATTGTGCCAGGGTTTTTTTTTTTTTTTTTTTTTTTTTTTATGAAATCATCAAGGGTCAGAAAAAAGGGGTTACAGAATGAATGGCTACATTTGCTAAAACCAAAATATTAACAAGAACCAACTTGTCTTGTGAACATTCCAAAGGAAATGTGATGTGTTATTTGCCAGTAAAGTAAAAATCATAATCATTGGTAAATTGCTGTTTCATAGGCAAAATAGCAAACTCCAAACCATGGTGTTATATGAAAGTAATCCATACCTGAGGGGTGTGATACAGTCTAAAGTTGGGCAATGTTCCTTACTTAAAATGTGCCCTAGACAGGACAGTGGACTAATGTTTGGTTTTACATTGGTACATTTATTTTCAACATCTTTAATTAATTTGTATTTACTCATGTTTGGGTAACAGGGACAAAATCCACGCATGTAATTTATTTTTTGTTGTTTGTTTTACACTCATACATATTCATGAGGGCCACAAAGTGAAGCTCACTGTAGAGGTCTGTATAATCTACATTATTGCTCCACATTTATTGAACATTCCAACTGGGTATTGTATTACTAGTGTCTTTGAAGTAAAAGTCAACTTATACTTACATGCTCCATAAGTTCTCTTATGATGCCATTCCACTGGCCCTTGTCATCCTGGAAGCCATATTTCCCATCAGGCACTAAACGGATCTCGTAAGAAAAACCCAGAATACCAGCCAGTTCCTTTAGTAGGTCAATGCAGAAGCCCTCAAATCGGTCATTTCCAACAAGTGCCTTGTCAGACTTCTTAAGCATGACATATGGCTCCTCCTGTTACAGAACAACATATAATGAAAAGCAATGGTGAGGCAAGGTATTTCTTTTACTGGCAAGAACACACTAATTGAGAGAAAGTGATCACACCTGAATGCTCCAACAGGGACAAAGCCAATATACGTTTACATAATTCAGCTCCATATTTTGCAGCCCTGTAATTTTGAATTTGATTAGTAGTTTTAGCCTCACGAACATTTATTCATTCATTCATTCATTCTCTAAGCCGCTTATTGCTTAATAAAAGAACATGCAAACTCCACACAGAAACGCCCCAAGCCCGGAAATCGATCCCAGGACCTTCTTGCTGTGAGGTGAACGTGCTAACCACTGTGCCACCGTACCCGTTTTTTTAACGTTTTAGTTTCAAACAGTGCTGAAATTGGGAATCAGGAATCTAAAATTAAATTATTGTTTTGTTTTGACAAACAAGTTTTTCTAAATACCCATAATTTCCCATATTTAAGCTGCCTTCCAAAGTTTTATTTTAAAACAAAACCCACTGTAAACAGTTACAAGTTACAAGTTTTGCCTCCTGTCATATGTTTCCACAAATTGTTCCAGAGCAAAAGAAGAAATTTTACTAGTTTATGGCCTGGGCTCTGAATCTTTATAGAAGCTCATTATTTGGGTCATATAAATCCTTGATTAGAAACAGAATGCTGCAATGAACATGCTCATAATATCTTAGTAAGAGTATTTTGGTAAAATGACACAAAACTAGTGGATATAATTTTTGTCAGAACTTAATGGTGACATCTCTTCACTATTTGACAATTTTGATAGCATAGCATAGTCCAGCTATTCAGAAACTCTTAGTCAGGGGGATAATTTAATTTTCATTAGTTTTTCTTTTCTAGTGTATTGTGGCCATAATCCAGCTCTCACAGCATTTTTAAAAATCCAGATGTTCCTTGACAAAGACCGTGGCTGTCACTGCATGAGAAAAGTGATGCTTTAAGTATGATATTGCTAGACTGCACTACTGTTCTATGTCCCATTTATTTAAAAAAGAAAGAAAGAAAGAAAGAAAGAAAGAAAGAAAGAAAGAAAGAAAAGAAAAATTAGGTTTTCCTTAATAATACTTTATATATGATATAATAAAGTAGAAAAGAAAACCCAATTAAACAAATGTGACAAAATGGAATTATACATAGGCTTTTACTTTTGAGAAACGTTAACCAGAATTGCATACCTGTGAGTGGCAAAAGTATATGGAACTTGCTTTGGAGCAATCTGAGCAGCAATAACTGCATTCAAATGTTTTCAGTAACTGTTATTCAGTCAAGCACACAAGTTTGGAGGACATTTAGTTCATTCTTCCATACAGAGCAGCTTCTACTGTGGGATATTGTTGAGTTTCCTCACATGAACTTCTCACACATTTCCACTGGATAAAGGTCAGGGCTTTGACTTGTCCATTCTAAAACCTTGACTTTATTCTTATTCATTCTTTTGTGATGTCATTATATTTTCCTTAAAAACTTACTGGTATAGTTCAGAATTAATTTTTACATTAACAATGGCAAGCCATCCTGGTTTAGATGCAGCAAAATAGGCCCAAACAATGATATGATATCACATTTAACTGACTAGATAATGTGCTTTTGCTGGAATTAATTTTTCTTTCTCTAAAGGTCTGTAAATACTTCTTATTAAAATTAACAAACAAATAGATAAATAAATAAACAAATAAACAAACAAATAAATAAATCTATTTTGATAAAATAGAATCTAATTTGGTCTTATTTGTCCACAACTAATTTCAAATATTTTTCCCGCAATTATGGCTTGTCCATGTGATCTTTAGCAAACTTTAGTCATGCAGCAATGTTCTTTTTGGAGCAGTGGCTTTCTCCTTGCAGTACTGCCATGTACATGTTATTTAGTGTTACCCAGAAGGTGGCATCTTGGACATTGATATTAGCCAATAAACGAGTGGCCACTAGTTGCTTATAAGTTACACCAGTGTCCTTTGTGACCTTAAAGACTATTATACAGCTTAATGTTGGAGTAATGTTTGTTGATCAACTGCTTCTGTACAGGGTTACAATGATGCTAAATTCTTTTCTATACAATGATGCTGAATTCTTTCTTTTAGGTCATATTTATGCATATACAGTAGTGTGCAGTGAAAATTATACACCACCACTTTTGCCTAAAAGGGCTCCTAATAAAAAGAAATAAAAAATTACTTCTCTATAATTTTTTGGTGAAAACGTATTGAACAATGCTATTGTAGGCAATGAACCAAAAATCCTTTCGACAAGTATATTGAGGGAAAAGTATGACTAATTAGAGAATTAAAGACATTAATTTTAGAATTAAAGAAATTAAAGACACTGAAAATACCAATTTTTCAGAATTATTTATTTATTTATTTATTTATTTTATTTTTTTACTTTTGCATAGCATGAATGAACTTCAAACGATATGGAATGGTTTAACAACTAAAGAAATGAAAAACATATGTGAACACTATGCCTGAAAGGTTAAATGCTGTAATCAAAGTAAAGGGTGGCTACACTAAATATTGACTTTTTTTTCCTCAAAAAAAGAGACTGTTATTTTTGTTATTTAATACATATTGTTGCTTGGTTACTTATTCTCATCAATATGATCCAATATGATATGGAATAAATACTTGAATAGTACATGGTTTCTGATTTATCTTCATTTTGTTGTGTATGATCATCACTGCACACTACTGTATTTTTTAATTTCTTCACTCGCTAAACCATTCCATATGGTTTGAACTTCATTCGTGCTATGCAAAAGTCAAAAAAATGAATTTAGCGACACCTTTCAATTTTTCTGAAAAATTTATATTTTCAGTGTTTTTATTTATTAGCCATACTTTTACCTCAATATACTTGTCGGAATTATTTTGTTTGGTTCTCATTGCCTACAATAGCATTATTCAATACATTTTCACCAAAAAATTAAATTAGATTAAATTAAATTAAAAATAAATAAAAAAATAGAGAAGAAATGTTTTACTTATTTTTATTAGGAGCCCTTTTAGTCGAACGTGGTGGTGTATAATCTTCACTGCACATTACTGTAGAACAATAGAAAGGGTTCACACACTTCAAGCAACACTGTAATTCTTTGATTTGCCTGGTTATATTTATTTTTTTATGTTATAAAAGTATAGTGCCTTCTGGAAACAAACTTTTCAGCTAAACATTTTGAATCATCGATCTCATTTATGTAACAGTGTAAATTAAAAATGAAATACTACATGAGAATTGTAATAGTATATTCAAAATTGACAATTTCCTTATTCTTGGCTCATTAAGCAGGAAATAATATTTATTTAATAATTTATAAATAAATTAATAAATAATGGTTATTGTATAAAATATCTGTCACTCTGTTTGCTTTGGAAGGGTGTTGCTTGCCTATGACCAATTTCTAATTTAAGACTATGGGTGACTGAAACTAAGAAACTGTTAAATAATTAATAGCCAATGAGTTTTTGACGATAATGGAATTTATATTAAAGCTGAAGTCAGCCAACTCCAAGGAAAACTTTGTATAAGTTGTCCAATTATCTTGATCAAAAAGTTTGTGTGTTGCAGAAAAAAAAGTCATTACCATCTGTTCTCTGCATCCTAATATGTGAAATTCCCCAAGGTTTGGACTCATATCAAAGCTGTAAAATCTCTCTCTCTCTCTCTCTCTCTCTCTCTCTCCCTCTCTCTCTCTCTCCCTCTCTCTCTCTCTCTCTCACTCACTCACTCACTCTATATCTCTCTCTCAACATGGGCTTACTCAGGAAGGAGAGGTAGGGAAACGAAAAACAGTTATAGCCAATGAAGTGAAAACAATGTGTGCAGGGAAAAACATTAAATACCCTAATCTCATTTCAGAGTGCCAGGTCTGATGCGAAAAATGCCAGTTGCCTTATTTGTATATTTGTGAGCTTCTCTTATAAAAAAACATTATGGCCTGGCACATAATCAGTCATAATTTGCCTCTAAATATCATATTCTAGATAGGTTTCATCCACAATGTGGATTTCTGTGCTGGGAACCTGCCCACCATTTGTGACAAAACTTGGTTAAAGACATATAAAAAACTGCTCAGTAGGTAAACACTTTTGGTTACTCTTCAGCTTTATTTGTGAAAAGCAAAAAATGAAAAACAAAGAAATTTAACATGTATTCTGTGATAAAAAAAAATAAATAAAATCACGCTTACTATAGTAAGTATAGTATAGTATAAACACTGACCATTTTCATTTGCAGACAAGATGTACCTGAAGATAACAGACCAAATACTATAAGGTAGCTGTTCACATACAGTAATAGTGCTTCAAATAAAACTATGCAAAAAAAGTGAACGTGTAAACTTCCATGATAACAAAGGTATATTCATAGCAGAAGCCTACAGGATTACACATATGGCTATCAGAATCAACTATTTCGTCATCATCATATATTTTAGATTTTTACCGTACATATGTACCTGATGTATTTTGTAATCCATATAATATTAATCAGTTAGGCACCCAGAACCCACTCATGTTCTCACTCACTCATTTGCCAAGCCACTTAATCCTACTAGGGTTGTGGGAAGGTTAGAGCCTCTCAGCCGACACTGGGTAAAGGCAGGGTACACCCTGAACAGCTAGCCAGACCATCGCTAGAGCGAGGTCAGCTGCATTTAAATCTGGAGATCCATGTGAGTACAGGAAAGCCTGGTGTGATTTGAGAAAAGCAATAAAAATGAACAAGGAACAGTACAGGGGAAAGGTGGAATCCTGCTAGAGTGGCCCAAACATCAGGCACATGTGGAGTGGGCTAAAGACCATCACGGACTACAAAGGGAAGAGCTTCAATGTGCGGGAGGTGACTGTTTCTCTACCCGAGGACCTGAACACCTTCTATGCCCACTTTGTGAACCACAGCAAGCCAGAGTTTCTGTCAGAGGAGGACAGCTGTCCTTTTCAGATCTCTCAGGCAGACATGTGAAAATACTTTAAAAGGGAAACATCCCAGGTTGTGTTCTCAAAGCATGTGCCCAGGAACTGGCAGATGTCTTCGCAGATATTTTTAACCTTTCCTTGCTCTTGTCTCTAGTCAACACATGCTTCAAGAGGACCACCATAGTCCCTGTCCCTATGAAATTTACTGGTTAAACAGTTAACACTTGACCCATTTCAGTTTGCCTACCGGTTAAACAGATCCACAGATGATGCAATAGCTCTGGCACACACTGCCATCTCCCACCTGTACCACAAGAACACTTATGTGCGGATGCTGTTTATTGGCGACAACTCTGCTTTCAACACCATAATCCCATCCAGGCTTGTCATGAAGCTCCGGGATCTGCTCATCAGTGGCTCCTTATACAATTGGATGCTGGACTTCCTGACGGGTAGACCACAGGTGGTGCGGGTCGGCAGTGTGACGTCCTCCACACTGACGCTTAGCACCAGTGCCCCCAGGGATGTGTGCTCAGACCGCGTTGTACACCCTGTTCACTCACAACTGTATGGCCACGCCATCAAGCGTATTCTGTCTGGCTGCATCACAAACTAGTACAGCAGTTGTAATTCTCTGGACCGCAAGGCTCTAAATAGGGTGGTCAGATCAGCACAACCCATCACCAGGTCTGAAGCGTCTGCCATCCAGGACCTCTACACACAGCGGTGTAGGAGGAAGGCCCAGAGGATCCTCTATGATCCAAGCTAACCCAACCACACACTCTTCATGCTTCTGCCATCGCACCAGCAGATTCAGGGACCGCTTCTACCCACAAGCCATCAGGCTACTGAACTGCTAAAATACCAGACAGTTTGTACAACATTTAGCACACTCACTGTACACACTGTACATGCACACACCATTACCTCTGCACTACAGCCACTTCAGTATTCCTTTTAATATTCTGTATTCATTCATTCGTCCTTACCACCCGCTGCAGGGCCTTCCTGTCCTCTGCAGTACAGCTGTTGAACCACACTGTACAGCAGTAGGTCAGGAGGCTCTCGATGGCGGAGGAGTAAAAGTTTGTCAGTAGGGGACGGCATAGGTGGGCTTGTCGGAGTTTTCTGAAAAAGTACATCCTTTGTTGTGCCTTCCCCACATGGTGAGAGAAGTTTGTGGTCCACATGAAGTCAGCAGAGATGCGGACTCCAAGAAACTTGAAGCACTCCACCCGATCTACCTCCTCTCCATCAATACAGAGGGCAGAGTGCTCAGTTTGTTTAGATCTCCTGAAGTCCATTATAATCTAGTTTGTCTCGGATGTGTTAAGGTCCAGGTTATTGCTGTCGCACCATCGCCGCAGATGCCGGACCTTCTTCCTGTAGGCTGACTTTGTCATTATCTGTTATCAGACCTATGACGGTGGTGTTGTCGGCGAATTTGATGATGGTGTTGCTGGTGTGAATGGGGGAACAGTCGTGTGTGAAGAGGGAGAAGAGAAGGGGGCTGAGGACACACCCCTGTGGTGTTCCGGTGTTCAGGATGAGAGTAGAGGAGATGTAGTCTCCTATCCTGACATTCTGAGGTTTGTTGCTAAGAAAGTCCAGTATCCAGGTGCACAGTGATCTCCCTAGGCCCAGGCTGCCCAACTTCTGAAACAGTTTATGTGGTAGAACTGTATTGAAAGCGCAGCTGAAGTCTATGAACAGCATCCTCACATAGGAGTTACTGCTGTCCAAGTGTGTGATGGCTGTGTGGAGGGCTGTATTGATGGCATCCTCTGTTGACCTGTTTGCTCTGTATGCAAACTGATGTGGATCAAGATCAGCAGGGATGGCAGCCTTAATGTTAGACAAGTCTCTCGAAACATTTGGTGATGATGGAGGTTAGGGAAACTGGGTGATAGTCTTTGAGGCGGCTCACTGTGCTCTTCTTTGGCACTGGAATGTCTTGAGGCAGGTGGGAACCATACATAGCAGTAGTGAGAGGTTAAAGATGGTGGCAAAAACCCCTGCTAGTTGACCTGCGCATGTTTTAAGTACCCTTCCTGTTACTCCATCTGGACCAGTAGCTTTCTTCGCATTGACTCTGCGGAGGGTGGCTCTGATTGGGTGCTGCTGCAGCTGGATGGGGGTCATCACCCCTCTTTGGAAGAGCAGGGCAGGTGCATGCCTCTCTGTTGTGTTGGTCGAAGCGAGCAAATAACTGGTTCAAGGTGTCCGGTAGGGTGCTGTCCGAGGAGTCCGCTGATGTGTGCGTTTCCCTGTAGCCAGTGAGTGTCTTGATCCCCTTCCACATATTCCTGGTGTTGTCATCATCGAAGTGCTCCTCAATGAGTTGATTGACTTTATAAGCATCTGAAATGTTGGTATAGACCTGGTCCACTGTGGTTTTTTTCCCTTGTCAGAAAACTCACATTTTTGTAGAATCTAGACAGGACAGACTTCAAGTTTGCATGATTAAAGTTTTGCATGGTTATAGCACAGTCCGACTGCACCACTAGCTGTTTGTTAAAGGATGTTGTAGCAGCTCCATGGCTAGCTTAGCATTAGCTTGGGGCGGCACATAAACTGCGGTTTACTTGGCAGGTAAAAAGGCCTACACTGTACCATCAGATACTCTATGTCTGGAAAGCAGTGAATATCTTTGATTATGGCATTGGAGCACCAACTGTTGTTAATGTATACACACAGGCCTCCTCCACATTTCTTACCGAACATGTTAGTTCTGTCCGCTCTGAAGGTGCATGGCCCGTTCACTCAATCGCGGCTTCTGGGGTGAAAGTGTCCAACCAAGTCTCAGAAATTACCGTTACACAATAATCAATGTGGTGTGAATTAAAGAGCAGTCATAACTAATCCATCTTGTTGTTGACTGACCGGGAGTTGGTGAGAAATAGGCTCGGAATGGCTACTTTGTAGGGGTTAGCATTTAGCTTAGCCCTTAGCCCCCCGTCTTCTGCTTCCTGTGTTGCTGCTGCCTGCGCCACTTCAGCGGGGGAATGGAGAGAGAAAATTCTTCTCAATTTACAAAGTTAGGACTCTAAACAAAATAATTATGTTCATTAAAAGATAATATTACCCACAGAATAAATTCTAAAGCCACTTTAAATAATGTCACGTAACATTGACAGACACATCACGTCACCTGTGGCTAAAATCAAGGAAGTCGGAAAAGTGTCCGATTGTTCATAGAAATGTATTTTGACTGCCTTTTTATTTTACTTCCAACTTCAGTGTAGGTATTCTACCAGCACAAGAGGAACAATAAGTGACATAAGTGACACTGTTTAGTCCAAATGTTAGTGTATGTCCATTGGTAAAACACAAGAACTAATAGTACTGGTAACCACCATTTAAAAAATATGTGTAGAATGTTAGCCATGTAAAAGTATCTGTGCTTTTAATATTAGCATTAAAATGGAAAAAAAAATATAAGGCAAATGTGCTTACAATGAATAATAGAAATAAATTTAATTCATTGATCGATTTTGATGTGTCTAAAAGTGAAACATAAAAATTAAACTAAATATTCTCATGTATTCGCTCGTTGATTATTTTAGTGAATAACATTAGTGAACAGGATATATATTCATATAAAAACAAAAAATAGTGACATCACTGTACCAAAAGCTCACCACATTATATCACTTCAGTATTCCTACTGATGGTGTAAATGCAATCAGAAAAATTATGTACAGTAGTTTACAGGGGAGATCCCCAGTCAATATTTCCTCTCAATGAGTCCCTACAACTTTTTGGTCAGAAAGTGCCTAAGGTTTCTTCTTAATGTTCTCTCTAGGCAATGTCCAAGAGATGATGCCAATGAGAGTTGCTTTTGGCTTGTTCATTACTAAATTCATATCTAGATTAATGTATAGCTGCTTTATGATACTGTTAAACATATTATACAAATTAATTTGTATTATGATAAATAAGTGAAATAAGTGAACTGAAAGAAAACAGTTGTTAATTAATTTGTATAGATAAGGGAATTTCTGTAGCTAGCTCCAGAAGTGTTTCTTTCTGGAATAAAGTCAGTTCAGGAATTCAAGAATATTGTCAATTGTCAAATTTATCATTGCTGCTAAATCATGTGCCTGCCCAAATCAAGCCCTCAAATGCTGCTTTCATCCAACATCCCAGTTACCACTTGTAAAAATATATGCTATACTCTCAAAGAGAAACATGAGCACAGGAACTAAAACCATAAAATGCAACTGTTTATTTTTCATTATGTCATTCTTGTCCTTTGTGGTAAATTCTGGTTCTCACCACTAGTCAAGAGAAAAATTTATGAAAGATTTTATTACTAATTTTAACATTTATTCTGCCCAGAAAAGGACACACTAGGTTAAAGATCTAACTCGTTTAGCTGAGTAGATAATTTTTATGTGGAATACATTAGATTACATGCTTTTGTTGTTTACCTTTTTGATGGAAAGATTATTTCCACCAAGTTTCAAATAATTATCCTGATTATTATTTTGTTGCTGTCAGTAGAAACAGAGAAAAGATGAATAGAAAGAGTGGGGTATTTGCTTTCAGTACTAGTGTAAACTTACCAGTATTGTGGTGATGACTAGGGAACGGTTCGAGAGTGAGTCAGTGATGTTCATGCCATTCCTCTTAGGGAGCTCTGTGATGTTCAGGCCTCCTGAAGCACTCCACTTTCCCACCTGCAGAAGATGAAAATTGTGTAGCCTAAGTGCAATGCACTTGCCTGTGCAATTCTTATGTTCTCAATAGCCCACAGTGCTGCATTAGTGGGGCCTGCTGAGCACATCCAGTGGCATTAGCAGATTGCCTATGTCACCTATATGTTATGAGGTCAGAGGGAGGCACTTTGAGAAATCCAGGGCCTGCAAAACCATTATGACCAGAGAAGAAGCAATCTAAGCTAAGTAAATTGGTTTCCAATTCAATTTCAAAAGAGAAATTAGTGAACAAAAGCAAAGGTAGAAATTACTAATGAATCAACTTGACATGGTTAATACTGGTTAGTTTTTCATTAATTTTATATATATATATATATATATATATATATATATATATGTATGTATGTATATAAAATCTCCTCTGATCAATGTAAATATACTTGTTAATCATGGGAAAAGTTTAGAGTTTGTTATTTTGTCAAGCAACAGTTTAAAAATGAACTCATTCTCATTATGCCAGGTAGTGAAATGCCCTGAGAATGCTTATGTTATGCTATTTTTATTTTTATTTATTTTTATTATTACTATTATTATTATTATTATTATTATTATTATTATTAATAATTTTTTTTTTTTTTTTTTTTTTTACATAGGAATAAAAGCAAGATGGTATTAATTAGATATCCACATTAACCTATCTGAAGGTTCAATCGTTTTTATATTTATATGAAAAATATATGAAAAATGTTGTCACAAATATAACATAACCAGTTTCTGTTCCTCCTTTACTCTTGCTGTAGGCATCTTGGCAGCCTCCCTGATCAGTTTTCTTTTGGTATTTTCATCAGTTTTGGAGGGATGTCGAGTCATTTGTATTGTGTCATATTTTCTACACTTGCTGATGACTATCATTGTGTTCCATGGTACATCTGATGCCTCCAAAGTACTAATACCTTTCAACAGTTAGACCCCTTTGATATTCTGCAAGCTCTTTGCAAACCATGTCTTTGCTATAAGATGCAACTAAGTTAATGTCAGGAAAATCCTACTAGGATTTACTCAGCTGAAGGTGTTATGCACTTATGCAACCACATTGTTTTAGTTTTCAGTTTTTACTTATTTCTCCTAAAGATTTCATTTTTTTTTCTTCAGTTGAATTGTACAGCTTATAGGTCACATTAAAGGTGGAGGTGGAAGTGGAGAACACCTTTCTACATATTATACATAAGCTGAATTCTATAAATGTTTTATTATTTATTCAAACTATTTTCATGTCCAGAGGAAAGAACATCATAACAGGTGTGAGTCAGCCGGAAGTGCCACAAGTGAAAGTATGTAATTCCCACTAATGCCATTTCTGATTCATTCTCAACAAAGTCCAAGAAAAAATATGTTACAAAACATGTAATTAAAGTATTTGTAATTAAAGTATTTAATAGCTTTATGTTTTTAAAAATTGTTTTTTTTTCAAGAATTACCCTTTTTTTAGACCTTCAAGAATCTAGACTGGAAATCTGGCAGCTATTTTCTTGCCAGCTTTCTCAGGGAGGAGGGGGAGAGGAGGAACATATAAATCGATAGACTATATCCTACTGGCAATGCTGTTGAGTGGCGAAACGTTGTGCTGCCACCTTGGTCTTTGCGGCTTTACTGCTCTGCTGTGAGGCTTAGCCAATCTTTATAATTGATATCTATGATTAGGAACATTTGCGTGTCCCAATCGTGCAATAACCATTTAACTTACCTGTTATGTTCTTATGTGAATGATGGATAAATTGGCTTGTAGAAAAATACCATGAATTCACTGATAGCCTTAACAAAAAAAAAAAAATAACAATACTTGTATTTTACTTCTGACTCATTCATTAGCAAGCTATGTTGGATTAGTCATTCATACCACCTGCAGATATTTTTATACATTAGCGCTCTGTAGATTTCTTGAATTTTTATTTTATTTTTTTTAATAAAAGCCTCACAGCTTTTTCTTACAAATATAAATTGTTTTAACATCAGATTAAAACTTTTAACATCCAGGGAACTTTCTACAAGGTCGGCACAGTAGTGTAGTGGTTAGCACGTCTGCCTAAAAGCAAGAAGGTCCTGGGTACAAGCGAGGGCATTTCTGTGTGGAGTTTGCATGTTCTCTCCGTGCTTGTGAGGGTTTCCTCCATGTATTTTGGTATTCTACTCCAAATTTCCCCTAGGTGTGAGCGTGATTGTGAATGGATTTGTGTGTGTGTGTGTGTGTGTGTGTGTGTGTGTGTGTGTGTGTGTGTTTGCCCTGCAATGATGGTCTGGCAAGCTGTTCAGAGTATGTGTCACCCCGTCTTTGTCCAGTGCTGGCAGAGATAGGCTCCAGCCCTCCCACTACCCTAGTAGAATTAAGTGATTGGGCAGATGAGTGAGTGATGATATGAGAGTGAACTTTCTAGAATTAGATCCATTGCTATTTCAGTAAAAGAAAATACATATATATATAAATAAAATTGCACAAATGGACAAATGGCCCTTCGACTCAAAATCTCAAACATGTGAAAGCAGTGTTGCCTTTAACTGGCTAGCTGACACTCAAGTTGGATTTAGCTAAAATCAAATAGAAAGTTTAACTTTTTTCTTTTTTTTTTTGTATTTTATTGTTTGTTTGTTTGTATTTAGGTGGGGTTTTTGGGGTAACATTATGCAACGGTAAAAAGCATCCCTGCTGCAACAAACCCAAAATTTGCCTAATATTTCATTTCCCAAACCTGAAGCTTATTCTGCTATTTGCAATCAAACTGGTCTGTAAGCTGTCCTGAGAGAAATGAGGATGTGCTGTTTGTGCATTTCAAAACAAACTTTCCTCCGTGACTAAGAAGAGTTTTGGATTTGAAGTACAACTGATGAGATTTATTTGCCACTTTATATCAGGAATGGAACATTTCCGCATGCTGTTGTTACAAGCACACATCTAAATTTGCATACTAGTGTGCTAAATAGTATGTGACAAACACCAGCTGTTCCTTTGTATAGTATGGTATAATCTACTATTTAGAACAACTGTATGTGGGTTTGGATACAGCACTATTGTCATGAAGTGGACCGATAGATGCAACCATTTTCTGGTTTCATTAAATTCATTGTAGCAGAAGAATTTGAAAATACTCGGTGAAGACAAGCTGGTAAGAGTGTGATTGCTAAAAGGTCAGTGTCATTAGTAATCAGGGGGCTTTTTAATTATGTAGGAATAACAGCCCTGGAGGTCATTTGATGAGGTTGTATGGTGAGAAGACACAAGCATGTTGAGTGGCTGAAATGGGTAAATCAGAGTGTGTTTTTTTCTCTCTCTCAAGTTAGGTAGATGAAGTCTGTGATTTTCACAATATAGAGGGCCCTGCGATTGGTGATGTGGATTCACAACATTCAAAGTCCTTACCACGAAACCACTTTTTCCCCTTATGATGATTTTTGTTGACTTACCTTGTGCCATTTGATACATTTAATAAAATTGACTAGCACTTTCCATGTAAAGAAGCAATTCTCACCCTAAGGAGATATACTGTATCTTTTGCCTCAGGGAGCTGTTGTTTACTTATTTAAATGTTGCGCTTAATAGTCTGGTAGTGTGTAATGAATGTCTTTATTCGGCACAGTATTTTTGTTGTTGTACAAATTTTTGTACATTTGTTGTTTATTTTTGTATTTTTGTACAACAACAAAAATGAATTTTAAATAAGCAAATTAAAAAATTCTAATTTAATTAAAAAAATAAATAAATAAAAACTAAAATTAAAATACTTTCTAACTCTGTTAAATTACACAGGAGTGAATTTGAAATAAGAACATGACTGAGTAAACTCTGTCATGTGCTTATTTTAAATTAATTGCTGTGCAATTTAAAAGAGTTAGAAAGTTGACTGACAAAGACATATAAATACAAGTACTATTACAATAAAAAAATAATGCACAGACACAAACATTTATGTTTTAAGTAGAAGAACAGACAATGTTTGTGTATGTTTGTGTAAAATCTGCATGTCTAAGCTAATTCAAAGCATTTCACTACCAACAGAGCAGAAATTTAAGAAATCTGGTTTATTCAAAAACACTGGATGTAGTTCAGAGCAAAACAGCATCCGTCTGAAGTTGTACTTGGGAATGTTTACAGCTAATTAAAACACAAACACATCCAGTAACAGGACTGACAGGAATGGTTTACTCTGCATACCAATTTCTGCCATGAATAAACCTATTGCTTTCAGCACAAATATCTTAACAAATAAAGTATGTTGAGAGAAGCTCTCCCCTTCAGCAAGAAACTGAAGCTTTACATATTGTGGAGCCACTCTCGAACAAATCATTAGTGTGGATGGGCCTGTGGCTGTCAACATTTATCCCTGCCTACACACTTGTAGCTGCAGCACTGCTCTTCACCTTCCTGGATCAACAGAGCACATGCCGTCCTTGACACTGCTTATATTCAAGGAAACCAAGAGCTCAGCTGCATTCATTCAAAGTCACACAAAAACATCATAAACGATGTCATAAAGGCCAAATAGTGCTGTCTGTGTGAGATATTTTGATTTTAACTGCATGTTAGTTACAGTACATGTAAAGTCAAATGAGTTGCATGAGCACTGTGCTCGTACATTCAAGCATTTCATGAGTGCAAAGTGGTAGCAATAAAATGTCAACTCATTATATCTGATTATCCGCTGGAGGTAAACTTACTTACAAAAAACAGGATGGTCCCTCAGCTCTTTTCTACTAATTCCAGTATAGAGCAAACACTCTACCTACGAAACTTCTAATTCCGGTACGAGATTAAAATGTGGGCTAATATTCAATTAAAAGGGATTACTTTCCGAATCCTTTTCTCCAGTAGCAGAAATATTTAATGCTTAAATATTTTATCCTTATTTTGCTCTGGTGCTATAATTTAATTTTGGTATTAAGGAAAATACCATGGAATCATATAGCTTATAGATATCCACAGACAGAGCTAATATTAAAGCAGTTTTTAAAGAACACTTTAGCTGAACTGTGTTTGAATATAGCTATTTTAAAAATACATTCTTTTAGGAATAACGCTGGACTGTTCTGTGTCTTGTAATAGTAATTTATATATTACGTACAGTTTGGATATGCATATGTCTCTCCCACTTTTACTCTTTGCCAATTCATACTAACTATATTGCACCCCATCACAAAGCAGCCACAAAGCAGGGAGGGTTGAAGGCTAACATATGCTCACTCCAAGATACATGAAGCTAACCAATGCGTCTTTTCAAATTGCTGTTTAAGTTATGTCATGGTAGCTGAACACACTTGGAGAGAAGCCTTCATATATAGTTCACAGATGTCAAAGTTTGGTTACCGTTACAATGGATGACAGTGGACAGAACAAGAACATGCATACCAGTCAGGTCTCACTCACTCACTCACTCATTTGCCGAACCACTTAATCCTATTAGGGTCGCTGGGAGACTAAACCCTATCTCAGCCAACATTGTGCAAAGAAAAAGAACACCCTGGACAGCTCACCAGACCATCACAGTCTTTGGACTGTGGAATGAAACCGGAGGACCCAGAGGAAACCCACGCAAGCACAGGGAGAACATGTAAACTCCATATGCCTGAAATGCCTGAGCCCAGTACTTAAACCAGAACCTTCTTGCTGTGAGGCAGACCTCTTAATCACTACACCACCATGCCACCCTTCCAGTCAGATATTATGACCACTTCTGGTTATTTGGTATTTTGGCCATAGCTAGATGTTTAACCAATAAGATATAAATATGAATAAAATGGAAAGTTTACTTTTGTAACGTTTGGTAGTTAATAGTTCAGCTATATTACTTTAAAAAAAATCTCTGAAAGAAGGAAACAAAGACTCAGCTTGATAAGAATAGGAACTAAGCATACAATCATTTGGTTACTGGTATACATTTAATAGAAGAAAAAATAAAGTGCTGGTAATAAAGTTGAACCAAATTATCTTATTCCACAGAAATTCTGTGAAAGACTGCAGTGAAAAAAGAAAAAGAAAAAAAAGGAGCAAGTAAGAGCTCATGAGTTAAAATGAGATTCAATGGCTGTATGGGTTTTAAACACTGGATAGAGTTCAATAATTCAAAAGACTTGAAAATCAATAGTGAGATTAACTGATGCAAATATTGGATTAGAAAAAAATGATCAGCTGGTTCTAGTTATTTGATGAGCTCACCCTTGATTATAGTGTCTATAAAACTGTTTGTAAACAAATTGTTTTCCTAAATACTCTGTCTATATAACCTTTAAAACACTACTCACATTATCGTTATTCTAGAACTGCTCACATACCACTGAAATATGAGTGTCTAAATAAATGTATTCATGCTATTTGGAAGAGTAATACCTATGCCATATTTATACACCTCATTGTAAACATTATCATTTCTTACCTGTCTTTGCTCTTAGGTGGATATTGTAAGTAAAGACCGTAATTAACAATTTTGGATACCATAGACCTGTTTATTTTAGGATCCACTTACTTGTGCCATTGTTTAGACAGCCAATTTGCTAAAGGGTAAATTGTGTGAAGACATAGATTGTGCTTTATTCTTTCTGACATGTAAAACAAATTAGAGGTAGTAATGAATTTTTACTGTACCAATAAACTGTGATGTTAATTGTTATTTAACCTGAAAAAAATGCCCAACATAAAACTGTGTTCTCATAAAACATTATCATAAGGCCATCAACACAAACAGCACTGGATTTTACTGCTTTGCATTCAATAAATGTACCGATCAATACTGATTAACTTCACATTTTAATCACATGACACAACAAGAAGGAAGTAGATTCATTAGGAATGGTTGGTCATTAACATTTTTACATCACAAATAATCAGTAATATAAAAATACATGAATTCATCTTTAAAGTAATAGTTTTATAATGATCAAAGTTGAGGTGTATCTTGAACCTTGGCACAAGGTAGGAGAATTAACATTGGATGAGATGGCGACCTATCACGACACAACTTTCACACACGTATTCACTGCTGTGTACATATTCACTGCTGTGTAGCCAGTCCACCTGCCTGCATGGTATTGGGTAACTGGTTTGAGGGACGTGTTAAACTCCACACAGACAATAATTAAAACTCAAGATCAAAGCCAGGACCACAGTGCAATAAAGCTATTTTATGGCTGTACAACATTCATTGCTAACACATGCTAATACTAAGCATACATTTGCTCACACAAATCTGCCAACACTTTGATTGAAATAGCAAAGAGAAAGCAATAAATAAATGGCAGAAAATAAATAAACACAGAAACACACTTTTTCTCTAATCTTGTGTTAAACCTAAAAAAAAATTAACGAATAAACAAACAAATAAATAAATTAATACATTTTGAAGTGATTTACTATTAATGGTATCCAGCATGAATTTGAAAATGCTGTGTTGAGAATTGTTTAATGGCATCCTTAAATGCACCAGGTTACATATGACAAAGGCATGTCAGACACCCCAAAAGTCACAGTGATTAAGAGAGAGAAAAATCAGATTTCTTAACATTGCTGTGAACCGTTGTAGTTAACTGCAGGACAAAAAAGTATGCTTTTTCATATGTTTTTAATATAGTGATTAAAGCTGAAATGGCTCTAAAATGAACAAAGTAGTTTCAGTAATTTACTGAAATATGTACTGAAACATAACATGTTAAATAAAATTGGGTAAAACTCACACACTCACTCATTTGCCTAATTTTTCCTCTGTCACCTAACAATGGGCCAAAACGGGGTACACCCTGAACAGCTCGCCAGATCATTGCAGGGCCAACACACACACACAACCATTCACACTCTCATTCACACCTTGGGTCAATTCGGAACAGCTATTGAAACAGCCAGTCTTTTGACTGCAAGGAAACCGGAGTACCCAGAGAAAAGCTACACAATCACATGGAGAACATGCAAACTCCATAGAGAAATGTCTGAGCCCAAGACTCGACCCCGGGAATTCTTGCTATCAGGCAGCTGCGTTAACCACTATACCATGGTGCTGCCATTGTGTAAACTGAATGAATAAATAAATAAATGTTAAATCATTTCAAATATAGATATATATTCAAGGTCATAACTGAGAGACATCTCTATTTTTTTCATACACCTCCAAATTGTGCCTAAGGCAGTTATGTCTGAGGTCTGAATAACAATAGGTGACATTTCATTATTACAGTGTATTAGAGTAAATTAGACTTTTCACCTTTTCCAGTCCGTCTTCTTTCAGGTTGACGATGTCCAAGTCAAAATCTGTCCGCAGGCCAGTGGTCTTGTTGAAGCACAAACGTCCGGTCAGGCCATCCCACTGAGACTGCTCAGAATGAGAGGGAGAGAAAATGTGAAAACGTGTGTATATACACACACACACACACACACACACACACACACACACACACACACACACACACACACACACACACACACTTCTATGTTTGTGTGGAGACTCATTAAAATAATGCATTCCCTAGTCCCTTACCTGAACCTTAACCATCACAACAAAATACCTCATCGCATCCCTTACCCTAACCTTGACCTTAACCAAATTTTAATCAAACAGCCCTTTGAAGTGAAGACCAGTCAAAATGTATTCATTTCCGATAATATGTCCATCCAGATGTATGGCCAATGCGTGCACACACACACACACACACACACACACACACACACACACACACACACACACACACACACACACATTGGTAAAGTATACTACATGCCAGCACACAAGACTGAGCATACATTTTCTTTTTAATTACATTTTACATCCCGGTGCCTCAGCCACAATCTCCCCAAAGATTTCAGTCTTAATTATCGACCATCTCAGTCACTCCAATCTAAAGAGAAAGCAGGAATAAATGTACATGGCAACACTTAAACCCCTTTTCCACTACTAACACAAAGACACACTCATTCTTACTGAATCCAGTCCCAAAAGGGACTTGTTTAGAGAATGATGAGACTTCACAGTGACATTTATTCTGACTCAGACACACAGATACGACACTCTCCACACTGACTCTGTAGCTCTCATTTTAGTTTCTTCTACATACTGAGCAGTGTTCTACAATTCTAATCTGCTTATTATGAGTCACAATCACAGAGTCTCTTGTGAGTCAAAATAAGGGCTGATTATGCCATTCTCACTCGTGAGCAGAATAAACAGTGACGGGTTCATCTGGAAAGTAGGACACGAAACTGACACATACTGAGTTTATTACATGCATTTAAGGAGAATAGAAAAAGAGATAAAAAAAATAAAATTCAAGTACAGTTGTTTTATTCTGGGATGTTTTTCAGGTACAGACAAAAAGCAACTGACTACATAGTAAGAGAATATCCTTTTGTGTGTTGAAAATAGAAGAAAATGCATAATCATTTTTTAGGAGACAACGATCTAAGCTTTTCTCATACAACAGTATAATCTTCAATTGAAACAAACTTATTCTCGCCTCAAAAAATATATGAAGAAAAAAGGTGGTTATATATTGAACTGCTTCAAGCACTACCTCACTTTGTAGTAACCTGCACTGTACATTTTTTTCCTTATTTTAGTTTCATCCACATATCTTAGGCAAATAAATATGAATTCCAGGGGACTGGAATGAGGGTTGCATTGCTTAGCCTTTGGCTGTAGTCATTACCTCCTTAATAAAGCTCATGAAGCGCCCGCCAAACCTCCAGGGCTTGTGGCGGTGACACTGCAGAGAGTTGACTGTCATCTGTGGTGCATGCTGGTATGAGACGGATACAATGTGGACTGCATCATACGTCAGAGCAGCATCTGTCTGAAATAAAGCAGGACACTATTTCAGCTGACATGAGCAAATGCAACAGAGCGTGCGTCTGACCAACACACCCGCGTTTCTGCACCATAAGCAAAGGTACATCAAAAGCATGTAAGTCAGGAGGAGGGAGAAAGCAGAGACTCTGGTATGCACTGATTTCTCAGCACAGTAGCTCAATACACATCAGGTATTTTTAAATTATCTGGTAAACAACGTAGTTCATCGCGTAAATTATTTATGTTACAACCTCCTGTGCACAAAGTTGTTTGAATAAATATAAAGTTCAGCAAAAAAAAAAAAAAAAAAAAAAGAAAAGAAAGGTGCATTGCCTTAACCTTTATAGTAAGATGGTAAGGGATTTCATGCCTATAGCATTTCCACAGCAATTACGAGTTTGTGCTATTCATAGAAAATACAATACAGAAAAGAAACATTCTTAGTCAGACCTGCAGGAAAAGGGTGTGTGTACATAACCTTCTGTGAAATATATAAATGAATAAATATAACAAGGAGACATATGACATAATAAATATCCATGATGATGACTTTAGCTTGTGCTTGGAAGCCTTCACCCTTTTAGTTATGTTTCAAATGTACCTAAATATATTCACTGTGTATATCACATGATATCATTATTGTCTTTTAGCTGATGATCTGATTGGTTTCAATGCCAAGTAATATGCTTTCTTTGAGTTGTGAGTTGCACCTTCCCTTCCTCCACCTTCATGGCTGAGGTGCCCTTAGCCAAGGCACCTATCCCCCAACTGCTCTACAGGCGCCCCAATGAGTGGCAGCCCACTGCTCCGTGTGTGTGCTCACTGTTTACGTGTGTGTGCTCACTTTGGATGGGTTAAATGCAGAGGCAATAATTTCCGTTGCGGGATAAATACAGAATAGCAAAAAAAATATAGGTCCTCTTTGAACCCATATAATAACTATCACATTAAAGAACAAAATTAATTTAATAAATGAGCAAAGTATGTTTCAAGTCTTCCAGGACCCTATGCACATCTCTGTAAAATTACACTTTTTTATTTATTTCACTCCTATTTCATATATTAGATATACATATTGGATACATTATGTTTTAATGTGCATTAAATCACCATGGTTTTCTTTGTTTGTTTGTTTAATTTTTTCCCAGTAGAAACAGGGAAGGTATAGACTGTAGCAAACAAGAAGCTACAAAATAAAGCTTACCGTCATAATTCCTTCCAGCAGACCAGAGTCAGGTTTTGGAGGGATCTGCTTCTCTGTAGACCATTTCTCCACAATGGAAGCCACTTGAGGATTATCCACATTCAGGATGCGAAAACCAGTCATATTGACACCACAGAAACGGTAAGGCTCTAGGTTGATGGCCATAAGATCCTGAAAAGGGGGAGAAACAAAAAAAAAAAAGAAAAGGGAAGATGAGAAAAGAGAACTTTTAACCAGGGTTAAATTGAACCTTGTTATTGGTGGGGAAAGGCTGCTTGATTATTTGTCTCATAATAAAAGAAAGAGGGATAGCAAGGGTGAAAAGATAGGTGGAGGGAAAATGAAAGACACTGAGGATAATGCTGTATTTCTGGGCTGCTAGGATATAGAGGAAAAAGGAGTACAGGTTGCACACACCTCAGTGTATGATATCAGAGACAACAGTCATCTCTTTCAATAGCTGATTGAAACAGGTATTTCCTCAAAAATTCTGTGTGTGTGTTCTGGTTCTGTGCACCCAACCATAAGTACACCACCTGATACTAAGTACGAACCTGACACTGAAATGGATTTCAGTATTGAAATTGGAATTTAACATTCCAAAGAAATGCTGTGCAACGAAACCCTTCAAAAGTACTGATGCAAAAATCCAGTTATTTATTTTATAATTACATAATGATTTTCTATAAAACAATCTGTAAACAACTGTCTTTAAAGGATCAATTTAGCTAGTCAGTATACCAATATAAATAGAAGATAAAGATTGATATACAGTTGTAGGCAGGTATGCTGTGTAAGGTAAAGGTATGGTGGTGCAATAGGTAAAGCTTCGCTCTACTTGGAGCTTTGCTTGTACTCCTTGTGTCTGTGTGTAAACTCACACAAACACGGGGAGAACATGCAAATTCCACACAGAAATGCCCTTGCCAAGCCTAGAGTTTTTAATTCCTATTAAAGATTATATTCATATATAAAATCTTTCCTGTCACAACCCACTCACATGAAAAATTGCACTGAGCCCAGTGTTTCTAGGGATAGGCTTCAGACCTACTAATACATTCTTGACCCTAACCAGGGTAAAACGATAACTAAAGGAAAAAATGACTTTTCTGATTGAAATATATCTGACTATTTCTTTTTATTTCTTTTAATTATTTCTTTATTATTTAGCACGATAAAGCTTCAACA
This sequence comes from Tandanus tandanus, assembly GCA_039654325.1. Taxonomy (NCBI): domain Eukaryota; kingdom Metazoa; phylum Chordata; class Actinopteri; order Siluriformes; family Plotosidae; genus Tandanus; species Tandanus tandanus. The sequence continues at coordinate 21,982,961 of JBCNYH010000001.1, forward strand.
CTTACCACTAGTTGGAAATACCTCCTGGGGCAAGGGTAAAAAAAAGTCAAATCATTTCAAAGAACGAAGAGAAGCTATTAGTCCTGAATGCAGCTCTGTTGTCTTTTTAAGGTCTGATATGTCAGAAGCTTCCTCCTTTCAGATGATAAAATAGAAACATTAAAACCACATTCCAGTAGAGTGTAGCTGTGTTGTCATATAAATAATATGTTCTGTTATCATCTCAAACAATATATTTAGTAAATAAATTCTATGCTGTGACTGAAATCATAAACAGGCTGTCGAGTTAGTTTATGGCCCTCCAATGGTCTGGTGAGCTGTTTAGGCTGTACCCTGCCTTTTCCCAGTATCGGCTAAGATAGGCTCCAGCCTCCCTATGAGCCTAGTAGGATTAAGCAGTTCAGCAAATGAGTAAGTGAGCGAGTTAGTTTATTATATTTTGTATTGGAATATTTCATTTTCGGGGCAGTGGTGGCTTGGTGGTTAAGGTGCTGGCTTACTGATCCAGTTGGGGGGTTCAAGCCTCACTATCACTGAGTTGTCACTGCTACCCCTGCAGTGCAGCTAACTGGGTCATCAAAGGCCAGCCATGTCTTTCACTGTCTGTGGTAAGAAGCATGTAAAAGAACCATTGCTGCTGTTCAAAAAGTGTAGGACATTGGATTGCCATCAGTGGTTTTCTGCCCTGTGATAGCCTGGCGAGCTGTCCAGGGTGTACCCCGCTCCCGCCCAGAGTCGGCTGAGATGAGCGCCAGCCTCCCCACGACCCTAATTAGGGTTAAGTGGCTCAGAAAATAAAATGTTCTATTCTCATTCAATGCTAATTTTTCTTCAGTCTTTAATAGCTCACAGTGATTGGCCATTACATGGATATGCAAAGAGACAGCATGATGGATGCATGGACTTGTAGATGGATGTAGAGTATAGATTGATGTATAGATGTATAGATGAATGTGCAGATGTATGTATGGATAGATGTATAACATATAGATGTATAATGGATGGATGGATGGATGGATGGATGGATGGATGGATGGATGGATGGATGGATGGATGGATGGATGGATGGATGGA
>JBCNYH010000001.1:22008389-22022284 GCA_039654325.1 Tandanus tandanus
TATCAGTTCCTGGGTCAAAACGCATGCAACATTCCTATGTTTAAATTACTGGCTTATTAAATGAAAAATAAATTTAAAGTCTCTGAATCAATTTCTTTTACTGCATTGTACCTTAAACCTAGCTCACATGTAAGCAATCATTACCGAATGTACAAGCGAATTTTAGTTTAAGGGTAATTGAATATATTTTCGGAGGTAGTCGGTCAAATTTGAGGTAAATGGTCCGTGTTTGTGGTCTTGGAAAAAGTTTTGGACCTGCTCAAAATTTGGTGCGAATTCAGAGTGGCTCCAATACAAGTGAAGAGCTTCAGAAGCAGTTCGATCCTTTTGCTTGTTTTTGAACGGCTCAAGCGATTGTTTTTTGCACGTCACGTGAATCCGCCCCGTTTGACAAATAAAAAGCCATGAAATTATGACACATCAGGAAAAAAAATGTCTGCATATTTCCTACATGCAACGTGCCTCTTGCCATCTCACACACGTATTATAAAAATATAAATGGTTGTTCCGGTGTCAATGTACTCACTGCTGAAGCTGCTTTTCACAATAGGCAGAGGAACGCGCATCTCAGATCTGTTCTATTTGCGCCAGGATCTGATTCTTTGGGATGTATTACAGGGGACGTATATAGGCTATGCAGTAATCTATTGCTTTATTTTTTTTTATTTACTTTTCCTGGAATAACTAGTTCAAGTTGGATTTCCCATATCTCTCCTCTGACATAATACAGGCTTTTCCATTATCATTGCGAGTTGGAAAGCTGATATTGTCTGTTATGCACGTCCAAAATAAATAATAAATACCCAGGTTTGATTATTAAAAACCTCTAACAGGTAATTATGCTCCGATCTGACATGGAAGGAACGCATCGCGGGGGAAAGTGCAGGTTTTTTCGAGCAGCTCCACTAGGTATCTCACACACACACATCCGCCCAAAATAAGCCAAAGCTGATCAGCTCATGCTGGAATACACAACTAATTCAACCGGACCCACTGGACTCGAGACAAATGGAGATTACATGAAAATATACAGAGAAAAAAGGTGTAAATTCATTTCATGTAATTCATTAAGGAAGAAAGCACTTGGATTTGTTTTATTTACATTTTAAGGGCAGGTTCAATACAATACATGACACACAGCCAGTGCAGGGTCGCGGATTCCTAATGATGATATATATATTGAAGGTTTTCGATGAGACCGTGCATTTTTTCAGCCAGCCGAAACCGAAAACAACCCCAAAAAAGTTGTTTACATGTGAGTACACCCTTAATATATTTTAAGACATTTATTAAGACAGAGTTTAAGCTATGTTTTACTCCATTTTGCCTTATTTTTATTTTTTACTGTCTATTCTTTTTTCTACTTAAATTTTAGTTGTACTTGACTGCAGTGGCGGCTGAAAAATGGAGTTGGCTAGCTGGATGTGGCATGAGTAATGCCTTTTACTGCTTTCCCTGCATGTTGTTTCAAATTGCCGGCACCGAAACGTTGTAAACGGCACAAAAATAGCAGGAGCCATCTGGATACACACTTCTAAAAATCCTCATCACCACCCATGACCACAGTGGAAGCTGAGCGGTGCTTCTCAACTTTGAAAATAATTAAAACTTTTCTCAGAAACACAGTGGTCCAAGAGAAACTGAATGCGTTTGGCCATGCTGTCCATGGAAGAGACTGGTGACTGAGATGGCTGACTTTAACCAGAAAGTCATAGAAATTTGCAGGACAGGAGGAAAGTATGTTTAAGTAGTGCCATTGTCCAATGCTTAGACAACATTACAAAGCTGTGTTGGTTTGAGATTTGTTTTTCTGCTTAACTATCTTCCATTTATTTTTGGTGTTTTTTAAACATGAAAATCTTAGTTAAATATTGATGGACTATCTTTAGCATGACTGGTTTTATTACATGAGAGAAACAGCCTGTATTCATAATAAAACAGGGAACATACATTTTACTTCTTATTTGCTCTGTGACTGTGTGGACATTAGCAGCTAGCAGGTGTGCAGTGCCAGGATAAATTGCGCCCCCCAAAAAATGTTTAGCACCAGCCACCACTGCTTGACTGCCCATTTATGTGTTACACACTTTGGCTTAATGCTTTTTAAAGTTTTTTTTTCTTTTTTTCAATTAAACACAAAATTTAATCTCAGATCTATAGGACAGGTTCCATTTCCATTACATGTCCTCCCATCTGTCAGGCATTTTTTTCCAACAGGCAAACTGCAATGCAAGATGGTATATATTGCTCAGACATTACTTTTCAGGGTGTATTATATAGCAACTGAAGAGTGCATGTGTTCTTGTACTTGTATATGTAGAGTGCGGACACGGGCATTAAAATCTGTGAAAAGGGCACCATTAGTGGCTAAGTGGCTAAATAAACAGAGTGAACTGTCAATCTGTTTTAAGTCTCCTCTGTCACAAACTTAGGAATCTGTTAAATCTAAGATAATGATAAGACAATGATGAAAATGTTGGGTGCCCACTGAACAGCTTTTGTAATTATAATCGAACAGCCAAATTTGGAATTTTTCCATATTGCTCATTTTGACTGTTCATGCACGCATCAATGAGTTTAAATGGTAAGTTTTCATAAGAATATTATATATTTATCTATCATTGGAAATGAAAATGTTCCATTTTTCCTCAAGGTTTCAAAGAAATACATAGCTTTGATTCACCATCTCATTGCAAAAAGCATTTACACTACATACTCTCTTCATTCACTCTTTTATGCATCATTGGGCGGTACAGTGGTGTAGTAGTTAGCATGTCTGCCTTACAGCAAGAAGGTCCTGGTTTGAAATCCTATGTTCAACGAGAGCATTTCTGTGTGGAGTTTGCATGCTCTCCCCATTTTTGCATGGATTTACTCCGGATACACTGGTTTCCTCCTACAGTCCATAGACATGCAAATTAGGCTAACTGGCTGTTCCAAAATGCCTTTGTTGGTTCTGAGATACATGCTATATTATGTTAGTTACATTGTATATGAGTGTTATGCATTTACCACCACCTGTCCAATACTCTATTTCTCATGGTTCACAGCAACCGACAAATATGGCCACCCCAGACTCCAACTCCCAGCACACTTCCTTGCTCTTACATTCACAGTGACCTATATTATTGATTTCCTGCACCTGTTTATGATTATGCCTCACGTTGTTAGTTGTGAAACTCTGCATCTTTTGTTGCCAGACTTTTCTAACCCAACTTTTTGTTTATGGTTAGTTAATCTGGTATTGACATGTTTCTTATTTTGATTTATGGTTTTTGCACCTAGGGTATGACACACACGTTTGCCTGGTTTTTGCATGTTGATCACATTTTAGATTTTCCAGAAAGATTCTCCTTTTGCTTTTATATCAGATGACAAGCTCTGTGAAGTTGGCCCCCCACGTTCTCAAAATGTCAAAATAGCACTGACCCACACACACACACACACACACACACAATTACGTCGAAATCTCAACAAAGTGATCTCAATCGTTTGTGCTACGTTTGCGCTGTTGAAAGAAATTATTTTGCAATTATGACTTCTATGTTATTAATGTTTTATTCCTTACGCGTGTGACATCATCAGCCCCCAAGCCCACCATGTCCAAATCACACCAAAGTGGTCTCAATCGTTTGTGCTATGCTCAGATGACCTCCTGTCCTGCTCTTGTGATGACAAGAAGCAAAGCATATAAAGGAGATATTTTTTAAAATAGGTAACTAAATAATAGGCTTGTGGAGACCCAGTGTTACACTACTAACAAAGCGTTACTGCTTGTTAGGTGTCAGGCAGCACAGCTGTCAGTGAGACAGCCCACTGCATGTTGTAGATCAGGCAGAACAGATGTGGATAAGTAACAGAACATTCTGTACTGTGCAGCTAGCGTGACTATTTCTTGAGAAAAAGCAGGAGAGACTGATGTGGAGAATGTGGGCTGCTCACTTGTGAGATAGTCATCTAATTGGGAATGAGATAAAGGATCTTAACAAAGGTTTTTTTATCCATCACATTTTTTTTTAAAACTCTATATTGTTATCTTCAAGACTTAATTTAAACCTTCATGTTATAAAAAATGCCCAGTTGAAGGCAAAGAAGGCACTTGTAATAAGGAGGTAAGCCAAGGCTTTAAAAAAACATTGTCAAGGAACAACAATAACATTTCAGATTTCCAAACATTAGTTGTCCAAGCACAAAAATTAAATACTTTTCTGTCAGTAAAGCAAGCAGAGGATGACACAAGAGACCACTTCTCAGACAAAAACACAATAAAGGCTGCTGGGTTTTGCTGAAGAAATAAGAAGCAAATGCAACAATCTCCACAAGAACTCTGGCTGGGATTGCAAGATGCTCGGTAAAACCCACAGCTCATTTCCTTAGAAAACTACACACAATTTTACCTGAGGCTTTTTTTTTAACCAAAGTTCTCTTAATAGTATTTTATTTCATTATTTTTAAAAACCTCATTACCCTGGGTAACACTGTGGTGCAGTGCTTAGCACATTCGCTTCACAGCAAGAAAGCCTGGGTTCGATTCTTGGGCTCGGGTGTTTCTGTGTGAAGTTTGCCTTTTCTCCCCGTGCTTGTGTGGGTTTCATCCAGGTATTCCGGTTTTCTCCCACAGTCCAAAAACATGCACAGCAGGCTAATTGGCTGTTCCAAATCGCCCCTAGGTGTGAGTGTGAAAGGTTGTATGTGTGTTGGCATGCGACGGCTGTCCAGGGAGTAATGCGCCCTTGCCCAGAGTCAGCTGAGATGGGGGCCTGCCTCCCCGTGACCCTAATTAGGATTAAGAGTCTTAGAAAATTAATGAATAAAAGAATCTTTGCCCTATAACATTTCTTCGCTAGATGCTTAAGACCTATGCATAGTACGTCATTCAGTCTGTTCAGTCCATTCTAGTCGCTACTTAGATGCAGTAGTGGTTTAGTGGTTAAGGCGATGAGTTACTGATCCAATGGTCAGCGGTTCAATCCCCACTATCACCACTGTTGGGCCCTTGAGCAAGGCCCATAACCCTCAATTGTATAAAAATGATTATTGTAAGTCGCTCTGGATAAGAGTGTCTGCCAAATGCTGTAAATGCACATACACGTGTTCTTTTTAGATGTTTTGGACAAAAAGGCTAAACGTCAAGTGTTTTACTGGACTGAAAAATGAAAAAAAAAAATCTCCATTTTCAACATTTACAGAAATCCACAATGGACCTACTAACACAAAATTTGTTTAAAACAAGGGGCAATACAGTAGCTCAGGTCTAGTGGGACAAAGCAGAAAACATGCATTGTGTGACACAATAGGCCTAGTGCCATTTGAAATCGGTGTGGGGAATAGAAAGGCAGCACAATCCTGAATTGAATAATAACAGCAACACAAGACTCAGAATACTACAGAGCTGACAAGTTCATTACCACTGGAAGCTGCCCTGCTACAGGATTTCTGATGGCATAACCACCCCCCCCCCCCCCACCCCTGTAAAATTACACAAAAATTATATATATATATATATATATATTTAGAATAAGAAATAAGAATGTAAGAAATTTAGGAAAATTCTTTTTAAATATTAGAAAAATTAACCAAACCTATCAACTGTATTTGAAGAAACAGCTTTGATGGTATGTTAAAATGTCTATGTCCTGTGTTCTACAGATACCTAATGAGGTAAGCATGCTAACCAGCTAGCCTAAAACAAGATGAACAATGAATCTTGTATTACCATTTGTGTACTTCAAAAGGCAATATAGTCACTGTATCATCCGACTTACCCTTAGTATCTTTCTATTGTATACAAAGTAAAGGGACTCTAGTAGGAGAAAGTGAATAGTAATGGCACGCAATGGTATTACCAATACACATGATAAACAACAGCCAAAGACTGGACTAGAGATCATCACTGATCACTGTTCATTCTTCACTGATATTTAAGTTGTCTTGTTATTGGACAAAGTGCATGTAATATGCATGAGTTTAAAAGTTACAAATCCCTAAAAGATTATGAGCAGTTTTGCAGTAGTTGGGTGCAAGATCTACTAATTTATAAGTCAGCAAACTTTCATTTTATTTTTATTTATTTTTTTGCTCATGATTATTCTAAATTCAGTGGGTGCTAATTCACAGTTGTGATGTTAGGTGTATAGAGATAAGGAAAATGGAGGGGGAAGAAGATTGAGGGAGGAGGAACTGTGCATCTCCTTGTTTCCTACAATTGTGGTGTACACCCTAACTTTCTGGTGCGATACTGCTCCTATTTGTTTGTGTGAATTCAGCAGGTCGTCAGTTCATGCGTATTGCACCTTTAACAAAAATCGATCTAAAGGAGATCATGTTATTATTATTATTATTATTATTATTATTATTATTATTAATATTGTTGTTGTTGTTGTTGTTGTTTTGTTGTTGCTGTTATTATTATTATGAATAGTATTAGTATTGGTAGTAGTATTGAAGTGTAATTTATGTTTTTTTTATTTAATGGCAAAATGAAGAAATATCAATTGATGTTACACGATCATCGTCATCATCTTCTTCTGCTTATTCTGGGGTCGGGTCGCGGGGGCAGCAGCCGAAGCAGTGAGGTCCAGACGTCCCTCTCCCCAGCCACTTCCTCCAGCACTTCTGTGGGGACACTGAGTGGTCTCTTCCCTGTTGGACATGCCCAAAGCACCACACCTTCTGGCTCAGCTCCCTCTTCACCACGACAGACCGGTGAAAGCTCTGATTTACAGGAGTGGCTGCACGGATCTGCCTGTCAATCTCCCATTTCATCCTTCCCTCACTTGTGAACAAGACCCCAAAAGACTTGAACTCCTCCACTTGGGGCAGGACCTCATTCCAGAACCAGAGGGTACATTCCACCCTTTTCCGGCAGAGAACCATGGCCTCGGACTTGGAGGTGCTGATTTTCATCCCTTCCGCTTCACACTCAGCTGCGAATCACTCCACCGAAAGCTGGAGATCCCGGCTCCATGAAGCCAAAAGGACAACATCATCTGCAGCATCTGAGATGAGATCCTATGGCCATCAAACCAGAACCCCTCATCGGCTGCGCCTAGAAATTCTATCCATAAAAATTATGAACAGAACTGGTGACAAAGGACAGCATTGGCGGAGTTCGACCATCGGTCAGATACTCCTCTCCAGTACTCTTGAATAGACTTTCCCAGGTAAGGAAGTAATCCCACAATAGTTTTAGACACACCCTCCGGTCCCCTTTTTTAAAAAGGGGAACCACCACCCCAGTTTGCCAATCTAGAGGTACAGCCCCCGATGACCACGCGATGTTGCAGAGACCTGTCAACCAAGACAGCCCTATCACCTCCACCCTAGTGATGGGCAGACCCCCTCCTGAACTCCCAGGCTCTTTCTCTTCCACAGAGGGCATGTTGGTGGGATTGAGGAGGTCCACCTCCCAACAACATCCACAGTCGAGGTGAGCAGCTCCCCACTTCCATTGTAAACAGTGTTTGTGGAGTACTGCTTCCCCCTCCTGAGGCACGGGATGGTGGTCCAGAACCTCTTTGAGGCCAAACGATAGTCTGTTTCCAGGCCCTCACCAAACTCCTCCCACACCGGAGATTTTGCATCGGCGACAGCCCAGACTGCAACACGTTTGGCCTGTACCCATCCGCTGCCTCGGGAGTCCCACAGGCCAAAAGGACCCTATAGGCCTCATCCTTTAGCTTGACAGCCCCCCTCACAGCAAGTGTCCACCACCTGATTTGTGGGTTGCTCCATGACAGGCACCGATGACCTTCCTGGCCACAGCTCTGGGCAGTCGCCTCAATTATGGAAACATGGAACATGGCCCATTCGGTCTCTATATCCCTGGCGTCCTTTGGGATGTGATAGTAGGTCTTCTGGAGGTGGGAGTTGAAGGCCATCGGAGGCAGCTCACCAATATTCCCAGCTGACCCTAACCATACGCTTGACTCTGGAGGGCAGCCTCCACCGCCATCGGAGGCAGCTCACCACCAGGTGTTGATTAGTTGACAGCTCAGCTCCTCTCTTCACCCGAGTGTCCAGAACATGCAGCCGCAAGTCCGATGGCACAACTACAAAGTTGATCATCGAACTGCGGCCTAAGGTGTCCCAAAAGTGTGCACTTATTCACACCCTCATGTTTGAACATGGTGTTCATGATGGACAAACCATGACAAGCACAGAAGTCCAACAACGAAACACCATTCAGGAGGCAGAGGAAGACTACCCTCACGTCAAACGAGGAGAACCCCAACGTGTGGGCACCGAGATGGGGGGCAACAAGGATGCCCACACCGGCTCGCTGCCTCTCCCCATGAGCAACTCCAGAATCAAATATGGTCCAGCCCCTCTCAAGATGGGTGGTTCCAATCTGGCACAGTTTAATGAATAGAATTTGGCAGGCCTGTATATCAAAGTGTATATACATGTACAAACTCAAGTATGCACTACGGATTATAACAGAGTTCCTGGGCAGAGCCCCGTAGGCATGGAATATGACTTGGATGGTTGTCCCGTGTTTGTACCAAGGTTGAAGGCCAAAAAATAGAGGTCTGAGGCCACCACTCAGACCCGCACAGAATATAACAGAATCTAACTCAGGTAGGTAGACAAACTTTCTCCAAGAAAAACCACATGAAAAGGGAACACAGGACATTAACTCATTAAATTAATTATTAACCTAATGAGACAGAGTATACAAGTGAATGCTGAAATAAGTGAAAGGCAGTGAAAAGAAAACTTAGTGTTAACCTTTTCTGTTTTCTCCCCAGAATGTGGTTGGGAAACTCAATAGTCAATAGACATAGAGCCCCGCTTTTAGGCAGGGCCTAAATCGACATTAATGTGCAGTGAAGACTATACACCACCACTTTTGTCTAAAAGGGTTCCTAATAAAAAGTAGTAAAAAATGACTTCTCTATAATTTTTGTGGTGAAAATGTATTGAACAATGCTATTGTAGGCAATGAGAACCAAAAAAATAATTCCAACAAGTATATTGAGGTAAAAGTATGGATAATAAACAAAAACCCTGAAAATAACAATTTTTCAGAAAAATCCACCATTCAGCTAGCCGGGCTAACCGTGTTTCGTGCTGACAGGAATGCAGCTCTGCGCAGTAAGCCTCGCGGTGGCGGCGTGTGTTTACATCAACATGGATGGTGTAAGGACTATTCTTGTGTCAAATTAATGCTCATCGGTAGTGGAGTTCGCGACTGTTAGATGCAGACCTTTTTATTTACCCCGGAAATTTACTATCGCTTTTTATTATTGAAGTGTGCATTCAGTGACTGGCTACATCAAGTGCATCAATGACATGACCGTCTCCAAGACCATCATCACATGCTCCAACCAGAAGCCGTGGATGACTGCAAAACTACGTGCTCATCTGAAGTCGAGAGACTCTGCTTCAGAGCAGGGGATGGGGAGGCCTTAAAAACAGCAAGGGCCAAACTGTCCCAAGCCATCAGAAAGGCAAAGCGCACACACACCCATAGAATCCACGGCCACTTAAAGAACAGCAGAGACTCCCGGCATATGTGGCAGGGCATCCAGGCGATCACCAACTACAGGACAACACCACCAGCTTGTGACAGTGATGCCTCCCTCCCAGACACGCTGAACAACTTCTACACTTGGTTTGAGGCACAGAATAACACCACAGCAAGGAAGCACATCCCTCATCCTAATGACCAGGTGCTCTGCCTCACCACCGCTGACATAAAGAGAAAGCTATGCAGAGTCAACCCACGGAAGTCTGCTGGACCAGACAACATTCCTGGCAGAGTGCTCAGGGAGTGTGCAGAGCAGCTAGCAGATGTCTTCACTGACATATTCAACATCTCGCTGAGCAGCGCCATCATCCCAACTTGCCTCAAGACAACAACCATCATCCCTGTGTCTAAGAAGTCTATGGTTGCCTGCCTCAATGACTATAGTCCCATCGCACTCACACCAATCATGATGAAATGTTTCAAGAGACTCGTCATAAGACACATCAAGTCACAGCTACCATCCTTACTGGACCCCTTGCAGTTTGCATATTGTCCTAACCGCTCTACAGACGATGGCATCATCACAACCCTCCATCTGGCCCTCACACCCCTGGACTTTAAGGACAGATATGCACAAATACTGTTCATAGACTTTAGTTTAGCATTTAACAATCATCCCTCAGCAGCTGATGGAGAAGCTGAGCCTGCTGGGCCTGAACACCTCTCTCTGCAACTGGATTCTGGATTTCCTGACTGGGGGAACCCAGTCAGTCTGGATCGGGAACAGCATTTCCAGCACCACCACACTGAACACTGGAGCTCCTCAGGGCTGTGTGCTCAGTCCACTGCTGTTCACTTTGTTGACTCACAAATGTGCAGCAATGCATAGTGCCAACCACATTATTACGTTTGCTGATGACACGGCCATGGTGGGTCTCATCACTGAGAATGATGAGTCAGCTTACAGAGAGTAGGTGCAGTGGCTAAGAGCCTGGTGTAGAGGCAACAACCTGTCTCTGAACGTTGACAAGACCAAAGAGATGGTTGTTGACTACAGGAGAGCACAGAGTGGCCATTTCCCGCTGTTCATTGATGGATCCTCTGTGGAGATCGTCAAGAGCACCAAATTCCTTGGTGTTCATCTGGCAGAGAAAATCACCTGGTCCCTTAACACCAGCTCCATCACCAAGAAAGTCCAGCGGCGACTTTACTTTCTGAGGAGGCTGAGAAAAGCCCATCTCCCTTCCCCCATTCTGACTGTGTTCTACAGAGGGACCATCGAGAGAATTCTGAGCAGCTGCATCACTGCCTTGTTTGGGAACTGCACCATCTTGGATCGTAAGACCCTTCAGCTGGTATTGAGGACAGCTGAGAAGATCATCGGAGTCTCTCTTCCCTCTCTCACAGACATTTACACTGCACGCTGCATCCACAAAGCTAACAGCATTGTGGATGACCCCACACACCCCTCACACACACTCTTTACCCTCCTGCCATCTGGAATGAGGTACTGGAGCATTTGGGCCCTCACAACCTGTGAGACTGTGTAACCGTTTTTTTTCCCTCAAGCCATCAGGCTAGACATACTATCTCAGCTGCTGCTACTCTGTACATCATTTCATTTTTTTATTCCATCATATTGTTTTCTTTCGTTTGATGCTAAGTGTGTTATTTTTGTGTTGTCTTTTTCTTTTTGTATTGTTTTTGCATGGTATTGTATTTGCAATGTTTGCACATAGTTGCACACTTTGCTCTTTATGTGGCTAGGACAAAAACCTTGGTCCTAGCTCTGTGTTGCTGTTTTTTCTTTTTTTTTTTATCTTTGCTGTAGGTTTATGTAGCACCTGGTCCTGGAGAAACGCTGTTTCACTATGTACTGCGTCAGCTATATGTGGTAGAAATGACAATAAAGCTTCTTGAACTTGAACTTGAGATCAAAGTTGAATTAGTGATTCTGTAAAAAGTAAATAAAAAAGAAATTCACTGAGTAAACCAAATAGATTACTGCATAGCCTATATATCTTTCCCATATTTGCCTTTTTTTCTCCCCTCTAGAGCAGAGATCCGAAATGTGTATTGCTCTCTAATGCCACTGAACAGATCTGAAATGCGTGTTGCTGTCTAAAGCCAATGAACAGATCTGAAATGCACGTTGCTCTCTAAAGCCAACAAACAGATCTGAAATGCATGTTGCTCTCTCTAAAGCCAATAAACAGATCTGAAATGCACATTGCTCTCTAAAGCAAGTGAACAGATTTGAAATGTGCATTGCTCTCTCTAAAGCTGGTGAAGAAATATGAAATGCGCATTGCTCTCTAAAGCTAGTTGTCAAACATTTCAAATGTCAAATAAATAAATTAAATTATATGAAAGTAGAAAAGAGTGAATATGAAGATCTAAAAATAATAATAGATCTTAGAACATCAATTAAATGGTGAAGGGAAAGGGCAGGAAATTGGGAAACTCAATTCCTAATCATGACATTAATGATAATGCACCAAAAATTACACTGGATGGTAATCTAGATCTAATCTAGACTCTAGATCTAGGTAACTTCAAGTAATTAGGCATAACTTGTTGAGAACTGCTAAAAATAAAAACTAAACATACAATGCTACTTGACTTGACTAGCCTGTGAAAAATTATGCTAAAATTTTGACACACATTCCTCCCTGCATTTGTCTGCCAAGTCAAATGGAGGATTGCGAACATGTTGTTGCGAACCTAATGCGACAGGAAGGAAATTTTAACGTTTTAATGCCTTACCAGTAGATCTAGTCGAAAACCAAGCTTGAAATATTTAAAAGAACACTCAAATGCTTCGTTCACTCCATGTGTTCACTTCCGGTGTCAAAAACCAGAAACGGGAATAGTGGTTATAGTGCGCATGCGCCGGCGAACTTTTGAAGATCGGACAGGAGGAGATCACTTTTTATCCATTCTAAGTCCATATGTTGCATTAACATCAATAAATAGAACATATAGAACAGTTGTTTAAGATTTTCTTTACCGTTTTTATGAAACATGTACTCGAGATAACACTGATTTCAATGACAAAATATGCCTATGACGTCAAATTGTTTTGATCTCGCTACAAGAGCAATAAAGTGATTTTTTTTCCCAGAAAACTATTTGATTTAAGCTTATAGAATTGAAAAATATGTGAACAGTGAAAAATATTAAAAAGGATGCATTTCTTACTTTTGGAAGTCCAGTAGTAAATCCAAGTAAATGCTTCCTATCATGAATTCTCCACTTACAACACTTCACAAACGTAACAAAAAATAACTAAGGTGATTTTTTCAAAGCTCTTGCTGTCACAGCTTCATGAATAGTTCAGGAAAGGAACAAAATCGTTTTCATATTGCTTAATTGCAAATGTGGAAAATTCCTTCTAAGGCATATTGGTGTTTTCCACCATAACATTAACTATTTATTAGTACAAGGGTTTTTTTTAGGGTTATTGCAATCATACCTTTTCAATAGTTCCATGTAGCTTATGCCTGCACAGGTTGAAATATGAAAATGGGATAAACAACACAAAAGCATGGAAAAGCCAATGTGTAAATCATTAAAGATTAGGAAAAACCACACAATTGAAATTAGGTGTTATTTAGATCTTTACAATTTTCCAGGTGAATGGGATTGTAAGCAGCATGAAGAATATGTTTCTATAGAATATGTTTTTCTTTGCCTCCTGCTGCTGGCAGCAAGCAGCAGATTCTTCTGCATTCCGCCTTTGTCTCTTTGCAAACCAACACCTCCTATCCCATCTCTGTACCACCCCACTCTTTATAACTCACTCTTTATTGTCAATATATGTGCCATTAAACGTGCCAAGAGACTTGAGAATCTGTGTGTTGTCTAATCTAGAATATTTGTATGAGTCACAATCATATTCAGTTGTGCAATCCCCCCTCACACTGTTCTTTGAGTGTCATCTGATTTATTATAACATGGTCCAATGCACAGGTGACATGAGACATGATCCCAATAAGTGCCATGGTCTACTGGGAAAAAAATCACTTGTGGAGTAAGCATGCATTTTAAGTCCACTCCATCAATCCTGAAACCCATTTGGCACAATCACCAAGCTGTTCAATAATTCATCTCTTAATATTTCCCTACAAGTTAATCCTTATTGTTTTTGACAAGAAGAATTAGGTAATAACTTACAAAGCAATTTGACATGTAATTATTTGCTTTCCAAAGAAGTTATGATAGCATTTTCTTGCTGATCACAACACAAAAATTGCTTTGATCCTGTGAAAAAAAAGCTTTTAGACTAGTCAACATATAGGATTAGTATACATACTGCATATATATATATATATATATACATCTATATATATATATATATATATCTATATATATCCCCTCCTCCTATCACCTCTCTCTCGGGGTGGGGTTTCGTGTGTCTTAC
>JBCNYH010000001.1:22049957-22066671 GCA_039654325.1 Tandanus tandanus
CCTAAGTGGACAGTTTGATTTCACAGAAGTGTGATTGACTTGGAGTTACATTGTGTTGTTTAAGTGTTCCCTTTATTAAACTCAGTCTTATAGGTAATTCTCAATGTCAGGTCTAGATCTGTTGTGTGATGCTTTATGGTGTCTTTCAATAGTCTTATGATTGCCCTATGTTAAACTGACAGTTATGTATTTTTTTATGATAGTGTCAGGTTGAGTACAGCAGACAGATGTTTACCAAGTATAACAAGAATATCATACAAGAATTTTCTTTTTGCTTCGATGACTTTTGTTTGAACATCATAATAATTTGACACAGAACTGACCTACTTTCCCCACAACAGACGTACAACACATTGTTTATATGCGCACACAACTACACAGCTTTCAAATCCACCTCACCAAAATATAAGTCAGTCCCTTCTGTCTTAGCAAATGACAAATAATTGGTACAGAATGAATTTTACAAAAAAAAATAAATTATAAAAGGGCGGCATGGTGGCATAGTGGTTAGCATGTCAACGTCACAGCAACAAAGTACTGGGTTCAAGTCCCGGGCATGGCCGTTTCTGTGTGGAGTGTGCATGTTCTCCTCGAGCTTGCGTGGGTTTTCTCTGGTTTCTTCCCACAGTCCAAAGACGTGCAGGTTAGACTTATTGGCTGTTCCAAATTGCCTGTGTGTGTGTGTGTGTGTGTGTGTGTGTGTGTTGGCCCTGCGATGGTTTGAAATCTGCAAATGAGTGAGAGATCGTGAGTTTATGAAAAGGCCTTTATAAAACAATGTGCAAAAATACAGAGTAAGCCATTCAAATAAATCTAAATGCACTAATTTCGTAAATCTTTCACCCTGGAAGCATTATTAACTTCATTGAGGCAAAATAACTATAAATGCTTATGGAATTTTGTGTTTAAAAAAAATATATATTTGATATAAAATCCTGCAAATGAACTAAAATAATTATAATTGGAAGCAGCCCACTTTTTATTCCTACTGAATAAATCTTGCTTGTGTATCTTAAACCATAGAGGTCAGGGCCACTGGTGTGACCAGATAAAAAGGCTAATTTAGAACACTGATGTATGTAATGAATGAGGTCCACATTAGCAGTCATATGCCATGGTGTGGCACAAAAGACCTGCTTTCAATGCAGCCCTGATAAAAATACCGACCAAATTTCCCATTGACCTTGACCACAAACTTAATTACTACTGCTGTAGCTGGTAGGCATGTTCATCAAAGTATGCATGTGTGAACACTGTGTCCTGATGAACCCTGTACAGTTTTCAAAGCCACACAGTTTCCGGCTGACAAATTATAAGGAAAATGGCCTGCATGCACATGCATTCTGTAATGTTGTGTCATCTCAATTTGATGCCACACTTTGACTGGATGATGTGCAAGTCCCCTACAGGGAACGACACTGGAATCAGACATAGTGTATGATGCATTGCCATGGTACACAGGCAGCCAAGCTGAGAGGACACATGTGGGTAATGTATTATTCTCACTGATAACATCTTTAACTGATTTAGCCAACAATTCAATCTGTACATACTAACAGACAGAGTACAGACAGATAGCACAGTCATTAAGATGAATCAAAATGTGTTTTACGGTGTGTTCAGCTACACAGGTGTATGGAAATCAGATATAGTCACTGTCCTTCTGTACAGGTTGCCAGGAAAAATTTCATTTCCTATTTTGTTTTCCTTTATTAGTAGTCAGCATGGAGTGAGTCACAGAGTAGATCAGCCACCACCAGCTGAGTGGTCACATGGAAACTGTGTCCTTATCTATGTCTCCTATTTACCCACCACCGTTTTGTGTGTGTGTGTGTGTGTGTGCCTTTTGTGTACCTTTTTTTGAAATCAGCTATCATATGCTTTCTGAGTCCTGTGGTCTGTCCTGGTGTGCTGATGCTGGCTGGAGTTCTCGTCTTGGAAGCCCCTGGCTCCTGCTGATGAAGACCCATATGCGCTTAGATGTGCACTTGGGGACTGTGGGGGTGGCTTTTCACTGCTGGTGATATGGACTCTTTTGCTACAATTATTTAGGACTCGCAGTTGTGGTAGAACCAACCGGACTACATGTTGGACTATAATGAAGTTTCTCTTCTCTGTATTTTATGGTTTCATCCAAATGAGGATGGGTTTCCCTTTTGTGCCTGGTTCCTATCAAGGTTTTTCCTTGCCACTGTCGCCACGGGCTTGCTCATTAGGGATGTATAGTGGTTGTAGAAAAATGTTTAAATTCCTTTTTAAATTCCTTTTACTATGTACAGCTGCTTTGCAACAGTCATTTGTAAAAAGCGCTATACAAATAAAACTGAATTGGATATGCCACATAGTGGACAGTAGATTAATTTACTTTGTCAAAAGCTAAGAAGACTTGCATGCTAGTTTAATATTTCAAGACAAAATTTAAATACTTGCTATAACATTCAGAAATTTTAAATAAACCTAAAATCAAGTATCAGTATCATACACAACCACACTCATTGTCTACAGATTATTAATCACCTGCTACCCCTTATCCTGTTATTACCCTCTGTGTATGATATCTAGTTTCGGTTTTAGGGCAAATGGTTTCTCAAACCTAGCTGAGGTTGACATACCAAAATCCAATTAGCTTGCAGCATTTATTTTTAAACCTGTACGTACAGTACTGTGAAAAAGTGTTGTGTTACATGTAAAGAAAGGCTGAAAAGCAAAGTGGTATTAGGTGCAATTTGTGTTTTTTTTTCTAAGAATCTTACGGGAAAATCTGCCACAGTTCTTCTTGAGACTTTGACAATAATATAGGTTTCTATTATATGATTGTTTTGTTTTAATTTTTTTTCTTTTGTCAGAAAAATTGTCTATTATATGTCAATTTTTTTTTTACATAAAATAAACATATTAAAAATTAAAATATTATGGGTCCTAAGATAAAATAAATATCTAAGGTAAAATTTGCCCACTGCAAATGTGATGGTGTTCAGAATTACCTAATCACATTTAAACCCATGTTAAATATTAGTCGCTCCAGACCTAATATCAATGAAGGTGACTCTGATTAACCCCAAAGAAGTTCAGCTGTTCTCCTGACAATAATTTAGCTGCGTCTTATAGCAAAAGTGGTCTGCAGAAAGTTTAAAAGAATCAGAGGGATTTTA
This sequence comes from Tandanus tandanus, assembly GCA_039654325.1. Classification (NCBI taxonomy): domain Eukaryota; kingdom Metazoa; phylum Chordata; class Actinopteri; order Siluriformes; family Plotosidae; genus Tandanus; species Tandanus tandanus. The sequence continues at coordinate 22,053,110 of JBCNYH010000001.1, forward strand.
TTGTTGAAAGTAAAGAAAAGGGCACAAAAGAAATTCCAAAGCGTTAATTGTACCATGGAACACAGTGAAGATTTTGTCAGTGAAGATATTGTCATCAACAGTAGAGAAAATACAGCACATTAAACATAACTGGATATCACTCCATCTCTGATGAAAAGACAAGAAGATAACTGGTCAAGGGGGTTACCAAGAGGTCTACAGCAACATTTAAGGAGCTGCAGAAAATTCTGGCATGCACAGGTATTGTACTTCATGTGACAACAATCTCGCATATTATTTATACGAAGAAGACAGGAAGAACATCCAAAAGAAAATATCCAATATTCAAGCCCAAATAAAGTTTGCAAAAAGTGGAAATATGTTGTGGTCTGATTAATCTAAAGTTGACTAATTTGGCCATAATTCCAAAACTGTAATATTTGTGGATGTTTGGATTCAGCTGGAAAAGGGGCCTTGTGTGCGCATGCGTCAGAATTTTAACATACATTTTCTTTAACTTTTTTTTTTTCTTACTTTAACTTTTTTTTCTTTCATTTATTGTCCATAAGTAATTGCCCTCTCAAGTTGAGGGTTGAGAGAGTTTGTGTACATTTTATCGCTGTGGAACTTTTACTTTCATGGAGAGTTGGGACCGCAGCGCAACAACTAAACGCCGCGTGCTTTGTTTACTCCAGCGATCAGCTGATCTCCCTGAAGCCGGCCAGACTAGCAAACAGTCCCACGGACTTACCGGCTGAAACCTGGAGGAAAACACACCGGGGGTGCAGAGGAGCAGGACAGAAGAGGAGAAAGAGGGAGGTGGCGAGACAGTGGAGGCTTACAGAGAGGAAAAGGTACAAGCCGTGTCTCCCGTCTATAATAATGGGGGACGTGAAGTCACTGGTGAATAAGATGGACGAGCTGACAGCGCTAGCCCAGAGTCAGAGAGAGTTTTGGGAGTGTAGTTTCATGTGCTTCGTGGAGACATGGCTGCATCAGAATATTCCCGATGTCCGGGCCATCAGAGAATGCACCGCGAGCGGTAAGCAAGAATAAGGGGGGCTTGCCATTCTTGTCAATAACCGGTGGTGCAACCCCGCCCACATAACCATCAACGAGCGGAGTTGTGGACTAGACATTGAACTGTGTGCTGTTGAACTCAGCCCATATTATTTGCCTAGAGAATTTTCCCATGTCATCTTAGTGGCTGTTTATGTTCCTCCTTCTGCCAACCCCACTGCTGCATGTGACACTGTTCATGCTACTATTGGTTATAGCCCAGTTACAGACTCAGTACCCAAGCGATTTCATTGTGATCCCGGGTGACGTCACCATGGAAACTTTGTGCAGTACGTGGACTGTCCCACCAGAGAGGAGAGAACTTTAGACCTGCTGTATGCAAATACTAAGGATGCCTATAGTTCCTCCCCCTCCCCCCACTGGGGAGATCAGACCACAACTTAATTCATCTTTCTTCATGCTATGTGCCTGTTGTGAAGAGGTAGCCTGTGACTACAAGGACTGTTAGGAGATGGTCGGAGGAGGCCTTGGAGAAATTACAGGACGGCTTTGAAGTGACAGACTGGCAAGCACTCTGTGAGCCCCACGGTGAGGACGTTGATGGGCTCACTGAGTGTATTTCACACTACATAAATTTCTGTACCGATACCATTGTCCCAGCACAGACAGTCTATTGTAATCCAAATAGCAAGCCATGGGTGACAAAAGACATCAAAGTATTAATTGGAATTGGAATATTAATAGTATTAAAATGAGATTATATAGTGTATTAAGGCAGCCTATGCTTTAAAAAAGTTGTATATGAAGCTGCTTTGTAAATGTATTTGCATATTAAGGCATATGTTTTTTGTGTCAGACATTTTATTTCATTAGATGTAATTTTCTTAAAATATTTTGTTATTTTGTGTAATTATGTTTATTTTATTGTAAAATAGATTTTTGTATTTTTTGAGATACACTTTTTAATTTATTTATATTTTATTTTTTTTAAAGCAGCACCCTTGACCGCTGCCCATTTTCCTCCTTTTTCTTCTAAGCCTGTTCTCATCCCTGTATTGTAGGCAATGAGAACAAAAAAAAAATATTGAGGTAAAAGTATGACTAATAAACAAAAACAATGAAAATACAAATTTTCAAGAAAAATTGAAAGGTGTCACAAATTTTACATAGCATGAATGAACTTCAAATCAAGTGGAATGGTTTAGTGAGTGAAGAAATTAAAAAATATGTGAACACGATGCCTGAAATGTTAAATGCTGTAATCAAAGTAAAGGGTGGCCACACTAAATATTGACTTTTTTCTCTAAAAAGAGACTGTTATTTTTGTTATTACTATATACTATTGTTTGTTTACTTATTCTCATCAATATGATCCAATATTACATGAAATAAATACTTAAATAGTACTTGGTTTCTGATTTGCCTTCATTATGTTAAGTTGTATAAGTGTACTGTATTTTTTTATTTCTTCACTCGCTAAACCATTTCATATGGTTTGAAGTTCATTCATGCTATGCAAAAGTAAAAAAAAAAAATTGCGATACCTTTCAATTTTTCTAAAAAATTGGTATTTTCAGTGTTTTTGTTTATTAGCCATACTTTAACCTCAGTATACTTGTCGGAATGATTTTTTTGGTTCTTATTGCCTACAATAGCATTGTTCAATACATTTTCACCAAAAAATTATAGAGAAGTAATTTTTTTACTTCTTTTTATTAGGAGCCATTTTAGACAAAAGTGGTGGTGTATAATCTTCACTGCACACTCTAAAACTGTCAAAACTGTTGGATTTCCATAGTCAAAGCTGTTGGATTTCCATATCCTTTTAAGGACAACTGGTCCCCACCACAATATATAAAACATGGCACACAATTTTGTGAGGACACACACACAGGACATGCTATAATGCTTACTTCACATTTTTCAATTCTCTACAATGCATGCACAAAAATGTGCAATCTGCACATATAATTCAGACATTTACAGTCTTGAATTCTAATCCATTTTCTAGAGAATTAAATAGCACATCTATCTCACTGTCTCTGTCTCTGTCTCTCTCTCTGTCTCTCTCTGTCTCTCTCTCTCTCTCTCTCTCTCTCTCTCTCTCTCACACACATACACAGACACACACCTGAGCACTAATGTTATCCGTCTGCTTTTCTCTGTTTACAATGCTTTCATGAGCCTTTGACAATATTTTCTTACTGGCAGCTCTCTCCGTCCCTAAGAGTAAAAACCGCCAGCCGCTTTCCACTGAGCAAACGTGTAATGTTACTGCAAGTCACTCTTCTGCAACAGACTTCCATTTCTTATGTAAATGCTGTGCAGATTGCGATCAGGGATTTATTTTCCCTCTGCCTGTCCACTCTTCCAGTTGCATGGGTCTATCACCAGACACAGTGCTGACTCCACTATCCAGTTCGATTATACAAATTCAGCATTGTCACTTTGTAGCTTTTTCTATGAAGAAATGCTGCTATGGCAGAAGATACAAAAGGGTGGAAATTTTCTGTGGGCTTCTATAGAGAAATCAGCAACAAAAGAGTCTCATACAAATTTGCTACAGATAGAGAACAAGAACATTGTTCGAGAGGAATGAACATCGAAATGAATAAAGAAAAGCTCATCCTCTGAAATGAGAGAATTTTCAAAAGGGAATGTGTGAGAGTATGAAGCAGAGAGGAAAAAAGAAACATTAGAGGATGGATCCACAGAGACACTCTGTTAGTGTTTATCCAAAGGGCAGCTCTGATGACATTTTGGGGATAAAAATGTAGCGACTACTTTTTCCACTGAATAGGATTGCGCCTGTGGCTATAGTCAGCACTTCATTTAGGCAGGAGAAATATATAAAAGCTGGCAGCTGGTTAAATGCAATTGCCCACATCCAGGGACAGAGTCATTTTGAGAAAATCAAGGACATTTTTGCAGTGGAGATACTGCAAAAACAAAGGAGTAGCTTATGTTTGCATCCCAGTCCCTGGGCAGACTTAACCATGATGAAGCATGCTAAACAGAAACCCTTTTCTAGAATCATTTAGAAAAAGGACGAGAGAGGGTCATCTTAGCAATGGCATGGATAAGTGCCTTTCAGAATATGCCACATGAGTGCAGAGAGGAAAGCCACAATTTGTTCTGTTTATCAAAAAAAGAAAGGTTAATTACCATAAAAAGGAGGAAAAATACATTAAACCTTACCCACCCATCAGTAGGATTAAGGCTATAATGCATATTGTACTTGAGGTGAATAAAATAAAACTTCATTTATTAGGTTCTTAAAGGAGATAATGCCCTAAATGATAGACACATAGGTAACTAATTAATTTTGTGACTTTCTATGTGTGAATTTTTACTTCCACTTTAAATTTGATTAAATGTACTGTAACAGATGCTCTGTTCAAGCAAACTTACAAAATATGTAATTACCGTGACTTCACTTTTACAGTCATCTATAGCAATAAGAAATATGTGACATCATGGTAGAGAACCAGCATTCATCTATTCTTGCGTTAGGAAAATAATGACCTGACACTGCTGTATCAGATTTCATAGGTGAGTCAATTCTTGTCACAAAAAAGAAAATAAACACACTGCTCATGTGATCTCAGTTTATCTAATGAAACAATTCTGTTTTGTATTAAACCATAAAATAATCGAAAAAATTTTTTACATTAAATGTATGTATTTGTGATCATTAGTAATTTTTTATATACTGTACTTAGATTTTCATTCCTGAATCAAAATGAAAACTGTGGCCTTGGCCACAATTAGTAAGAGCAGGTTTGTGTTTTATTGATAATGTTTTGTTTTCATTAAAATCCTAGTCTAATAAATCTGTAAATAAAATAATTACTTAAATGAAGAAAATTAAAGAAAATGAGAAAATGCAAAACTTCAAACAGACAGTAACCCAAGCTCTGTATCAATTCTGAGACCTGGAATCTTTGTCTCCCTAATCCCCCCCCCCCCCCCCCTCTCGTCGGCCACTGATGGTATATACCATGGACGCAATATTGGATCTAAGATTGTAAGTCAGCAGAAGTCGAGTCTGCTATCTGGTTGCAATAAAGGTTTTATCACCACCCATTCTCATGTATTTAAAGAGCAAAACAGTCTTTCCATTGCCATTTCCTTTTCACATCTATGCTGTATTTATCTCTACAGTGTCAAATTCAAACAGTTAGTTTTCAATATTCTAATATCAACACATTTTAATTCTCCTCAGAAATTACTTTGTAAAATGTTATTTTACTATAAAGTACAAAGACGTGGATAAACTTGACCGTCGAAATGACGACGAAGAAAGTATGGCTTCTTGGCGAGGCGTCAAAGTGAGGTGAGTTTCATGACTGTTTGTCGACATAATTTCAATGGGATTTTTTGTGGTTTTTGGCTAATTGTGTCGCCATGGTAATGCAAAACAACAATAAAAGTAAAAGCACACTTCGCAACGCCGAGACGCATGTTTTGATATACACAAAGTATGGGTGGGTGCACTTTGCCATTCGTCACACATTCGACACACATTAAGTGCGATGGAAGAAGAATAAGAAAAAGGGAAAAAATAAAATGAGAACTTTTCTGGGTGAATAGTAATATGTGTCTGCTCTTAAGCACAGCCACATAATAATAATAATAATAATAATAATAATAATAATAATCTCTCCACGATGCGTTCAATCCATGTCAGATCGGAGCATAATTACCTGGAAGAGGTTTATAATAATTAAACCTGTGGAAAATTATCAATTTTTGGACATGTGTAAGAGACTAGATCAGCGTTCCTACTCGCTCTGATAAGGGAAAATCCAGTATCATATCAAAGGAGAGATTATGTGGGAAATCTGAGTTGAAGTAGTGATTCCAGGAAAAGTAAATAAAAAAACATCACTTAACTGAATAAACTGAATAGATTATTGCATAGCCTATTTATATTTACTGGCAATAGTCTCCTTTTTTTTATCCCCTCTAGAGCAGAGACATCCAAAATGTGCGTGTTTCTCTCTAAACCTGGGTTTACACTGGGGCACGATGTCCACGATCTCCGTGATTAAAACAAGCTCAGAGCTCAACGATTAATGAGCACAATTGGGGTATAAAAAGGAGGCAGCTCGCATCCAGGAAAGGAAACTTGAAGGGATCATGTTTCCAAGTTCATCAAGATCCCCTACGATGACACGTTAAGATCTGTAAGGTCTGTTAAGCTGTACCCTTCCATGCTTCCATGTTCTTTCACGATTGGTGTCAAATCGTAATAATCACCGGGATGACCAAATGATCAAATATATTTTTATAAAACTACATGTGTGCAAGATGGCAGGAGGCATGTTGCATTGTAGGAAATATGCGGATTTATTTCTAATGAAAAGGAAAGTGAAACCGAGGACTCGCCACCGTCTTAATTTGAAAGCCCTGCATATAATGTATATGAGCCAGGCCAAAGGGAGGTTAACTTCAGGGGCAAAATTTCAAACTGAGTGAAATGATTTGTTTTATGAATGATCTCCTAGTTTATAATTTGAGGTATACAGAACAACAAAAATTTTGAAATATCTCTTGGAAAAAAATTTATGCCATTTTTAGTCTATAGGAGTTGCAAAACTGGAAGTAATGCGCTTCACTCTTTATTTCATCAAGTTATAAAAGTCTAATTCAGCAACTTTTAAGGAAAATTATGAACTGATATTATGTTGTATGCTCTAATGATGGTATGAATAGGCATCTAAAAAGTCTTTTTAAAGTAAAAAAAATGTTGGCGTGGTATTCTTTTTTTTTTTTCTTACTGTCTCTCTTACTTTAATTCATACTGTCTCTCAGTTACCACAAAAAACAGTTTTTCAATTTTTTTCATATATTTGTTTTACTTATTAAAGTGAAACTTTCTAAAATAAAGCTAAATTTGCTGTGTAATGATATAGTGAAATCAGTTTTGAAAAAAAGTTTGTCAAATTATGAGGGTCAGATTCTGTCCCTACCGGTACCGGTAACGGAGCGACAAAAATTAGTACTTGTCAAATTTAAAATATGGTTGATACAGGATACATTTCTACTGCCCTAGTTGGTTTGGAATTAGGTTATAGGCATATGACAGCTTCATATTTGCTGTATTTTCCACACATCACACATGGCTTCTTTTCCTCTTTGTATGCTTGACCAAAAATCTTATCGTTCATAGAATGGCTTCATTTGTGCCCAGATATTGTTGGGTTTTTAAAGAAGGAATGATGCCCTTGTAATGGTTTCTGCAGAATTTTCAATGAAAAAAGAGAGAGATAATTTGAAGGCTTCACTTGGTTGGTTATAAATCCGAACCCATCAGCTGTTCTGTTGAAGTATTGAATGTTTGATTTATAGAAATGAGATTCAGTAGAATGAAAGAATTCAACTGACATAAACAGTGCTCTTTTAATTAACCAATCTGTAAAACAATGCTTTTACACTTGTCATAGATACCAGCATCTAAAAAAAAAAGATAACTGTTGAAAATGAGAACAAATAGACTGTAAAATATAAAGGGACTCTCTAGACAGCAGTGATCAAGTTTCAACCAAGTTATACTGTGATTTTTTGAAATTTGTGGGCCATTTATGTGTGCATATTGACTGTAAATGCCTATTTTTCTGTATACAGGATGGGTTAAAATGGTTATAAACATCTTGCAAACCCTTCCATTGAATTCCTGCATCACCAAATACCATATGGAGAATGAATCTTTGAACCCTGTTATTCCTAGTATTCTGTACACCATAGTTGAGTTTATAAGTAGTTCACCATTAGATATAACATTAATGTCAGTTCAAACATGGCACAGAAAGAGGTGCAACATGCTTATTCGAATGACTGTAAAACATCCTTCAATAGGAAGCTTTCCATGATGTTCGTTGCCTGTGAAATCGGCATGCCATGGCGCTTTCTGTGCTATGTCTGAATCGTCCTTAATATCTGCTTGTTCATGAAAGATGTAATTGCTTTCTGAGTTTAAAAATAAAATTGTGTGTAAATAAACAGATGTTCAGTTAAAAGATTTCAGGTTACTTAAGTACATTCATTAGTCGAGAACCCACTGTACTAAAATTGATGCCAACTCAAACTGGAGTCTGCTTGACATTGTAAAAACTGAGTGTGATCTCAGCTAATGTGATCAAATTATCTTTAAATTCAAATTTTGACATAAACAAGAGGTATTTGATGTGTAAAAAAGAAAAAGAAAAAATTTGAAAAAATAGTTGATTTTTTTAATCAACCATTAATTAATTTAATTAACCATTAATTTAACCATCCTTGACAAGCCGAATGTAGAAAAATTGTCCTTTTGACCTTGAAACAAGATCAGGGTGACCAACATACAATCTCACCCTATTCACACCTGAGGGGGACCCATAGACTAAATGCGGTGATGTTATGTAATTTCCTTCCAAAGATATCAAACTAACAATTGGTATATATTTACTGACGGATGGACAAACTTATTTATATAGCTCTTGCACCACTCACCTTCAGTGACCGTGGGAGCTAAACATATCTATAGAGTGTGGGATGGCACAGATGATTCTTTGGACAGCTCACCATGATGCCCAAGGGGTGCACATGACCATTGTCACACCCTAAAATGGAAAATTAAACCATAAAAATTTCACTATACTTTGCTTTTTTATTGTTCTGTGTACTATACTAAAACTTTAAATGAGCTGTTGCAGGTGAATTTATGTCATCATGCAGTTGTTGGGTGACTGAGTTTAATGAATCATTGAATTGAGAATCATGAGTGAGTTGATTCTGGTCACTAGAAAGTAATTGGAATGTGTTTAGAAGATGAAGATGGATGTACACAAGCCATCAAACAAAGCTGAGCTGATTGAATTTTTGTAACAGGAGTGGCATAAAGTCAAACAAGAGAAACATGAAAGACTGTAGGAGACCATGCCAAGATGCAAAAAAGCTGTAATTAACATGTCAGAGAAGTCATCATTATTATTTGATTGTTTGAAAATTAATATGATCTTGATTTCCATGCATTATTCAAGGTCCAACCAGTTGTCATTTTCTGCAATTAAATGTTCCAAGTGACAATAGCTTCATGTGCAATTTCAGGGAAATGTTGCAAGTAGTTTATGGAATGAAACAAAAATGTTCATGTTCCTCAAAGACATAAATATAAGCTAATAATTTAATGTTTGTGTGTGTGTGTGTGTGTATATATATAATGTATATGTATATATGTGTATATATGTATATGTGTGCATCTGTGGCTTGACATTTCTTAATGTATTTTCTCCATAAAGAGGCAGAGATGCACTTGCGATATTATAGCAGCTGAACATAAGTGAAGAACAAATAGGTTTAAAAAACCCAACAACATAGAAACAATATTTAAAGGGCTGAGAGCCACAGTGGTCTAGCCACAAAAAAAATAAAAAATGAGATAAGGTCATATTTTGACAGATGTGGATAACGGTATGTGTGCCAGAATGGTCATTTAGTCTTCATTATGACCTTGAATCATATCATGAGCATTATCCCTGATTTTTTTTTTTATATTGTGAAAACTTTAATGTCGTTTTTCTCAAAAACAGTTTTCTGGTGGTTAGACCACCCTGGTTCTCAGCCCTTTATTTTATTTTATCTCCGTAGTTTTCATTCTGTAACAAAAATGATCTGTTTATTATTCACAATGTCCATTGACAGCTGCATACACATTAGGTTATATAAAAAAAGCACATCAGTAGGGCCATCCTGTAGCCCATACAAATTGCTCTGCCTGTAGTTTGAAAAAAGTGCCTTAACTCTATCAGCACAATCTGGGGCAATTTTCAACCGGACAGAAATCACCCTGAAAGGGGCAATACTGCATGGAATACAACTTGAGGCTAAATTAACTATTATATTTACTGGCAGGGCAAACTGTTGGGGAGCGGCATGGTGGCGCAGTAATTAGTACGTCTTCCTCACAGCAAGAAGGTCCTGGGTTCGAGTTTGAGGATTGGCGAGGGCATTTCTGTATGGAGTTTGCATTTTCTTACTCCCGTTTCTTCACACAGTCCAAAAACATGCATGTTAGGCTGATTGGCTGTTCCCCTAGGCATGACTGGGAATGGGTTTTTGTGTGTGTGTGTGTGTGTGTGTGTGTGTGTGTGTGTGTGTGTGTGTGTGTGTGTGTGTGTGTGTTGGACCTGCGATGGTCTGACGAGCTGTTCAGTGAGTGTCGGCTGAGATAGGCTTCAGATTCCCTGCGACCCTAGTAGGATTAAGAAGTTCGAAAGGAACAAACAGCCCCGGTTATAAACTTCACTTGTCAGTTTTTTTGTTATTGCTGATTAGTATAATATTAATATGAATTATACGCATTAAGCTATTATGTTTGACTGTCATTTTATTTGTTTCTAAAACCTTAAGAATTGCAGAAAAAAAATCATCCAATTTTCTCACACAATTTGAATAAAAATTCAAAAATCACTTTAACAGTAATTACTGTAACAGACAACACTCAGGATGTTACATGATTTTGTACAATAGGGAAATCTGTGAAATTGGGGAGCAGAATAAGTGCATTACAGCGACACAAGGTGGCTTCACAAAATAAAACACTATGTGTCTCATTTGACTGTCAGAAGAGAACAAGCTTTCTATTCATGGAGCCTTTTGTCAGGTGTAGTTTAGTTCTTCAGATAAGATGTCAGTCTGTACTGGGAGAGCCTCACAGCTAATCAAGTATGAGAAAAGGGCTGCATATGAGAAGAAAATACTCAGCTTTATCCAGATTTGCGAAAGGCAATCACCACCCATTTCCCCAGCCAACTAATCACGGCTGTAAGATAATTATAGAACCATTCAAAAGGTTTAAGGGAAGAAGAATGGTATGTTCCCAAATTGCAGGGTATTGTGATGATCAGTGTCATTGTTTCTGAAGACAAAACTCTTCATTTTCTGAAAATGAAATTCTAATTTGCCTTTACTTGTATTTTTAACTTCTTATCAAAAAACATATAGACAGTATTCACTAAATAGGTATAAGAAAATGGAAAGAAAAGAAATGGAACAAATTGGTTGTTATTATTGAAATACAAATGGTGTAATCCGAAAAGATGAGACATGGGTTGGGGTTAGATTGGTAGAGAATGGGCCATTGTGGGCCAGTGAGGATTTGCTATAATGTGCAGAGACTGAATGGGATTAAATTTGCAATCTGACAGGATGAGATCTGCTTTGCGGATGAACTATCTACAAAGACAACTTCTTTCACAAAAGTGCAGCAGGGCACATTACGAAAATTATGAGAGTAGTGGTTTTGAACCAGGAAGAAGAGAAGGGCAGTTGAAGTGACAGGAATAGAAAGCCTGTGTATAGCATCTGTGGGAATTGGAAAGAGTAGGACTTGCTGACTTTATGAAACTGTCTGGCTACCTCTGTTTCATTCAATCACGCTGGTCAGGACAGCCCATAATATGAAGGTAATATCTTCACGAGTTGTTCTTTTTAAAGCCTGAAAGTGACTGGAGTTCTTGGCTCTTGGCCCTTAATACTCACCATCCAGCACACGCTCATTGCATGGCTCCAGTTATCTCTATGGAACAGCAGCCACCAGCCCTTTCACTTATTCTTATGCGCAGAGCATCCTAAATGTCATTACCGGCAGGGAAAACTGCACAAAGGCCCACTGATTGTCCTCTGGCCTTGACGTGTGTCATGCTTTTTAATCACAGCTACATTTCAAGTTGTTTAATCAGCTGACTTCATTTTTTGCAGATCAAGTACCTGTAGTGTAATAATCTCACATGATTCTGCATAATTTGAGATTTGTTTACTGTTGTGTGTGCATACTCATTTTCTAGCACTGTCATTTGCTGTTATTGAAACATTCTGCAGTCTGAGTAAAGCATCTTCTGTTTTCAAAGGGAAAAGTATATTAAGGGAAATCAATTCACTAGAGGCATCAGTTAGAAAGTCTTCCCTCAAACATAAATGACTCAACACTGAATAACACTACCTTTGACATTTTACTTGCTTGCTTCAATGAATAAACATGCTTTGCATCATGTACGTGCCTTACAAATCCAGTTTAAAATGATATCAAAATGTATTATGTATAAACTATAAACTTAATTACATATACACTATCTACATTTAATGCTATATATAAACTATAGTTGCAATACATCTCTTTGAGTCATCAATACAATTGAGTCCATTGTAAAATACTTGTGCATAATAGGTTACCTTCACAGAATAAACACTATTGGTGCAGCAGTAGTTCAAATAGTAGTATTTGTTTTTTGAAGTGAGGCTGCAATTTGTCAGTGGGGATCTGTGTATCCCTACAGGCAATTATATCAAGTTACAAAAGAGTAAAATCAGTTATGTTATCTTAATGAAAGAGATCTCTCATTGATAGAGTATTCTTTCTTACCCCCATCAATCAGTTCAGAGCACCACTAGCTATTAGTGGTCATCTCTGAGTTCATGGATGTTAACCTTGGAGCACATTGTACAACTTTTACAACTTCAACTCACCTATCAACTCCACTATCATAAGAAATACAGTGAAGCATAAGATTTAAACAGAACATGTGGAGCGAAACTGGAAATGTGAGGGTTTTTTGGTTAAAAGGTTAAGAAATTCAATAATAGATTAATAATTATTTTGTGGCATGACAAACTGAGTTGGAAAGTGTTAGGAAATAATTTCATTTTGAATTATCATTACTAATACATCATGACAGATATGTTGTTTAAAAAAATACCACAATCACAAGGCTCATCTTAGAGATTCTTTTCGTACATTTTGGTAGCTGCTGGCAGGCAAACTAGCCATGGTGGAGTAGTGATTCTGGCTGGAGGATGCTGAACATCTAATTTTTAATGTACATTGACTATAAGGACCTAGATTAACCTGGGTTTACACTGGGGTCACAATGTATGGGATTGAAACATAGTCTTGAGGGAACTTGGTGGAACCGTGGTGATCGTGACAAAACTTTTGACTGTCAAAAATTTTGCCACAATTTTTACAATTTATTATGATTTGATGCCAATCGTGACATAACATGGCAATCGTATTAGAGCATAGTCGAGTTTAACAGACCTTAACATAGCATAACAGACCTTACTGCACCATCGTAGGGAATCTTGATGAACTTGGAAACACGATTCCTTCAAGTTTCAGTTCTTGTATGCTTCCTTTTTATTCTCCAAGCATGGTCATAAATTGTGGAGCGCCGCGTTTTTTTCAAGTGGATATTGTGGCCCCAGTGTAAACCCGGGTTTACTCTCAAACAACCAAACAACTCAGCACAAGAAAGGTCTGATGGGCTCTATTGTTCACCACATTTAATTTTACAACTTCATGCCATCCAGAGGGGAGGCACAGTGGCATAGTGGTTACAGCGTTTGTCTCACAGCAAGAAGGTGAATGGTTGTATGTGTTGGACTGGGTGTTCAGGTTGTACCCCATCTTTGCCCAGAATTGGCTGAGATACGCTCCAGCCTCCCCATGGTCCTAGCTAAACTTATGCAATATTGGTGGGAGAACATGATACACAACATAAAGGTCTGAATTTTATATATAT
>JBCNYH010000001.1:22079258-22089340 GCA_039654325.1 Tandanus tandanus
GTGTGTGTGTGTGTGTGTGTGTGAGAGAGAGAGAGAGAGAGAGAGTGTGTGTGTGTGTGTGTGTGTGTGTGTGTGAGTGTGTGTGATAAGAATATGTGTGTGTTTTTCATGTGTAATGTAAAGAGGGTGTTAATAGTTCTAGCATACACATTCGGCCTAGCTGAAAGGAGAGTAGTTTCCACATGAGAAAGGGAGAGTGCGTGGTTTTCATGAGTTAAGCGTAGCTGAAGGTTCATTTCCAGGGTGCTGCCCTGAGCCAAAACCAGCAAACACATCACCCCTGAGTGTTCAGCCCCGAGTCGGCAAAGATTTCCAAAATCGTGCCTAGCTTGTTCTTCTAACAATTCAAAAAAACAGATAATCTTCCCAAACTCATGTGTAGGCTGTGTATAGATGTGCGTTTAAAGCTGGATGAGATGCAGCAAACTTTGTAGAATCGGACTTACTTGGTAAGCAAGCACAGCTCTGTTGCTGAATTTTTTTTTAACTACTTTCTTGTTCAAACTTGAGCTTTATTCAGATGTGAGCGTATGGTTTCATTTGACCACGTATTCACTTAGTTATATTTTCATTATTTACAGCATCTACTCCTAAAACGGTTTAATTTATATAGTTTAGAAGAATATTTCACAGGTGTGATATTACATGTGATGTACAGGTATGCAGGCAGATCGGTTTTGTTCCAGAAACACGTTTAACATGCACTCCATCATAGCAGCCGAGGCAGTTAAGTGTTCCGAATTATAGGGATGAATTAAATAAACATTCAAGCAGTGGTTTTAGACAAAGCATGACCTATAAACCACAGAGGACATAAACTCGGAATCAGGGTCCATTCCGCATAATGACGCTTTGGTAATCTTACCTATCCGTATGACATGCGGCATCCCGCAAGAACACTGAATCCAAACAAGGCACACCATGACCGCCGTCCAGTATTCCAACACGGCGCTCCGGGGACACCGCCACGGGTTCCTCATGCTTCTCAGCGCGCGCGAGCCTCTCTTCGGGGAATCCACAGTCATCTCGGTGTCGCTCATTAAAATTTCACTGGTGGGTGTCATGAGAGGACTTCTCTTGCCCGCGACCAACTGGCTCTCATTGTACTTGCAAGAGACCTTTCTTCCACCTTCTGCTTGACGCGCAAGTCACAACACAAGTCGTTTCGGATGAACTCAGATCAGATCAGATCAGCGCTCTCCACGCGCCTGCTAGCCGTTAGTTAGTTATTAGTTGGCTGCACGCGCGACTCTCCGGATCTCTTCTTCCTCCTCTTCCTCTTCCTCACACTGAGCGCCTCCGTCCGCGCCGCAACAACTGGGCTGCAGCTGGGCTGTAGGACTGCGCCTACACCACACCAAATTCTCTCGGCGGTGTCAGCAAATTGACTGAAACCTTTTCTCCTCGCGTGCGCAGCAAGATCCGTTTCCGTGCCCCGGCTGAACTGGAGAGCGGTGTTTACAATGGAACGACTTGAGTGACGCTCAAGTAACTCAGAAGGGGCTGGGATATGAAGAGAAAACCTCAATCAGCTAATTTAAAGACAGCCGAAATCCTCTTTGGACGCTGTTATAATTTGGTTTTGTAAGTCGCTAAAGTAATTTATTGCTCCATCTGATTAAACATAACTTTTCAGAGAGAAGGCAGTACGTCTCTCTCTCTTTCTCTCTCTGTCTCTCTCTCTCTCTCTGTCTCTCTCTGTCTGTCTCACTCTCACTCTCACTGTCTCTCTCCCTCCCTCCCTCACTCACTCACGCTCGCGCCAGCTCCGGTTGCTTCGTCATTACGCACAGCGAGTAAGTACCACAACAAACCACAATGGTCGGAAAAAATTATTAAACGTTTAAAAGTGATAAATGGAAAAAGTATTTTATTTAGTGAAAGTACTAAGAGAGAACTAAGGGGTAAAATATCCTCCTGTCACAATATCACCAAAACACCATACCCTCGTGCACACCTCACAGTGAGTACAGCTCTTTAGAGGTAAAAAAGATAAATAAATAAAAACAAACACTGCTGTTTTTGTGCTCACTGCAGCAAAGCTGAACACATTTTGGTTTTTAAGATCGTTTATGATTATTATTATTATTATTATTATAGAGAATATTAGACTATTAAGAATACTCGTGTCTTGATACCGTTTCCCATTCTGCTAAAGCAGTGCTTGTGTATTTTTATTATTATGGTCAAGAATGATGAGACTCAAAACAAAGTCAAACACAAAACACTAAGTCGTGTAAATGTGTTGATAGTCAAGACAGATTGGTAAACACGGTAGAAGTTGTAGCTGGACTGGCACCCCATTCAGGGTGTATTTCTGTTCCCCAGGATAGGGTGATGATCTACTGCAGCCCTGACCAAGATAAAGCAGCTGATGTAAATTATTATTATTATTATTATTATTATTATTATTGCAAATACAGTATGTTTCCAAAAAAAAAAATCAGATAACTTCAACTTGACATCAAGAAACATGTTAAGCTATTACCCTAAAAGAGCATGCCCTGTTCTGGAGGACCGGGCTGTACAAAAGCAAAACACTGTCTTTAGCTAAGATAATTAGTCTGTGCCACGTTGAGTAGATTAGATCCATAGAAGTACTTAGTGCCTATTTATCTATCCAGTTGTAACCCCTCACCCTATATGAACCCATCAAAAACACACAGTGAGTGTAACATGAGCATGATCACCTAGAGAAACCATACCATCACTCTGTTCTTCAGTTTCCCATAGCTTCTGTGGTTTGTAACTAGCAGAGCCATCCATACAATGAAGCAGAATGATAAGTGTATTTATTTTTATCCATGACACATGCACTTCATTACTGTCATGAAGCATTTGGAATTGTATTTGTACCACCATTTGTAGTTCTCAGCCTCCATGTGGCCATCTGCTTGTGGAAGACAAGATTGATGATCATAACAACAGTGAGATTCCTGTAACGCAATAATCAGCAATAGTACAGACATGCTTTGATGCTGAATTAGCATTGCAGATTCAGCTATTCACTTGGTACAATGTGGTCCATGCTATGTTGCTATGTAAGGATTACAGAATGGTGCCGCTGTCACTGAAAGTGGCCACAATTTCATCTGTACATTTTAAACAATTTATTCAAGCTGGTAAAAAAACCCAGAATGTTTTTGTTTGTTTGCTTTCTGGGTTTTTTTGTTTATTTGTTTGTTTTTTGGTCTATATGGTCAGAGCACAGAGTTGACT
This sequence comes from Tandanus tandanus, assembly GCA_039654325.1. NCBI lineage: Eukaryota > Metazoa > Chordata > Actinopteri > Siluriformes > Plotosidae > Tandanus > Tandanus tandanus. The sequence continues at coordinate 22,082,478 of JBCNYH010000001.1, forward strand.
TGCACTGCATATTCATGCCGGCAGGTCTGGATTTACACCCTTTGGCACAATATAAGGACTATCAATGTGAGTTATGTGCCCTGAGCTCACGCATTATCAAGATTCATTGATTGCAGCTTTCAGAAATACAAAATGTACACGGCTTTGGCAAACAAGACATCGTGGCACAGCGCATGGTCCTCTGAGGACAGGCCTTCAGCCGTGCTCTCCATTAGCTGGAGCACTGAGTGGAACTGATCAATGACTCTGATCAGCTTCCATGACAGGTGTGTGTGTACCGACTCAAGATGGGAAGGATGGTGCGAGAGACATGCCATCATCATCACTCAGCTTGCCTCCAGCAACAACACTATTCTTTGTTACTCTACCAGAGCAGATAATGCTAAACATATGCATTGTCACTTTGCTTTGTGATTACAGCATGAGTAATGGGAGCAGGGACATTCATAACACCTTTATTGTTCTGACAAAACTGTGGAGAATGTTTTCTGGAGTAGATTTTAATAAATATTCCTTTTTCAGCACGCTCTAATACCACCGCTTATTTCTTAAAGGATTATTGATGGAGTGCAGTGGTAAAACTCCTTGTTAAACATCAATGACCCTTTCAGTTGTAAAAGACCATATTATTCACATATGGAATAAGACTTTTGTCTTATAACATTGTTGTGGGTAGAAGTGTACCAAAGTTTTGGATAAAAAGACAGTTTTTAAACATACTATTGTGGCTCAATATGATAGGAGTTGCAAAATTGTGAAGTCAAGAGTTACTGCATGTGTCTCTACTTGTTGCTTTTTTGTGATGATTACCGGTGCATTTACAAGCTTGCCGATCAATGTCTTGTCTGGCACGTCTGTCAAAGCTAATGGTTCTAAGCGCACAAAGCTTCCATTGTAACCCCTGAAACATGGATGAGTGTTGCTCTTAGTTCAGTTTATTTATTTCTTTTCTTTTCTCAAGCTGAACAGAAAGAGGCAATCAATGCTTGCTAGCTATCTTTAAGTTTCCACATGAAATCCTGCACTGTTATTGGCCAAGAGGATCTACAGTGTTAAAGTTAGATTGTTCATAATTGTTTGGAGAAATTGCAGTCTGTATTGAGCTGGGGAAAAAAAATTAATCATGTGAAACATTTTCCCCATTGATTTTCATTTGTTCCTTTAGAAGAATAAAAAAGGCTTATGTAGCCAACTGAAGATAATGTCAGGATTGAACATCTCTGCGCAAGTAACGGGCCAAAAAGAACCAGCCATTTATTTTAATGTGCACATGAATAGAGTGTCATTTTCAGCCTCCCTTTTGAAAGTGATAATGGCTTTTACATTATGTTGTACAAAGGGATTTGTGATTTATCCATTTTCTTAAAACTTCTGTCCACTGCAGAGAAAAGTAATTTAAACTCAGACATACTAACAAAGTCTTACATGCAATGTTTTGCAATAATCTTGGATTGGTAGCAAGAAGCATACTCATACTGATAATTTAACACAAAACTAGGATAAAGCTTAACCTGCAAATTAAACAGACCTAAAACGTATAGGAAGTTCAGTGTAAAGTTTATGGTCATAGTAACATTTTATTTAAAATCAAGATTTTATTATATCATAAATCCATACTCATGCTCTAAAATTTTATGTGTTTGGATTATAAATTTCCAAGTGGCACCTAGTAAAACCCGTTCCGATTACATTCAACAACCCATACTGTTTAAATACTGTGACAATCAGGCATGTGTGTTGTTTGCTAGAAATGTTATAGAAATGCTAAAATGTAGATATTTGTGTCTGGAGTGTGCTTCCTGATAACAGTGTCTCTTTGTGACGACTCAAAAGGCATATGTTCCTAAAGTATGTTTTTTTATGTCTGTTTAAGGGCTTAGTAGCTTAAGGCTTAGTAGCTTAATAGCTTCTACAGACAACATATTGGTTGACATCAATGGCTCAAGAATCAATTATTCCCTTCATGCAGCAACTGCATGAGTGTATTAGGAGAGAAAATTGTGTCCTTTATACATCAAACACCGCAGGTTTTTTAAAATATTGCATTTATTCATTCATTCATTTGCCAAACAGCTTAATCCTACTAGGGTCACAGGGTATCTGGTTCCTGTCTCAGCTGACTCTGGGCAAATTCAGGGTACACCCTGAACAGCTTTCTTGTCCATCACAGGGCCAACATACACACAACCATTCACACTCACACCCAGGGGCAATTCGGAACAGCCAGTTGGCCTAATGTGCAAGTTTTCGGACTGTGGTATGAAACTGGAGTACCCAGAGGAAATACGCAAGCACAACATGCAACCTCCACACAGAAACACCCTTGCTAAGCCTGAGATTGAACCCAGGACCCTCTTGCCACCCTGATACTGTATTTGTCAGGAAAATTCACAATTCACAAGATGAATTATAAACATAGCTTAACATAGCCTAACTTTCACCACAGGAGTGACTCCCCAGATTTTACAATCACACCTCATTCTATACACATACCTACATAAAGCTCCCCACTGCAAAATACACCCAGAATTCCGGAAAAGTTGGGACGGTCTTAAAATTTGAGTAAAATGAAAACTAAAAGACTTTCAAATCACATGGTCACTTGGCAAGGTCACTGTGCCAAGGTCAAAGGTCATATATGCAAATTAGCTACCTCACCCACAGGTTTAGGTCATACGGCATGCCTGTGCAAAATTTCAGAAAGCTGGCATGTGCATGAGCCGAGCAATTTCCCAGACAAACTTTATATGTTCAAGGTCACTGGGCCAAGGTGAAGGGTCACATATGCAAATTAGCTACCCCAAACACAGGTGTAGGTCATATGGAGTGCCTCTGCAAAATTTCAGAAATCTGGCCTGTGCATGAGCCAAGCAATGACCGGGACAACGTTTTTGTCATGCCGCAACCATCCACCCACCCGACCACCCGCCTGCCCGGCCACCAAGCCAACAACAATATTCAATTTTTTTGACTTTAGCATAGCATGAATGAACTTCAAACCATATGGAATGGTTTAGCAAGTGAAGAAATAAAAAAATACAGTGATGCAGTGATGATTATACACTTAACAAAATGAAGATAAATCAGAAACCAAGTACTATTCAAGTATTTATTTAATGTAATATTGGACCATATTGATGAGATTAAGTAAACAAACAACAATATATAGTAATAACAAACATAGCATTCTCTTTTTTGAAAAAAAAGTCAATATTTTGTGTGGCAACCCTTTACTTTGATTACAGTGTTTAACCTTTCAGGCATAGTGTTCACATATGTTATATAGTGTTCACATATTTTTTTTATTTCTTCACTCGTTAAACCATTCCATTTGGTTTGAAGTTCATTCATGCTATGCAAAAGTCAAAGAAATCTTATTTGCGACTCATTTCAATTTTTCTGAAAAATTTATATTTTCAGTGTTTTTGTTTATTAGCCATACTTTTACCTCAATATACTTGTCGGAATGATTTTTTTGGTTTTCATTGCCTACAATAACATTGTTCAATACATTTTCACCAAAAAATTATAGAGAAGTAATTTTTTACTTCTTTTTATTAGGAGCCCTTTTAGACAAAAGTGGTGGTTTATAATCTTCACAATCTTCACTACTGTATATTCAGCAGTGATTGTAAATATGAGGGTGTTTTGCCAATTGGAGTTTTGTAAATGAAGATAAGCCAGTGAGTCTGTCTGCGAACAATGAATTTAGATGGCAGTGATGAGTGTTAAAAGGGGCTCCAGTCACAAAGTGTATGGCTGAATGATAGCCAACGTCAAGTTTGTGAAGGAGTGATTTTGAGGCAGACCTGTAAATTGTATCACCAAAATCAAAAATTGGGAGTATTGTCATTTTGACCAGGATTTGTTTTGCAGAGTGTGTTAAGGAGGATTTGTTATGAAAAAGAAAACCAATTTGGGATTTGACCTTTGTGAGCCAGGTATTTATGTGTGTTTCAAATGAAAGTGTGCTGTCCAGCCATATACCATGATATTTATAGCATGTGACATAATCAATCTCAGAACCATCCAAAGAAGAAATTTCAAAGGGACATGGGTCATTTGGGAGGTTTCTGTTAAAAACCATGCATTTAGTTTTGTATGTGTTCAAAAGCAAGTGGAGATGAGCAAAAGCGAGTTGGGTGTTATCGAAACTAGCCTGTAATGAGGATAATGCAGTGGTCAGGGAGGAACCGGATGTATAAATAATAATGTTGTCTGCATAGAGGTGAATATGAGAAGTACCTGCCGTCTGTGCAATATTATTGACATAGATGTTAAATAGCGTTGGACCCAATATGGACCCTTGTGGAACACCTTTAAGTAGGGAAAGGAGATCAGAAAGAAGACCCTTGACCCTCACTGACAGTAAACGGTCAGAGCAGTAACTTTTGAAATAGGCCAGACAGCTCTCAGAAAGGCCTATATCTTTCAGCATGTCCAGTAAGATACAGTGCTCCACTGAGTCAAAAGCCTTCAAGATTTTGCTATTTGATTCTAGCCTGACAAAAAGTTGGTGTATGAACCACCAAAACTATTTGCAAACCGAGGAATTGATTAGAAAATACACTTGTAGTGGCATTGTATTTTATAAACAAATGCAATCTTACAGCATGTATTTTCATGAAGAGTTGACGATGACAAAATTACAACCACTCCATTATTGACAATGACAATGTAGAACCACTCTATAACGTCTTCTCCAGCTCATCCCAAAGACCTTAAATGAGGTTAAGGTCAGGACTCTATGGTGGCTAACTTGTGTGTGAGAATGATTTCAGATACTTCCTGAACCACCCATTCAGAATTAGAATCCAAATTATATGTCTGTGACATCAGGGAAGAAAAAACCTATTGATAGGATAACCTGATCATTCAGTACATTCAACTGACTTCATTTTATTTGTTGCTGAGCCTGTTTCTGACCAATTGAAGCAACCCAGATCATAACAGTGTTATAAAAGTCCATATACATGTACAGTGGCCACTATGCTTGGTGGGAACATCACTTCATGCACTTCTCTTCTTACCTTGAAGTGCCCATTGCTCTGGAATATAGTGAATCTGGAATTATAAGAATATTTGAAATTTTTTCATTGCAAACTGAAGCCCATGATTTTAATTACAATCACTGCCAAGTAGTTTTCTTAAAGCCATACAGCTGTGTAGTCCCAATCTTGTAAGATCTCATCACATTGTGTTTATGGAAATCCAGTTGTTTAAATTCTCTCTTTCTCCTGCTTATTTTAGTCACTATAAAATTATTTCATTCTGAAAGAGTCTGATGACATTCAACATGTCCAACCTGACATATGATGCATTCCTAGAAATTTCCTTCCATTAAATACTATTAGAGAAATGTAAGGGTCTCACATCAGCTTAGGAACATTGTACAATAAAGTTTATTTCCTCCCTGGACTCAATTAGCTTTCTTTCTTTCTTTCTTTCCTTCCTTCCTTCCTTCCTTCCTTCCTTCCTTCCTTCCTTCCTTCCTCCCTCCCTCCTTTTTTAAATTTCATTTTAACAAAAATGAATAAATCCTGTGCACTGTAGCTTTAAGATTTGACTGAACGAGTCTAAAACTAATTACAGATTTTCTGGCAGGACTGTCCAAGACTACCAAGAAGTCGATCATCTGAATCCAGCCCAGTTGCAGAGGTTTAAATATGCACATTGATGTACCCTACTACAGGGTGGGAAAAAAACTCATCTGGCATCCCCTACCTATAACTAAATGTGTGTCTGTGCACTACGCAGAGCACTACTGTGGCCTTCTGGCAGCTCTCTCATGCTGTCCTAATGTCCTTGCAGCGTTAGCAGACAGACAGATGATTAAGTGTCTATTTACTCACCTCTGCATTACTAGAGCAATATTGCCACTTTGCTCTGTGCTGACAGATTAGATGCTGCTGTGGCCTCGTGACTGAGGACTCAAGGCAAGTGGCTGTCTACAGGCTAGCATATGAGGGATTGTCCCAATTTTAGTGTTGATCACAGTGTTAACCTTAGCACTGACCATTTTCAGCCAACTGAGAGTGATCAGTTATATGACCAGTTTCAGATATTTGATGGGATAGCTCTAAAAATGGGACAGTATGGTAGAAATTCCAGCTAGCTCAACATCCTCACAATGAGATATTGGAAAATTCTAAGGATTTTGCTTTTCACACTGGTAAAAGTAAACCTATCTGTATCTATACATTTTTGCTGTGTACAAATAGCATATCATTTCCATGCCAGTCTAGTACCTTGCTTCCAAAGTATAATATTAATAATAATAATTCTGGCATAGGGCCTAGTTCTGGTAATGTACCACAATTTATATAGTATTATTGCTTTATCCTATCACGATACATTTTATCCTCGCATTGACAGCTATGAGTTGTGAGCTACCTGTTGTACCACAATATCGTCCACTTCTACTCAGTTCTGAATTAATTAGTGAAATTATTTATTCATTCACTCATTCATCATACTCATTTGCCAAACTGTTTAAACCTACCAGGGTCATGGGGAAGCTGAAACTATCGCAGCCAACACTGGGCAAGCCATACTATCACAGGGCCAAAACAACCACTCATACTCATACCTAGGGGCAATTTGGAGCAGCCATTAGCCCAATGTGTATGTCTTTGGACTGTGGGAGGAAGCTGGAGCACCCAGAGAAAATGCACGCAAATGGGTAGAGCATGCAAACTCTACACAGAAATGCCCGAGCTCAGGACTCGAACTTAGGACCTTCCTGCTGTGAGGTGGATGTGCTGTGAGGTGAATGTGTCTTTATGAAATATAAAAATGCATTTCTCATTTTTCTTATGCACTTAAATGAAAATTTAAAAGTAAAATTAGAGATGCATATATAT
>JBCNYH010000001.1:22125847-22138844 GCA_039654325.1 Tandanus tandanus
GTAGTGTGCAGTGATGATTATTCACTTAACAAAATGAAGGTAAATCAGAAACCAAGTACTATTCAAGTATTTATTTCATGTAATATTAGATCATATTGATGAGAAATAGTAAACAGTCAACAATATATAGTAATAACAAAAATAACAGTTTAATTCTTTTTTGAGAAAAAAAACATCAATATTTAGTGTGTCCACTTTTACTTTGATTACAGCATTTAACCTTTCAGGCATAGTGTTCACATATTGTTTAATTTCTTCACTTGCTAAACCATTCCATATGGTTTGAAATTCATTTATGCTATGCAAAAGTAAAAATTATTACCCATACTTTTACCTCAATATACTTGTCGGAATTATTTTTTTTCATTGCCTACAATTGCAGTGTTCAGTACATTTTCGCCAAAAAATTATAGAGAAGACAAATGTGGTGGTGTATGATCTTCACTGCACACTACTATATATATATATGTGTGTGTGTGTGTGTGTGTGTGTGTGTGTGTGTGTGTGTGTGTGTGTGTGTGTATGTATGTATAATAAATAAACAACTGCCACAAATGCGAAAAAGGGTTTTTTTTTTTTTCTCCTAGGCATTGATGTACTGTTGAAAAGACTGAACATAGTTAGAATGATTGACTATAGACTGCCAATGACAGGTGAGAGAGTATGTGAGAAATAATAGAAAGCGAGTACATATCCCAGAGCTCTATAATTCAGAGATTGCTGTTTGCTGTGGGCCTTTCTCACTCCACTCCAGTCCACCTGTGCTTCACTTCTAATCTCCCTGGCCCCAGCTGCCTGTCAATTGATTTTAAGATTCTCTAAATCAATTACCCGTCTGTCCAAGGTCTCACTGCCAGCAGATCTGCAGTGGTATGTATACGTTTAAAAATCTCTCTCTCTCTCTCTCTCTCTCTCTCTCTCTCTCTCTCTCACTGACACACAAACACACAAATAGTAAAAGAGAAAGTAAATGAGGCAGTGTTAAGGTGTAACATGAGGTGAGAGTTCAGCATTCTGCAGTCTCTATAGGATTCTCTCAACTCAAGATGATGGACTCTGAGTTTCATCAGACTTTTTTTTAAGTTGCCCTGTGCTCTACTGCCCTCTTCCCTGCCCTTACACAGCTCACCTTGTCCACTGTAGACATGTCAGGTCATTATCCTGGATGAGCCTGTTTTAGCAGCCTAGTCTTGTGTTAGAGTCTCTTCTCATTATTTACTGCTTGGTAAGACAGCAAATCAAAAGCATGAAAAAAGTTACACAACTGTGTAGTAAAATCTTAAAAAGTAATTGCAATTTTATTTAAAATATTGTGTGCATGCATACAGTTTGTTTATTATTATTATTATTATTATTATTATTATTATTATTATTAATAATAATAATAATAATAATAATAATAATAATAAAATATAATAATAATAAAAGCCATCGTAGTAGCATAGTTGTTATTGTTTAGTGATTAAATATAGAATAAAATAATATTATTATATGAACATAATCAACAAGGGGGTGGTGTGATGCAGTTTGATGTGATGTCATAGGTGGTTACCAGTTCAAGGTGTTTTATTTATTACTACAATTTGTCAACATTTGTTTGTTGTACATGTAAAAGCTCCTTTGATTTGATATCTCCTTTAAAATAGATAAAGAAAGCTTACTTCAAAACTATTTACTTTTTCCATGTAACTGATCTCATTTTTTGTTTGTTTGTTTGTTCATTTTTTCTTTTTTTTAGTAATTTAAGAGTTTAAAATGATTAAAAAATGTCAATTTTATGTGTCATTAGTGGAGTAGTTCAGCATTATCTGTATAGGCATTGTATCAAAAAGGGTGAAATGTTTGATTGTTTAAATAAATTGTAAAAATAAAAATAAATAAATACATACATACATACATACATTAAAAAATAATAATAATAATTATTATTATTATATATTTTTTTAATTAATACTACTACTCCTACTACTACTACTACTACTACTACTAATAATAATAATAATAATCTATGATTTCCATGGGATGCACTTATTTTTTCACATGATTTCATGTCATGTTGCCAAAAACATCCACAAAATAAGTTACTTATTGTTATTACTAATATAAAGAATTTAGATTTCTAGGATTTTTGAATTAACGCCCGTAGCAAACCGAGTGATGTTTGTCCAGCATTTTGATTTAAGCACTATCCACTCAGGATAATGTCAACAAACCCCCAGACACAAAATTAACCAGATCATGCCATACCTGTATCATATATACAAATGTCTATTATAATTCATTTAAGACATTTTCTTATTAGCGACTTGTGTACAGCAATCAAATATTTTTTGGTATTGCAGCATTGCCATGGGATAACTGAATTATTTAACTGTTTCCATGGGATAAGTTGAGTGATTATTCCATGGCTAGTATGCACATCATAACAATACTGCCTACTTAGTATCGAATTCAGCTTTTGTATATTATGGAGAAATATTCGGCCTCAAAAGTCTTAGGCCTCGGCCGATAACAACCTCTCGACCAAATACTTCACCTCATTCAATAATTACTTATAACCCCCTAGATAGTGAATCAATTAGATTGTGCTGTTTCCATGAAGTATATACCAAATTAATATAATTCCTAAATATGATTATATTAGATATTAGGAAATAGATATAATTCCTTCAGCTGCTCTTAATGGTGTTTTTGGGTAGGTCAAGGATGAATGAAGCCTCTAGAGAGACAGACACTGCAGGAATCTGGTGACCTTTCAAAAGGATGAATTCTACTGCCTCCCTGAGTGATTGCATCGGTACAGAATGCTGCAGTCAGTGTGGATAAAAGATCTAGCAAAGGTTGAACTTCATTTTGGTTTTTTTCTTGCTCCAGAAATGCTTCCACTGGGGCTGTGCAATGTAGTTTACAGCTGCCGAAAATAATTGTCATTTATTGCCAATTAATCTAATGAGTACTAGATACCCCGAAGGACAGTGCCCAGCTTGACAAAGTAGGAGACGTGGGGGAGCAAAGAGAATGGGGGGCTGCTCACTTTTGTTCTCTCTCGGATGAACATTTTAGATAATCTTCCAAGCAGGTCTCCCCAGGAGCGACATTCCCAGGCTACTGAGACACTGGCCAGCTTGTGCTTGAGGATAGTAGATGAAGTTTTATATGACAGATGTCAACTGCAGGCCATGCCAGCAGCAGCCTGTGAGGAAAATATCATTAATACTTTATCATGCTTTAGTGAAACCTGGCAGTCTGGGGTGCACAGATTAGGTTTCAGGTGCCTCTTCTTTACGGCCTGTTGTTATTTTTAATAGTGAAGAATGTACAGCATGAGGATTTGTCATTGTTGTTGCTTTTATTTTAGCTAAATTAAAAAGGAATCCGAGGCATAAAATGTCTTATTATATTTTGTACACTGGCACTCATAATAACTCAAAGCACCCTATTTTATCAACCTGAAACAGCAGGTTCATCTACATAGATTCTTAAAGCAATACATGTTTTTGATGCATCTACCTTTCAGCATTTCAGCATTTTTTTCTTATCCCCAAATCCAGAGCAGCACCAAGGTTATTAAGAGGCACTGGCCAGCCTTCTGTGAGGCCTGCATGAGAGATTGCCCTTTTTGTCCTTTCAAGATGCAGACTGTCTGGATTCCCGGAGCAAGAAAGCGATTTGAGATAAAAATGAAATCGACTATCAGCATGTCTGTCAACTATCGACAATCCCATCTGCCTTCACTGATATGGTCAGAATGCTGCTGTGCACTCACAATTTTCAGCATGCATGAGACAGTCAGAACAATGCTTGGGGGAAAAAAAGGGGAAAAAATCTTATTAAATGTTTGTCTTGATAACATTCCTAGTTATATATTTAAAATGTTAGTTTCAAACTACATTTAAAATGGATTACTTAACTAGGATGGATTATTTAGTTAATTTTTCCTCTAATGTAAGCAGCGGTTAATAAAGCATATTTCGTCTTACTCTTCTGTATGCTTTGCACAGGATTTCCTATGCAGTAATAAAACGAAACCAATGGGAGAAGCCCAAAGGTAATATTAAAGGTTACATTTAGGAAACTATCTTTGCCATATAATTTTATAATTAGTATTTTTGCATTTTATCAATAATATAACACTGTATCTGAGCAAAGATTATTACTGCACTTTAATCATAGATTTAATTTTAATTGTTCCTAACATGGAACTGTATAAAACCCTATGTTGTGTAGCATCTTGCTTCACCAACAGGGTTTATAGACAATTAGTTCCCTTAGTCACTGATCTAGTGAGCCAGCATCATAATGTACTTATTAATCAAGATTTCAAAGTAGGGCAGCATGGTGGTTTGGTTCTTAACATGCCCGCCTTGCAGCAAGAACGTACTGGTTTCAAGTCCTTGAATCAGTGAAGGTGTTTCTGTGTGGAGTTCTTCCTGTACTTGCGTGGGTATTCCAGTTTCCTCTCATAGTCCAAAGACATGCACAGTAGACTAATTGGCTGCTCCAAATTGCCCCTTAGTGAGAGTGTAAATGGTTAAGCATGTTTTGGCCCTGCAATCGGCCTAGTGTCTTTTCTCTGAGAACAACAATCCCAGGGACCTTATAATATTAAAGAAACCTTGTTAGCTGTATAATTTTTATTCCAATATATATTCCAAACAATTCACATCAAAAACTTGTTTTTTACATCATAACATAAATATCTGTTTGTATGAGCATGCAGAAGTCTCTTAAATATTAATAATGTAGCTGCATTGAGCACAGATATTGTAACAGAAATACAATCCAAATCAGATGGACGAAAATAAAGATTAATAATTTATGTATATGTCCTAGATTTTATTTTCACATTAAACATGCAGAAAAAAAAGTAAAGAAAAGAAAAAACACTATACAATTCAAAACAGTGAATAAGGAACATAATACAAGGTTTAAATGAAATACTGTACTTTTATAATCATTACCATTTCTGATTCATTCATTTTATTTCCAAATCACTTTATAGTTTATTAGGGTCCCAGGGATGATGAACAGCTCCCCAGACCATCACAGGACACACAACCATTCACACTCACTTTCACACCTAAGAGAAATCGAGAATATTCACTTAGTTAAATGTGCATGTTTTTGGACTGTGGGAGGAAACACATGCAAACACATGCAAACACATGCAAACTCCACACAGAAACTCCACGCTCCACAGAGCTCGAACGTAGGACTTTTTTAGTCATGAAGTGGAAATGCTAACCACTACAACACATGCTGCCCCATTTCTAATTTTTTAAAATATGTTTAATTTTAATAAATAATTAATTAATTTAATAAATTAATTAATTTAATAAATAATAATAAAATAAATTTATGTTTAAAATACTGAACAAGCCTGAGTGGTTTGCCCTTGCCTTGACAAATAGAACATTCTTCCCCACAAAGCTAATAAAGGATAAAGTGGCTCGGAAAATGAAATGAATCTGATTTTATTAAACCCAAATATTTTGTTTATATATTTTAATAAGTCCATTTATAATACAATTGAGTGACAATTATTTATGTAAGCATTAATTTATATTTAAATGATTTACCAGTAAATCACTGAAAATGCAAGTCAGAATCAGGCCACTGGGATAAAGTCTGCCTGTACTGCTCAGTAAGTGGCATCTAGCTAAAAACTGTAGGGACCAGCTGTCTATTTCATTTTAAATTTGGCAGACCCATGCAGATATCACTTAGATTTATAATTTACATAATTCACACGTTGCCGTTAATGTATTAAGATATTCCTAACAGTTCAGTAAATTCAACTGTTCATATACAGTAAATCTATCAATGTTGATTGTAATGTTTTATAATAAAACAAATATTAAAAAGTGAAAACAACACTACTACAATAAAACATTTTCATTTAATTCTAGATCCTGTGGGGTAGCATATTTGAGATTTGACTGCAGTATGTATACACAAAACGATATCTCTTTTACTGCTTGATCTTCAGAAAAAAAACACCCTTTCAAAAACAGAATGAGTCTGCCCTTCAGATGACTTACCACACATTGAGTGCATCCTGGATTGCCAATGCCAAAGTGATGACCCAAATGCTAAAACCAGCTAAGGTGGTCCTTGGCTGTCATACTGAATTTAATGCTTGGCCAGAGTGATCTGTGGGTTTTGTTGATTTGTGTGGCTCCATAGCACCACTGAACTTCCTGTTCATTATGCTAATCTTGAAAAGTGTAACTACCTCAGGCAAGGTAACTAATTGCCCTCATAACATTTTTAATTTTATGGCCCCTCAGGCTAAACCAGCTTTTTTTTTTTTTTAACTGCACTGAATTGTTGCTTATTGTGATTTGAGTTTGTAAGTGATGTGTTTGACTCAATAGAAAATTCTCAAGCTGTAGGTGAGGAGGGGAGGAAAGTAACAGAATCCCATCTAGTATTAATTGTTTTCTTTCCCTAAAAAATGTAAAATGGTAAAGAGCAATACAGGATTTATTACTTTGATACAGCATTTTAAATATGCTAATTTCAAAGTCATTATACATTATAGTGAATGTATAGCTAATATGCTAAACAATGGGCAATGCCCATCCAATCCTACTTTGATGCTTTTTCATGCATTTGTTGTCTGAGAGAAGGCAAATTATTCACATGATTTATTTAGTGTTCTCCTGCAAAGATGCAATGTTTATTCTATAATTTGTAAAAAAAAAAATAATAATAAATAAATAACTAGTAATGGTTGATCTCATAAAAGTTTTAAAATTCATATAGCTCAGGAAAAACTATTTGGCATTTGCTACTAACAAAAACTTATCTGTCCAGCAAACTTCTCTCTTTTGTTCCCTTAGCAGGTACTTTCACTATAACCTTATAACGCATTATAAACATGATTTTTCAGTCGTCCAAAATATGTCAGAGTACCACAGTGGCATAATGGTTAGAACGTCTGCTTCACAGCTTGAAGATGTTGGATTTAAGTATTGAGGGCGTTGTGTGGAATTTGAATTTTCTCAACATACTAACGTAGATTTCCTCTGGGTACTCCAGTTTCTACCCACAGGACAATATGTACATTATGCTGTTCCAGATAAGTTGCCCCTAGGAGTGAGTGTGAATGGTTGTGTGTGTGTTCACCCTGCGATGGACTGGCGAACTGTTCTAGGTGTACCCCACCTTTGCCCAGAGTCGGCTGTGATTGGCTCCATTATCCAAATGAATGAATGAGATTAATGCATACTTATTTTCCTTGGCTGAAACGGCCTAGCAACTCAAATTAACATATCTGCATTGTTGTCTAAACTTGTAAGCCTCAGTAAAGCCGACAATTTAACAGTTGGGAGACATTTAAAATCTTTTAAGTTTTTTAACATTTTAAAAAAATTATTATTATATTAAAATATTGTCTGCTCTTGGAAGCTTATTTTACAACAAGATTAGAGATTACTAAAAACCTCTTTCAGTATCCAGTGTCACCAGTCACTGTGAGTTTAGGATGCATGTTTATATAGCATGTTTATATTTTATGTATAGAGCTGCATATAGTGAACATTTGATTTCTACAAAATGAAGGTGGCAGGCAACATTGCTTCAGCTGGCTTTGGTGCTGAAAACAGGCACTAAATAGTTTTAACAGGATATGTTGTGGAATTCATGAATAGACCTAAACAGCAATTGCTGTGCCCTCAATGCCCTCCCCAATCACTCACACTCACTTTACACGCAGTGCTGTGTCATTTGGTGCCAGCAACCTGCTAACTATTGAGAACTTTGTGGTAAGGTGGTGGAGGAGGTGGGGTTTGGTGTGAACATGCTGACCGGCACTTTCCCTACTGTCAGAACCAATCAGTGTCTTTGAAGTTAATGGAGAACACAAAACCTATTTAAAAGCTACATTTACCACTTGGCTGATTCCATTACATTGTGTAATTTCCAGGTGTCACATTTCCCCTCCACATGTCTGTCTTAATGCTCCCCCAAGCAGTCTCTGATTAGTCAGACTCTACTGGCTCCCAAAATTCACTTGCTCTAAGATGGGGATAGCACGAAACCTGCTCGATCACTAAAGGAGAAAGACTGTCTATAATTCCACTGCAGAAAATATACACTACTCATCATTTTACATTTGAGACAATAAAATTGGATCTTTTTTTATCTTGTTAGTTCATATCACGTTCATACTGCACATCATTTATCATTATCAGTCACTAAAATAGTAGAGTATGTGTTTTGTTATTTTATTTCTTGTTTTGTATCTCCAAGAAACGATGGACTTTTGTATTTTATTACACATTTTCTGTTTGCATTTAAAAGTACACATGTGGCAAAAAAGTACCCTAATTTATTATTTTATGAATTATCTTCTCCTTCCCCTACTTTCAGAGGAAAATGTAGCTAACCATTTCACCTCCATTTTAACTTACAGGTAAAACCTTTGATAAATACATTTCTACTGGTGATTTAAGTAAATCTGAATTACATCCAATCACGCAAGCTGGCAATCATTTATATCTGTTAAATTAAAATCTGCTATTAAAGGCTAGGTAGACAAATATGTACACCAACTATTCTGTCAGGTTTACGTACATACATGTTGGTTTGGTCCTGGGGCCCTCCGATCAACTGGTGTAAAAGGATGGTCTCATAAAGATTGTGTCACATTTTTAACAAATTAGAAATAATTCTTAGGGAGAGTAAGCAGTGGATAGGGCATCAAAAATACAAACTAAAATAGATAGAATATAAATACACAGCACTGCAAGTTCAATATTTAATGTTTGTGATTCAGCAGAAAATTAATATCAGTTTTGTATTAAATAGTGTGAATAGTGGAGAAATATCCCCAATCTAGTTATGCAGCATGTCAATGTAAAAACAAATGACCACATTTAACAAATGGTTCTGGGAGTTGCAGGTAGTTTGGACATTTAATAAATGGTAATGTTTACGGTTGAGGTATGGGAATGGATCGGGAGAGTGTGTACATTCTACTGTGCCTATAATTTTGGTTTGAGCAGCAACACAAAAAAAGTCCTCTCTTGACTGGGATCTGTTTATGCACCCGCTGGATGTATCCAAATTATTTTGTCTGACATGTTGTATGTGTCCATTTGGTATGTTTTGGCAGATTTCTCTTTTAGTTCTTTATAGTTTTTTGAAAACATTAGGTCAAAATGTGAATAAATAAATTTGACCCAGTTTCAGAGAATGACCTTAATGTGCTTAAGAGTGCTCTTTCGTGTTTATAACTTTTGTTTGTAGCTAAGAACAAATCTCAGATAAGAAAATATTGGTGAATGCCAAAAAAGTGTGTAAATGAGAGTAAAGAATGATTTTCTTCGAACAGTTGGTGAATGAGGCCCATTGTTTATTTTTTGGATGACTAAATGTTAAACATGTACCAGCTTTAGAGGTGAAATTGAGGGGTCAATAGCAGTAAATTTGATGGTTTTAGAGAGATAAAGAAAGAAAGATAGATAGATAGATAGAGAGAGAGAGAGAGAGAGAGAGAGAGAGAGAGAGAGCTTATCTGGCAAATAATCAAAATGAACCATATCAAGTGTCTGGCACTTAATGTCTACTTGGTTTCCTGTAGTTTATCACTGTGTTACCTTGTGCCTTTTGACAGACAAGAAGTAAAGATTTAATCAGGTAAAGCTCCTGACTGGTGGTTTTGGGATCAATTTTCTTAAAGCATGCAATCAAGCAGGTCATTTGATTTGTGACCCGGGGTATGCAGGTCAAGCCAGGTACATCTTAGGGAAGAGAAAAAGAAAACAGCAGGGCATTTGTACTATAAACCAAATCCTTTTAACAAATGAGACCTATTGATCATATGGCATGCCTTCTGAGAAATGAAAATTAAACAAAAGAATTTGTCCAGCACTGCTAAAAGAGTTAGAGTAAACAATAAACTCACAATTGAAGACACATTCTATGTAAAACTGGTTAAGATATTTTTTTTTTCCAGATTAAAAATCAAATTGTGTACACAAAATGGTAACGATGACTGCTTGACCAAAGGAGCAATTGGCCATGTGGCTTTATGTGCCTCCAGCTCCAATGTTTATTGATTATGTCTAATAATAATAATGATAATGTCTATTGTTATAGTACTTACCTGTTTTGATCTGTGCTCACATATCATCACACCTGATCACATCTGATTAAACAGGTCATGATCTCTGTATCTTGGGGTGATACTGTATACATGACACAAGGGTGAACCAATAAAACCTCCCACATTTTAAAGGTAAAATAATTGTTAAAGATTTAAAAATTATTATTTGCACACATGACACTTCATTCAATACAATTTTTGTATGGATGGAAGTGGACATCTTTGTGCAAGATTCTCCTTGCAGTTTCCAGGTAAATCCCAGCAGCTAAAGCATGCTTCTGCTCAGAACATCTCAAAGAATGCACTACAGATTGCTTCAATGCTTCAATATTCTCAGGTGTACGAGTTCTCCTAGGATGACCAGGTGATATTCTTATTAAAGCTGAGCCTATTATTTTGAAATCCTTTATCCACTGCAAGATGGTTTTCCATTTTGGAACATTTTGGAACCATGGAAGACTGAAACATCTTCAAAAGGTCCTCTGTGTGGTGATCACAAAGAGCGGTTGTTTGTGAAGAATGCTTTAATTCTTTAAAGTTCTTTGCTAGATGAACACCAAGAAATTTGGTGCTGTTGACATCCATCTTCACAGAGGATCCGTCGATGAACAGCAGGGAAAGGTACGGACGTGACAGCAGTCATTGAGGCAGGAAACTGTAGACTTCTTAGGCACAGGGATGATGGTCGTTGTCTTGAGGCACAATGGGATGATGGAGCTGCTCAGCAAGATGTTGAAGATGTCAGTGAAGACATCTGCTAGCTTCTCTTCACACTCCCTGAGCACTCTGCCAGGAATGTTGACTGGTCTAGCAGACTTCCTTGGGCTGACTCTGCGTAGAGTTATATTCATGTCAGCCGTGGTGAGACAGAGCACCTGGTCATTAGGAGGAGGGATGGTCTTCCTCGCTGGCATGTTGTTCTGTGCCTCAAACCGAGCATAGAAGTCATTCAACGCGTCTGGGAGGGAGGCATCACTGTCACAAGCAGGTGGTGTTGTCCTGTAGTTGGTGATTGCCTGGATGCACTGCTACATGTGCTGGGAGTCTCCTCTGTTCTGGAAGTGTCCGTGGATTCTCTGGGCGTGTGCATCTTCGCCTCCCTGATGGCTCGGGACAGTTTGGCCCTTACTGTTTTTAAGTCCTCCCTGTCCCCTGCTCTGAAGGAATCTCTGGACTTCAGAAGAGCACGCACTTTTGCAGTCATCCACAGCTTCTAGTTGGAGTGTGTGATGATGGTCTTGGAGACATTCATATCATCGATGCACTTCGCCATTGTGGCCGGTCACTGACGCCGGGTACTCCTACAAGTCAATAGAGTCGCCGTTGGATGAAGCCTCCCTGAAAATGTCCCAGTCAGTGCACTCAAAACGGTCCTAAAGAGTAGAGATGGCTCCTGCTGGCCAGGTTTTAGCCTGTTTCAGAACCGGTTTAGAGTGTCTGACGAGTCGTCTGTATGCTGGAATCAACATAACAGAGATGTGGTCTGAATAGCCGAGGTGGAGGAAGGGGCTCTGCATGATACGTGCTGGAAATGTTTGTGTAAACAGGATCCAGCATGTTCGCTCCTCTTGAAGCATAGTCCACATGCTAATGGAATTTAGGGAGCACTGTTTTGAGATTTGCATGGTTGAAATCTCCAGCAATGATAAACAGTCCTTCGGGGTGAGCATTCTGCAGCTCGCTAATAGCTCTGTGGAGCTCACTCAGAGCCTCCTTAGCATTAGCACTGGGTGGAATTTAGCACTGGGTGGAATTAGCACTGAGTATGCTAGCATACCTTGAAAATTTTGTGCATGCACAAACTTTCTCATAACTTATTCGACGTATGTCAGCGTGTCCGCCAAATTTCTCATACATCAGCATACGCTGGCTAAATCGTCAATATGTGACAGGGGTTTAAAAAATTCATGTTGCTCTACAAACCATTCTAAAGTAAACAACAAATTGAAGCATTTCAGTTTTGACAGAAATATACTTAACTTACAACTTATAACAATTTGCTAAAACTGGAATCTAGTTTTACTGGTATCTAGGGAACTGAGCCTATCTCAGCTAACACTGGGCGAAGGTGGGGTACACCCTGAACCCAGATTATTGTAGGGCCAACACACACAACCATTCACACTCACACCCAGGGGCAATTTAGAACAGCCAATTAGCCTAATTTGCATATCTTTTGGCCATGGAAGGAAACTGGAGTATCAGGAGGTAACCCACACAAGCATGGGAAGAACATGCAACTCCTCACAGAAACACCTGAATCCAGAACTCACAGCCAATACCTTCTAGCTGTGAGGTGGACGTTCTATTTGAGCTGATTAAATAATAGTTTTAACACAGGAAACCTAATAACATAGGGTGGACTATTGCAATAGAATGTTGCATGGCCAAGGTCCAATGAGTCCAAAATGCTGCATCGAAACTGATATTCTGTGAACGTAAATTCTGCCATATTCCACCTTTACTTAGACAGTTGCATTGGTTGCCACATACTTATGGAATTAAGTTTAAAGTACTACTCATTACATTTGAAGCTATTCACGGCTTAGTTCCAGATTATATTAGGACCTACCTCTAGGTGTTGCTTACATTCTAATGGCAGCATTTTGTTGAGCATGCCTTCCATCAAGTCCTATGCCATGCTAGAGGAGAGTTTGTTTAAGATGGCGGCACCAACTCTTTAAAACGCTTCTGCCAAAGCATCAGATAATTTAAGATTTAAGACCTTTTGTATTAATACAAATTATGAAATATATTTTTAATACAACTTTCTGCCAGAATATACATGTATATATTATACATGGATATTTATGGACAAATATCTTTATTTAGGGTTAGGGTAATTTTGAATATATATATATATATGTATGTGTGTGTATATAT
>JBCNYH010000001.1:22157639-22169209 GCA_039654325.1 Tandanus tandanus
AGATGGGCGCCAGCCTCCCCGCGACCCTAATTAGGAATAAGCGGTTCAGAAAATGAATGAATGAATGAATGAACTTAATCAGGTAACCAAGTGAGTACACAAAGAATATTACTGGCATATGGATGTAGAAAATATGTTGCTGTTGTTAAAACTGACTTGAAGGAGGTTTACAGAAAGCAAGTATTTGTGTAATGAGGCAGGGAACAATTAATTTACATTTTACTTTACAATTAACCTCAAAATAACCCATTCAATTTCAAAAGCTGAAATAATAATAATAATAATTGTTAATGATTATTATGAGAATAATGAGATATTTGTGATTAAAATGTGAAAACGTTGTGTACTCTGGGGTAATAGGCCAATGTAAAAGCGCCAGTAGAGGAGGGAAATGACTTGTTTTCATCTCTTCACAGTTCATTATTTCAAAGACAATAAAGAAGTAGGGCATGCTCTCCCTGACAAACAAAAAGTGATTAATTTCTCTAGTAAACAAAGCTCTTGGTTTCCAGCTCTGGTTTCAGTGAGATTGTTTTACAATTTTGTTTTTCAGCTGAGCAACAGGTAGTGATTAGTAATTTGTCTCCAAGTTCAAAAACCAAAAAAAAAACAACAACATTTTTTTTTTTTTTTGCATTAAGAAAACAAAACATCAAAATGAGAACAAAGTAGAACATCTCAGATAAATGATTTCTAGAACCATCCAACATTTCTAGAATTTACCAAGTGTATGTGATCTGATATGTATACTAAACTTGGTTGATATATTTTTTCAAAATGCAATATATACCAAACTTTGTTAATTCATTTTTATTTTTATTTAACTGACAAAAGTGTATAGAAAAGATTTACAATAATTTTACTTACTGTCACGCCAATGTGTGTGATGGATGCAATTATGCAGACCTTGTATAAAATGGTGTGCATTATATTCAGCAGGCAAACAGGTCCAAAACGCACAGTCTAGTGTCATAAATAGGGAATCAAGGAGAGTTTAGGTGATCAGACAACCAGAGGCAGAGCCAAGAAAACAACTATTACACAGGCAAAGATCAAACACTAACAGGTAACAGGCAGGGAGAGAATCAGGAAACCAATAACCAAAACAGATCATACACAGATCACACAGGTGAGCTAAATCCACTATTCATACTATTTCCCTTTTATTTATTAATTTATTTAAAATTTTCAGATCCATAATATGATGTCAGAGAGTGAAATATATTTTCCCTACCATAAAAAACTTTTAAAATAATATTTTTTTTTATGTTAACCTGGGGGCGGCACAGTGGCGCAGTAGTTAGCATATCTGCCTCACAGCAAGAGGGCTTGGGTTTGATTCCTGGGCTCGGGCATTTCTGTGCAGAGTTTGCATGTTCTCCCCATACTTGCGTGGGTTTCCTCCCACAGTGCAAAAAATATGCACAGTAGGCTAATTGGCTGTTCCAAATTGCCCCTAAGTGTGAGAGTGAGTGTGAATGGTTGTATGTGTGTTGGCCCTGCAGTGGTCTGGCGAGCTGTTCAGGGTGCACCCCGTCTTCTCCCAGAGTTGGCTGAGATAGGCGCCAGCCTCCTCGCGACCCTAATTAGGATAACAGAGTGTAACAGATCTTGATGCTGAACTTGCCAACACAAGTCCTTCAAGTTTCATCTCTTGGATGCGAGCTGCCTCAGTTTGTATACCCAAATCTTGGTCCAGGCATGGTCATAAATCGTGCTTTTTTGAACTGCGGGTATTTAAGACACCATGCCTTAGTTTAAACCCAGAGTTACAAAACATCATGCAAATAAATATCACTTCATGACATATCAATTGTGTTTATTGTAACCATGGCTTATCTAATAATTGATAATGCTATTTGCAGGGTGATCATAGACCAATTCTTTTAAGACTGGCATATTTACTCTTAGTCGAATTAATTACAGCTTGGACAATTAGGAGTGAATGCATATTTGAAGCTCATGCAGATTTATTTAGAGACCAACTTCTAATCCGTTTTTCGATTATAAGAGCTTTTCTCTTGAAGCTGTGCAACATCTTGAGCTAGCACTTCAGGCCCATACCCGACATTCCATACAGGTACCACCAGATGCTCAGGTAGGCTACTGTCTGCCCTGTGCTTTTTGGAGACAGGGACTTCAGGGATTTCAGAGGGAGCTCAGACACTGGGTGAGTATAATATCAGCCGCATACTCCCGCAAGTCCTGGGGAGTATAAATCTATCAGCCAGACAACATAATAAATAAAAAAAGTTTTCATTTAAAAAATTGTTCTGTTGCAGCTCTAAAGAACATTATAGGGGCAGTATATTGCACACACTCCCCTGATCAATTCCCATACCTCAACCGTAAACAGTACCACTCAATTAATGCCCAACTCAACTGCAACTCCCAGAACCATCTGTTAAATGTAGTCTTCCATTTCCCAGGCTTTTATTTTTACAGTGACCTGCTGCATTGGGAGCTACGTGCTGGATTTGTTTGGATACAGTATCAATTTTATACAGTATACACTATATAAAAAATACAGATAATGGTAAGCTGCAATACTTACCAGAGAAGGTGTGTGTATGACAGCATTTGCAGCTACCAGCATCTCACATCTGTGTTTGGAGACTTTTTCTTGGCCTCTGATTTTGGGTCAAACGACTTTTTCATTTCTCCTTTATTTATATTACTCAATATGATATCAAAAGTGTATTTTCCAGAGCAGAATTTCCACTTAAGAGGAAAGTAAATTCTTCCTCCTCTTAGATTTAGGCACCTCTGTCTTCATGAATATTTGTGTGCGTACCTGCCCCTGTGTCTTTTTATGGGGATTTCAGAGGCATTCACCTATGCTAATTAGGGCTACAGGCACGTACTTTGAACTTATGAAGACAACCATTCAAAGATCACAGCTGCGATGGCCAACATTTAAGAACACGTCATGAATGCGAGATACACTTTTCTTACAAATTTTCTAAAAAGCAAATTTTCAAAAAAACTAAGGCCCAATGTTAGAATTTGATGCCTGCAACACATTAAACAAAGCTTAGAACAAAGTACTTAATTCTGTAATGACAATTAAGACTAAGTATGTAAAAATCTGGATATTTGTACGCTGTTTTAAGCTACCACTCTATAATTACTTCCATATTTGTCTTTGTTTGTGGAAAATTCCTGACCACACCCATGCACGGATTTTCACTAAACTTGTTGGGGATGCTACCCTGAACTAACTGAGTACAAAAATTAAAACAGTTATGGACTTTTAAATGAAACAATTACCTTGATTGACAATTATCTTGAAAAGCCAAAATCAAGGTCACAGGATTTTGAGCACATAAATTCCAAACAAGTGTTGATAGACATGCTGTTAATATTGATTATTAATAGAAAACTATAGATTGACTTTCAAATTCGACAATGACCTTTGACCTTAAGAGACCTTCAAAGGTCAAACCTCAGAAACCTCATAAAATCTTCAAACGAGAGAATATTTCCTAATTTGGTCACATACAGTTAATATAGAGCATATTGTAAGATGAGCACATAGGCAATTAAACCAGTACCCATGTAGGGCCCATTTGGTACATTATTCTTATTGTGGGGCGAAAGGGCCTTGCACTTTATGAGTGCCACTTTAGGTAACAATTATTCAACAAAGGCAAAGTGGATGTCACAGAATAGTTCCTGAGATCGAATGTGGATTTTACTATTAAATTCAGCAATATCCACTGAGCCTGAAATTAATAATTGTTTTAGTATATGCCACTGCAAATTATTTTATTTATGTTGTTTATATTAATTGTAATTTTTAAGCATTCCAACAGAAGATGAGGTCTTCTTGAGGTCTATTGTTTAGCATATTTTTGGGACAGCATTTGTTGATTTTTTTAGGATTGCAGCATTAGTGACCATAGCAAACAATATCTATATGCCTGTGCCAGTCAAGGCTTATCCACTGGCTGTTTTTTAATCTTGAGATAGCAGACTAGTCAGAACATGCCATTATAGTATATATGCATGCTAATTATTAATATCATTATTATTATGCACAAGTTGTAGGAACAAGGAACAGGAGTTGTTGGTTTGGTAAGCATTATGTCCTGTTTCACCCTTACGTTGCATATTACCTACAGCTTCCCACACATTATTTTTACAGCAGATCCAGTATAATTTTGTATTATTACTCAGGCATTAACAATATACTTTATGTTGATGATTTTTTCACTGTATAGTGTCTTAAAGGTTCACAAGATTCTTACCCATGAGCACTTTTTTGTGTTGGTTGTCATTATTCATTACAAATTTGTAAAAAGAACCAAATATCTGCATGAGAACATGCACAAGACACTTGCTTTGAAAACTAATTTATATTTTGTTCATGGGCATATTTGACCTGGCTCAAATTAAGCAAATTACTTATTTTTCCTTTTGTGACATTATCAGGAAAGTCAGCATTTATTTACACTTGGTAAAACACTCACCCACTCATGCATTTGCTGAACTGCTCAATCCTGTTAGGGTCTCAGGGAGGCTGGAGCCTACCTCAGCCAATACTGGGCAAAGGCGTCGTATACCCTGAACAGCTTGCCAGACCATAGCAGGGCAACTTGGTAAAACATTATAATGTCAGTCCTCTCCTCTACAGCTTGAAAGAGTGGCATAAAGAAAAGTGACATGCTTTATATTTTATCCTGATTTGTTTTCCTGGCTTCTTTAGTTTGAAACCATTAAAGGTGAGGTAAAAATGTAATGAATTCATTTTCCTGATGATTTGCAGTATCAATATGTGAGTACATTTTATGTTGTCAGTGTCATCATTGATATTATTCAGCTGTAGAATGGGTCAAATGCTCATTAAGAAACTATTTTATTTAATCATTATTGAAAATGAGATATTTCTAAGATATTGATTTCAGCTGTCACTGCTCCTTTAAATATTTCTAATTCAGCCCAGTGCAACAATTTATTTCTTCTGCTCTGTGTATGGCAGCAGTCCTTGGTGTATTGATTTTGCTCGTTATGTTGCTCAGGTGGAAAGCTCACTAATATTCCTTTATGGCATATGCTATAACATTCATTCTTTCCACACTTCTCAATGTATTGTGTCTGTGCATCCACACATACTAGGCCACCTTATTCATCTTATTGTGTGTATTTGCAAGGGGAAACTATTACTCTGTTAAGTAATAAACAACAGAAAGGTTAGCTTTTTAATTAGTAAGTCTTCCAATGTGATAAGATACATTGTTCTTAATTTCTTCTTAGATATAAGAGCAAACGTTTTATTATATTTGACATTGTAAAAAAGATAGATGGCAAAGTGGTGCATTATGTGGCATTGCCAAGTCATAGATCCAGTATCCCCAAGGTTAGTATTAAGGTAAGGTTACTGTAGCATTTACTGCATGTTTTTCCTGTGTCTATATTCTTTCTGTCTCTAGGGACTCTCACTTTCTCTGATGTCCCAGAAACATGCCATTAAGTGTACTGGCTTCACTAAATTGTCCTTGGGTGTGCATGGTGTCTTGCGATAGACTCAAATCCCATCCAGGGTGAATTGCACACCACACACACAGTTTTCATGGGATAAGCTCAGGATCCTCAGCAGCAATGATAAGGACAATCCAGTTACTAAAGATGAATAAATGAATGAATGAATGAATGAATGAATGAATGAATGAATGAATGAATGAATGAACAACAGAATGCAGAGTGTCCTACTGAATTTCTGAAATTGTCAAAAAAGTGGCACTTTTTCAAGATCTCACGATTTTAGATAGTTATACAAGTAGAATATCTGGTTCAATAATAAGTAAATTACAATCTGATCTATGGTTTTTTCCCCTTGGCTGTGTATTGTGTTATTTTCCATTCTTCTTCTTGCTATGTTCTTCTGTGAATAAGCTGTGATGATCTCAACTAATGACTCTCTACTATTGTGACAACTGCAGCTACTTGGACGAAGGAGGGGGTAAAGAAGGAAGAATTTTTATACAAACTGCAGATAAACAGCAAAGTCATTTTTTCTGGATTTTGAAATTGATTTGCCTTTGAACCTGGAAAGATTTGTGACAGTTAGATAATGTGGCTGTTTTCTTTCCCAGAAATGCAAATTTATTTACTTGCAAGTTTTGGGAATGACTCAGCCATATTCGCAAGGCCTGGACATTTAAGCATACAGGAAGGTATTTTACTTGGATTCCCCAACTAAAATTTGTGTTCTGAAAGCCACTGTTCTAGCTTGACTGCACAAATACTAAAATTGATTTGGAAGCTTCTTTTGATTATGTTTAAATGTTGGATTGCCATTTGCTGCACCGGGAGTAGTCTGATCTCATGAGTAAATAAAATAAAATAAAATAAATTATATGAATCCTAGCCTATCCTTGTTAATCCTACTAGGATTGGTGTAAGACTGCAGCCTATCTCAGCCAACACTGGCCGAAGGCAGGGTACACCCTGAGCAGGTCGCCGAACCGTCGCAGGGGCAACACACACAACCATTCACATACACTCACACCAAAGGGTTTTTGATAATTGGCAATTAGCCTCATATGCTTTTTTTTTTTTTTGGACTGTGGGAGGAAACCAGATTTCCGGAGGAAACCCATGCAAGCACAGGAAGAACATGCAAACTTTACATATAAACACCAGATCTCGGGATTCAAACCCAGTTAAACTTCATATCTTTTCTTTAGGACTGAGATGCAACCATTGACTGGAGTCCTTTGGCTCCACAAATAGCTTGTCATTAAGTTTATTGTCATACTAACTAGCATTCTACCACATTCAGAATATGCATCTATGATGAGTTCCAGGAGCTCTGTTACCACTGAATTGTTCAGTTTTTCTTGTTTACTATTTTTGTTTGTCTTTTTGGATGTGTATCCTTACTACAAATAAAGACATTCCTGACAACAAAAAGGAAATAGTATTTCCTTCTTTGTCGCGTCAGAAATGTTTTACCACTAATATTATGGGATGTTCTTGATGTTATTTTTGTGTTGTTTTAAAGGTGGACACATCTAATGAAAAGAACACTCATAAAACCCATATCACTTCACCACCCCTACAGAAAAGTCACAAATTTTACCATTTAATATGTGGCATATTTTTTTTTTTCTTTCATGAGGCTTTTCACAGGATTAGGCTGTTCTCATTATGTGACTTTTCACATTCAGGCCACGTGGATTTATTTTATGTTACCTTTGCAAATAAAATTTTCTTTTTTAAAGAAAGCACAAATATCCATTTTGGTTAGGTACCTCTACGTAATTGCTTATTTGGTAGCGTGTAGTAATTGTCTATTCCCAGATAAACAAGTGAATCATAAAGAATAAACTTGAGGAGCTGTTCTGACATGATTAGATCTCATCTCAGGTCGATGAGTAATTCATCTGCAGCTAATGTGCTGCAGCTGCGCTGTAATGAGCCAGGTTTGGAGGAGGGGGTCAACTGCCCTGTTTTACTCTGGATCTATCAGCCACTGCACTGGTGCTGAAGCCCTAATCCTCAAGCATTCTCATAGTTGCTCACAAACGGAAAGGCGTACAGCGCTCTAGATCCCTTCATGCAACACTGATTTCATATTTCATCTTCTGCTCACAAACAGCACTTGTGACAGATTTCCGTTTCACATACTATGTTTATATTTTGAATTTGAAGCAGGATAAGTTTTGAATAATAGTAGACTATCAAACTGTGTTGTGGTATGTAAATACTGTTTTATATGGCATTGAACTAAGTGAAGCTTACAGGTGAAGCAGAAAATAAATTTGAATATATGGTTTTCTTTTTTATACTTCCTAGATTTAAGTGTCTAATTTGTCACTGGAACAATTTAGTTTTCTGCAAACATGATATTGTGTAGTTGTAACAGTTTATGCTGAGTCATTTGTTATACTAGTTACACCTTCAGCCTTGTGGGTATACAGTACTGCTAAGAACTCCTACCATGTAGCTGCTTTAATTATATTTGTTAGTAAAGATAGTGTGAGTTACTGACTAAGCTGATCATGAAATGCATGCATAAGTAATAGGTTAAACACCATGACTAACCAAAGCAAAACAAACTGTAGATTTGTTTGAGTAAAATAAAATAGCACTTTGTATTATGTTAGTAGATAGGGTTGGCATCCTCATGGATAGTGTAAGCTCTAAGACCCTCCAGTGAACCTCATTAACTTCCATTAAGAGCACTGACTCAGAAAACAGGCTGGCAGAAAGTTATTGAGAGCAGAAGCAAGCAGAGCAAGATGGATTTATTGAAATTGCTGGCAGCTCAACAGTTCTGAAAAAACTTTTACATAGTCATACTGTCTAATTGCAACACACAGTTTGGATCAATCCTTATATTTGTACTTGGTTTGCCATAAGTTTTGTTGCTCAGTTACTGTATGTCACACAGGGCATGTGGTCTTATAATCTGAGATCTGACTCAATACCAAGACCATGCCTATGCCTGAGCCCATGCCCATGCCCATGCCCATGCCGGGGTCAGAGACTGGAAAGAAGGCCTCCAGCATCATGCCTAAGCCTGGGTCCATGCCCAGGTCTTAGCCTATGGTTCCACACCTACACCGGAGACCTCAGCTGAGTTGCTCAGTTGGTCCTCAGCATTATGCCTCATATCCATGTCCATGTTTTTATCCATGAAAGCCCATATCCATATCCAGTGTCAAACCAATATCCATCCTCATGCTTATGCCGGTGCCCATGTCCATGCCCAGAGACTGACAGGGTGGTATCCAGCAATGTCTATGTCTAGGTCTGCCAGTTAAGTGCCTTGAAGGATGTTCTGTGTACAGCGTCTTGTGGGTGTGGGTTGGGGTGTGGGACTGCCATGAGCCCTACCTTGCTACAATTACCACCTGCACCTCAGAAGCACAGCATGGCAGAGAGATGTGGCACATCTGAGTTCTAATGCTTGACTTAATCTCCCAGGATCCCATGTGTCAAAACAAAACTTCAAATGCTAGCAACAGCCAGTACAAACTCTCTCACTTATTACACACACCTGGACCACTTCATGCAACAGCATTTAAAGATGTATGTAACCTTATTCGGTGCTGTTATTTCTCACCTTGCCAAGTCAGCTTGTTCTGTAATTATTATTTTGCTTTTACCCCTTTGACACATTTTAGTTCTTGATTTGAAAATAATTTATTATTAGTGTTGTTTGTGACTTGTGGAAAGGACTAACTTCCACAAGTCACAAACACTAACATGTTTCCTGTCTCTGACTCTGTACCCATATTATCGATTTAGATGTCTGCATGTCTCAGGAAAGATTTAAAGATACACTTACTTTCTTTACCACTCATGGTGCATGCATGGCAGCACATAGGTTGTGAGATAACGTTAATCAGATGTAAATGTTCAAAAATCAGCCCCTTTGCACTTGTTAGTCTACAAGCACTCTGAATTTGACAAGACATAAAATTTTACTACTCTACATATTACTACAATGAAAAGATTGTTATGTACTTAAAAATTATAAGTTTAATATTTCACTGGAAATACTTTGCAAAACAGTCCATTGGGTGTACTCTAGGTGAAAACTGTTTTAAAATTCTTGTAAAATTGCCCACATGCATGCAACAGCTTTTTTCTCTCCTGTTTCTTTGAATTACCTGCCTGATCTATTTAATATAACAAATTTACAAAACAAACTTGGCTCTGAACCCAGGCTTATTGGTAGGCTAAGATGTATCGATTGGTAGCCCAGTTTCTTCTTTAGACGTCCCAGTGATCATGAATGAAACAGGGGGCTCTATGGAAAGGAGCACTGAAAATGCAGCAGCAGTGCCAGGGAGCAGTGGGTCCTGCTATGCTGCCCTCTAGGATGCCTCTCATCTGATACAGAGACCCACATAAAGCACCCACAGCACCATCTGGAGACTTCTAATAAGAAGAGGCGTTATGAATTATTGATTCTCCAAGTACCCTCCCTCTTTACTCTCTTCTTCTCCTTAAGATATATATTCCCTTTAAATCCAAGAGCTTTGCTCTTTGCCTAGGGTTTTTGAACACAGCACTTCGAGCAAGCTGCCAAGCAATAAATGCCTGAGAAAGAGAGACCAATTAGAGACTCTAAGGATGCACATACCCCTTTTTTACTCCTCACATCTTGATCTTCTAACCTCTTTCCTCTAAGGGGTGGGGGTAGAGTCTAATTTTCACCAAGTGTTTCCACATTTCTGGCCAATGCTTAGAGCCAAATAAGGTTTAATTCCTTCACAAATACTATGACTTCTCCTGTGCCAAATACTGACACTTAGCAAGAGTTATGCCATAATATCAAATGGCAAGCAATTTACAAGTCATTAGTCACTACTATTTGACAGAGAATATCAAACAACATTTACAGTTTCAGTTCTCTGCAAGGGAGCTTTGCAAAATTGCACAAAATGTGAATAATCATTAGCACTGCAGATTATAATGAGATTCATCAAATACACTAGCGTTTAAAAGTTTGGGGTCACTTAGAAATGTCCTTGTTTTTGAAAGAAATGCACTTTTTAATTAAAAAAAGATTCAATTAATCAGACAGTTTAGACACTGTTAATGTTGTACATGAGTATCATAGGTGGAAACAGCTGTATCTTTAAGCCTATTTTAACCAACTATCATACTTGTGTTCCAATGGCACATTCTGTTAGCTTACCTTTTTCCAATTATGTCAGTACAAATGAAAACTGTTCTGCTGATTAAAGAAACAATAATTTGGGGCCAGCTGTGACCATGAGAAGTGGGTTTGGGACCTAAAGGTTGCTGGTTTGATTCCCGAACCAGCAGGAAAAATGGGTGGCAGCCAGGGTAGTGAGCTGCACCTTTCCTTGCTCCACCCTCATGGCTGAAGTGCCCTTGAGCAAGGCACCTAACCCCCAACTGCTCTCTGGGCACCCCTATGTGTGGCAACGCATTGCTCTAAGTGTGTGTCTGCTCACTGTTTACGTGTGTGTGTGTGCTCACTTTGGATGGGTTTTAAAAAAAGTCAATAATTTCCCTTGTGGGATTAACACAGTATATAAAAATAAATAAATATGTAAATAAATAAATAAAACTGGCCTTCTTTAGGCTAGTTGAATATCTGGAGAATCAGTATTTGGGGGTTTGACTACAGACTCAAAATGGCCAGAAAAATAACTTTCTTTTCTGAAATTCATCAGTCTATTTCTAAGAAATGAAGGCTGTACCATACGAAAAAGTGCCAAGAAACTGAAAATCAATGGTGTGTACTACTCCCTTCACAGAACTAGTCTCTAATTTGGGAAACAGACCCCTTACAGGTCCTCAATTGGACTTGACTCAAATGACTAGACTTCATTAAAAAAGTATCCTCAAAACACTAGTCTCAACTTCAACAGTAAAAAGTCGACTCCTGGAGTTGCAAAGAAAAAGCCATATCTGAAACATCACTAAAAGGAAAAGATTAAGATGGGCAACAGAACACAGACATTGTAATTAGAGCGAAAGGCTGGGGGGGGGGGGGGGGGGGGGTTCCTCCCCCCGACTTCCCCCCAGTTCCAATTTTTTTTGCCCCCAAAACCAACCTTTTCCCTTTTCACCCTAAACAA
>JBCNYH010000001.1:22339703-22350550 GCA_039654325.1 Tandanus tandanus
GACAAAAAGCACCTCTTGGGGATCCTCAGGGTGAAATTTCAAGGTCGTTGAGGGAGGGGTAAATGTTGTCCAATTGAGAAAAAAAATCAGGAGAGGTTGGAGCTTAGACTTTCTGGCAATTGATTTTTAAGGACCACCCTATTATTTACCCTGTTCTCAATGTATGTCCAATGACCTCAGTGTACTTCTTATATCCCTAAATATTAAGTGTAACCATTCCATGTATCTTGAAAGTGAAAAGGTGTTTGATTATTTTTATTCTCATGTGCCTTTTCAAAGATTTATGCCACCAGATGACCCTCTTGGTCGCCATGGTCCAAACTTGGATAACTTTCTCCGAAAGAAACCTCTGCTACCAGACACCAAACGCCAGCCTTGTCCTTATGGTAGAAACTGTTTTTTGCTCACTATCAATCTTTAAACCTTTTTTAATATTTAAATGTATATAATTCATAACACTAGGATCACTCATTACCTTTTTCTCTCTTAGGAAAGAAATGCACATATGGAATCAAATGCAAGTTTTATCACCCTGAGCGAACCAGCCAGTCACATCGTTCTCTTGCAGATGAACTCAGGGACAAAGCCCGGCTGTCCAGTTCCATCCACCACTGGGCAGGGGAGGGCCAAAGGTCAGGAGCTTCCCTCAGAGGGCACTGCCATACTGATTCTGGCTTCAGCTCATACTTTCCATCTTTAGAGCAGGAGTTGGAGTACAAGCTAACCCTGGAACCTGCTGTTTGTGTACCAAGAAATCAACTTGGTGAAAGCACACAGCATTACTTTGATGATGTTCCCACTAAGTACCAGGCTTGCAACCCAGCTAGCCATGATTCCCTGGACTGGCCTAGTCTATATTCACCATACTTTACTAATCTCTCATCTAGCTTAGATTCTGGCCTTGGCTCCTATGATAGCCAATATTCAGAGCCATTTCAGGGGCATGATGGGCATGCTTGCACTTGCTCTTCTGAGCCAGTTCTCCATCCAAACACCCATCGGTACTCTCTTTCCCAGCAGCCACCAAACTGCTTTGATTATGGTGCACCCCAGTTCCATCGGCCCTCCTGCAATCCACCCTACAGTCTTCCGAATTACTTGCAGTCTAATGGGCTCCATAGCGTCCAACCAAAAGCTTGTCCTGCCAAACTGTGTCTCAGTTTACCCAACTGTCTCCACGCTGCTGGACCCCACAGACCTGCTGACATATACGGCAGCCAGGGAGTTCTCAGCCCAAACATTACCCTGTTTGAGGCAGAGCGAGAAGAGACAAGGAAGAAACTCCATGCAATTTTTAAACCCCATCATGTGGACAGGGTTATGGAAATGTTCCCAAAGCTAAAAGATGCCCAACAACTAGCAGCAGAGATTCTCAAGCTCAAGTCCAAAGGAGAGTTGTTCTAATTGCTAAATACTTACTTTAAGAAGATAGATACTTTGGAAAGAGCAGAGCATTTTTTTTCTCACATGAAACTGAACTCAGGTCTGAATCTTAAGAAATGTGTTCTTGCTATATGTCGTAAGAAATGTTTAAACTCCTTTTGTGGATTATTTTGGCTTTGGCCAGAAGTCTTGAGGTGATACTGTACCTAAATGTCACATCACATAGTAAATGTGGTGACTATGTATGACATAAAAGTCAAGTTATATTGGTAGAAGTTGTTTATATTTGACTACAGCATCTGTATCATGCTGTATTTTAAAATGTATTGATAAGAGTCATGCTGTATTGTTAAATGATTGTTGTTGATGCACATTGCACCTTTTAATATTTCTAATTAGATGTGTTAAGATGTAGTATTGTATCATAGAGATGTTTAATATTGCTCGATGTATCTGATAATTGTTTAAATGACTTTCAAAAATATAATATTGCAGTAACTATATTGAGCCAAAGGTTTTTGTACAGTAATTTTAGTTTTACTAGCGGTTAAATGTGCTGCATTACTCTTTAACCAGTCTACAAAAAATAATTACTAGAGTATCATTTTATTATTAGTTAAGACACTTTTTATCATATGATGCATTATAACTGTATTTTTAGGTTTCCATCAACTGCATTCCATAAATGAAATATAAACAGAACCACAGCGGTGTACTTATGCACATGTGTTCTCATGTAGAGTCAGTGCCACTGCACTTTGTAAAATGGCTGCAATCTGCCCCTTAGACATTGGATTATTGACACCCCTAAAAATAAATAAATTAGAAGAATGATTGTGTAAATTAAGCATTGGCCACTGTAGTTAAACATTTGACAATATGAACATAATAATTATCTTTGTTCTAACAAAAAAAAAAAAAAAATTATAAGGAGTGCTTTTTAACAATAGAATTTTCAACAAAAATATTAACAATGTATTAACAAATATTAAAAATACTGGCATCTTTTTTTATTTTTCACTTGTTCTCAGTTTCCAGGAAATCATTTTGTTGCAGTTAACCACGTTTACTTGGGCTATAAATATAAGGGTGCACACATGTAGAATCTCTCATTGATTACAATGGGTGAATATTCAATACTATACTGCCAGTTGTATTGACTAGTATTGGGTTCAAAACCAACTTAGACAGGTCTATAGCCAGTGGAGTCTGAGTCAATTGAGTGATTGGGTCAAAAGCACACATAGCCAAGTCCATAAGACATACTGTACGTGGTAATTTGCTGATTGCAGTATTTCTGTTCCCTGGCATGTAATTTCTCTTAACTTTATCATTTTATAAAGACATACATCCGAAATATTAAGCAAGTCCTACAGTGTAATTCTATTTAATATCATTCCACTTGGGGGATAAAAGAGGGCATTTTTGAAGTTTAAAAACTGTATTTGTATATTGAGATTTTTGAAGTTTAAAAACTGTATTTGTATGTTGAGATATTTACATTTAGTACCCTAATGGGAACATACCAAAACACATCTTCATAAAAATTATGGGTATCAGAAAAAAAAATATTCTTCATATGTTGAGACCAAGAGAAGATCAAATAGTATTTCATCCAAGTTTAACAAGACTAAGAGCAGTCTCAAGTACTACAACACTAATATCCATGTAGTTAAAATGCTATTAGGTGCAATTAGGCCAGAGAGTGAAATCTGAGAGTAAAATTAGCCCAGAATTAGTCCCCCTCACAAAGTAAGGACACAAGGGTGGTGAAGGATGCAACAAAGAGCAAGAGATTAAGGATTCCCAAAAGCACAAAAAAAATCTTACAAAAAAAATCTCACAAAAAACAGAAAGTGAACTTCACCAGACAATTCATACAACTGCATATTATACATGTATATACAGTTATGGAACAAGTTAAGTTAATACTTTTAATGGTGAGCTTTAAAAGTAGTCTCTTAATCTGAGTTGGTCAGATAAGATCAAAATCAAAACCTTGCGTGTTGACAATATAACTTCATATAAGGAAAACCAGTTAAGCAATTGTTTTCCAGCTGTAACATTTTAGATCTGTTTTTTAGGCTATTTTGTGGCTGGTGGCACAGGGTTCTTATGAAGATTGATGGCATCATAAATTCTGGGATACCACCCTTAAGTATTATAGCCCCTGCAAGGAGGTTCGGGTGAAGCAATAAATATTTTTTTAAAAGATGACAGATAGCTGATAACACTTCCAGATCAACACAGTTGTTAAAGAAACAACAAAATTAGCATTTTACAGTCATCATTTCAGTCTGTCATTTTGAACTGTGAAAAAAAACCCGTGCACACAGTGTTAAGAACATAAAGGAATTTAAAATGTTATGCACGGAGGAGAGGACCAGGGACAAGTGTCTTCAACTTTGTTACATATTAATGTGAAGAATAAAAATTCTCATTCATGCAAGAAGTTGTCATAGAAATGGTTTTTGGAAGTTCCCAGTCTTGTTTAATTTAAAAGCCTGAGAAATTACACTAGTTTGTTTATATCCTGCTTCTAAATGCACACTTTTAAGTCTGCTAATTGGGATTGAAGGCAAATGAAGGTTACTATTCATCTTTGCTTAACTTAAAATTGTAAAATGTTGGTGCTTAAATAATAAGGCAGTCAAAGGCTTAGCTGGCTGTAAAATTAAATATTACTCAATCCAGTATTCCGTAACGAATACATTGGAGGCCTGCTTAGTATTCTGTTTTACTGTTTATGTAAAACCCTGTATGTCAAAATGTGTCCCATTTCTCTTGAATGGAGGCTGGTGAAATCAATCTCAAATCTCAGCCCCCTTTTTTATTCTATTTTTTTAGGAATTACACAGGCACCTTGTTAATTTAAAGAAAACATAGAGAAAACTGCAGCATGTCAAGAAAGAAGTTTACACAGTTATAAGTTGTCAACATCCAGCTCAGAAATAGCACCTAAGGTAACCCCTTTTATTAAGAAGTTCTTTCATCACTATTAGAACTATGTATCAGCCTGTGGTATTTTGAGTCCAACTGCAGACTGATAACCCACTTCTCAAAGTCTATTAGCTTAAACACCCCCAGTGGAACTAACATTGTGGCTGCCATTAACAGTCCTTGCGCTCTCATCAGGAACTGATATGCTCTTAGCGGCCTGCCTGAATCTGGTGAGTGCAGTAATTGGGGTGATAGAGTGGCTATCATTTTCAATTAATTTAGCTTCACTCCAAAGTATTGTGTGATCTGTTGGGCCCTTGAGCAAGGCCCTTAACCCTTGTTAACCCAGTTGCTCAGTTGTAAATGCATGTAAGTTACTCTAGATAAGGGTCTCTGCCAAATACCATAAATGTAAATGTAAGACTGTTAGGATTTGGCTTTTGAGCCAAACTCAATACTGAATTCAGGGACTGTCAACAAAAGTTCATATTTTGCAGCATGGATCAATAAGACTGCCTACCAACAACAGCATATTGTATGATAAGGTAAGAAGAAGTCAGAAACATGGCTTTCGTACAGCAGTATTTATTACAAATACTGCATTTTACTTTGTGACTTTGTAAAAATGTCTCAGCATGCTCACAAGAAGGTGCCTCTCATCAGCTTCAGGCAGTTAGAAGGAGAGAACTAAGAACTAATTGATATGTCTACTCCCAGGCCAGTAGTAACTTGCTGAATGCAACAAATGCACCATGTCCAGGCTTGCTACAGAACAAGAAAGATGTACATGTTAGTATTTATCATTATCACTGCTTTGTCTAAGATATCAGTTTTTTTCAGAAGGCCTATTACCAGTCAAAGTAGCACTGTCCGTCGTAGGTGCCTGTTTGTTTTACATTCTCAGCCAGCTCCAACTCCACACCCAAATAGTAGTCCGATGAGCCATGTGGTTGTCCCAGATACCGCAAGGTGCCAGTGCTAATTCGGCCTGTAGGCAGCAAAACTCTGACCTTGTGGCCAATCTGCAGGTCCATTGGGGAATGGGGCACAAAGACTCTCTGGAGGCGAGATCCACTTTTCCATGAGCCCACACTAAATTAAAAAAAATAATTTTCTGAGACTACACCTTGATTTTCTTAATCATACATTCTGCCACTTTACACTTACATAAAACAAAAATTCTCATCACAATCAGCTTTCTAATTTCTAACCAAATAAGACCTGTATCTATTCAGAAGGAAGGTTAAGAAAGCTTGCTTCTACCTTGTGCTAGCAGACATGTCAGGTGTAGATCTAGGGGCCGGACTGTTTGAATAAGCTACGTCATGAAGTACTTTCATATCCAATTGATGGAGTTTCTTCAAGCCACCTTACAGAAACCAAGAAGCAACAGTAATCAATTGCTTTCTGCTAAGAGTACAACCAAAAGTAGCTGAGGAAAATCAAACACTGGACACACAAAAACTGTTTTCAGTTGAATAACTTACTGGAACAGCCATGTATTTTTTCTTCAGAATTGTGCCCATTCTCCAAGTCAGACTCTTTGAAAGTGTCACTAATTTCTGCTGAATCATTTGCTTTGTGTAAGACCTCTGCCCGGGTGACAATCTCAGTGTACAACTAAAAGGATGCATTTCCATGAATTTTATATCCTATGTGAGTTTATCACCAGTCTAATTTAACAAACGCATGTTGTAACTACAACATAAATGTTCATTTACCTGATCCCTTAGATCTTGCTGTCGCTTTTGCAGCTCCATGAACCGTATTTCCCATGATGCCCTTTGATTAGCAATCTGAGCTTTCAGATCCTGAATCTCATCCTCAGCTTTCAATAGCCTCTTGTGTAA
This sequence comes from Tandanus tandanus, assembly GCA_039654325.1. Taxonomy (NCBI): domain Eukaryota; kingdom Metazoa; phylum Chordata; class Actinopteri; order Siluriformes; family Plotosidae; genus Tandanus; species Tandanus tandanus. The sequence continues at coordinate 22,345,877 of JBCNYH010000001.1, forward strand.
GGTGCAGCTGTACTCATAGTGATGTAACCAGTTGTGTTTTTGTTCAGATTCTGCAATATTTTCCCCCCCAGAAATTTGTTGTTTTTCATGCAACAAGCATTTTAATGCAGCCATTCTGCCACCTAATGGGCAGGTAGAAGCCTACCATAAATTTACAAATGATACAAATTTCACAGAAGGAACACAGTATAACAACCTTCTGTGACAGTACATGTGCATTACTGTTAACAGAAAAAAAAAACACTTAAATATGAACAGCAACTTATAAATAATGTTGTATATTATATTCAAATAAAAACCTGTAAAGTGTTGCACATGGGTACAAGATTCACTTTCAGATTCATGTGGTATCTGGTGTGTAGATTTTATGGCACAGTATGGGTTTATCTATAATACAACCAGCATAGCATAAAAATATAATTGTAAGATAGGAATGAGTAGCAATAAATATACAACAGAGAAATTGCTGCATGAAAGTTAAGTTAGTTAATGAAAAATGAATTAATCAGGGGGTGCAACAAGCCAAACTCACCCAGAAAAACCTTAAACAGCACAACAAGCCTTTCAGGGTCCAGGCAACTGCTGACCACAGGACATATGTCACCATACTGAGAAATGTTTATGGGCACATGGTTACCAGATATCTGTAAAAATAGGTAAAACATATCAGCTTACATCTATACAGTACAATGTTTTAAAGCTTGCAGTTCTTGAGCAGATTAAATCGCAATAAATAAAGTAAATATAAATTTTAGTCAAACCTCAATGCTGTAATTCCTGGTACTGTAATCTGTTGAGGATTCCTGCACAGAATAAATACGCTGTTCATTTTTTTAATCACACAATGATCATATGCGCAGGATGCGTTGCTACAACTGAGACTGCTTGTGCTAAAACGACCATAGCTGTAAATCCTATATAATCTGCTTAGGCACTGAGCTGCATGGTACAGTTGTGTCCTCTCACATACTAATTTTGGTCTCTGATCCTATTTACACAAGTCCAAATAACCGTGTATTGTGGAGAAGTGAGGTCTTGTACTGCATGTAGCATCCTAAAGCTACCACATTTGAGAATATTTGCGTGATTTTTGCATTTCCTACAAAGAAAATAACAAGATGTAATTACAATGCATAGATAAAAACTGCCTTTGATTGACATTTGAGCTCTTTTAGTAAAATTATTTTCTTATTCAAATGCTCTTGTTGTTAATCAGGATTGCCACAAGAGGGCAAAATAGCACCTTTCTAAACTATCCAGCCTAAAAAATTAAATAAAAAATAAAATAAATAAAAAATACAGACCTTTTAGTCTCCTTAATCATCTATTTAGAAGAGTCATGGGAATTCATTCATTTATTTTTCAAATGAAATTACATTTTGTCTTTATTACTCACTTGCAGATGCTTGGATTGTTTACAGACTCATAATCATAATCATCATAATCACAAGATTCTCTGTTAGTAATTTATCAATATTTGGTTTCATTCAGCCCGTACTGTATACTGTCTGTTCAATCTTTATTAAGTATTCAGACATACAGATTTTTAGCTGAGTAGTCAACATCAAATTTAAATTGTAATGCTCTCAAATTTCACCATAAAAATATCTCATTTAAGACTACTGTGTGAATTAATGAATTTCTGTTTAAGCATGCCATTTTCCATTATCATCATGGATGTCAATAATAGGCAATAATATTTGCTTTAGTTATACTGTTTGCACAGCAGTATGCTGTTTGCCATCAGAAGGTCAGCAAGATAGGCAGATAATGGTGTATTATTTGTAATATTATCTCCCTTACCAGAAGAGAGTAGTATGGCATTTTTTCAGTAGAGATTACTTTATTTTTCCAATAGAGATTACTTTATTAGATATTCACTTATTAATACATTAAATATTATAAACACAAGTTTTTAGTATACTAGATGTGATTAGTTCACTATCTGGGGCATTAATAGGCATTGTTATTCGGAGTGGATAATGTTTGAATTGAAATGCCTGACAAATATTCATGGTTTGTCATGGTCACTTGGAGCAGTTTGTTATGCTTTAAAAATTGAAAAATAAACCATATATGTCTCATTTAATTTGCTTTTCTTGTGTTTGAAGAATTTATTATTCATTCATTTGCCAAACCGCTTAATCTTTCCAGGGTCGCAGGGAGGCTGGAGCCTATCTCAGCCAGCTCTGGGCAAGACCCTTAATAGCTCACCAATCCTTCACAGGGCCAACACACACACAACCATTCACACTCACACTCACACCTAGACCTAATCGAGAATATACAACTAACCTAATGTGTATGTCTTTGGACTGTGGGAGGAAACCTGACTGCCCAGAGAAAACCCACACAAGCACAGGGAGAACATGCAAAATCCATAAAGAAACACTATTGCCAGGCACAGGGCTCAAACCCAGGGCTTTCTTGCTGTGAGGCATAAGTGCTAACCACTATGCCACCGTGCCGCCCTGTACTAAAACTTTGAATGAATTTAAAAAGATGCTGTTACACAATTATTATGCTCTGCTTGAAAAATGCATGAAGTTCACTTGCATCTGTCATGGTTAAAATGTGTAAAAGTAAACTATAAAAATCTTGATTTAGTTTACTTTTATGTTTCCATGTAGTACATGGGTCAGCGTAGCATAGTGGCTGGCACGTCCACCTCACAGCAAGAAGGTCCTGGGTTTGAGTCCTGGGCTCAGCGAGGGCATTTCTCTGTGGGGTATGCATGTTCTCCCCGTGCTTGCGTGGGTTTCCTTCGGGTACTCTAGTTTCCATCCACAGTTCAAAGACGCGAGCTGTTCAGGGTGTACCCTTCCTTCTCCCAGAGTCAACTGAGATAGACTCCACCTTCCCCTCGACCCTAATAGGCTTAAGCAGCTTTGCAAATGAATGAATGAATGTAGTATATGTTAAAACAATAATTCGCCTCAGAGTCGGTGGATGTTGCTGAATTCAATACCAATGTTCTTTCTCGGGAACTATTTAGCAAATATTTGTGAAGTATTTAACATATATTTTTTTACTGAGGGGGGAAAAAACATAAATTCTTAAGCTTTTTCTTTCTCCCATTTAAAGCAAACCTTACCATTACTACATCAAAATTTCCAGTGTTGAATTAACACCCAGAGTGTCACATTAACACTTCACAGTGTCCAACTAGACTCATGAACACTCTGGGTGTTAATTCAACACTTGGGATTTCGCTGTTTATACTGTATGTACTGTCATGGGTCAAAGCCCCTTAGAGAAAACAAATTAAAATATTGTAGGAATATAATTCTTCTTTCTTTGACAAGGTTTTAGCATGATAGTATTCTTAGAATCTAGGCTTTGTTGAGGATTTGTTTGTGATGTCGACTACAAAAACATTGTTGTAATTCTCTATGAATAAGGGTGTCTGCCAAATGCTGTAAATGCTGTGAGGATAAATGAGCTTACATGAAAGTTTAAAAGCTCATGAATAAATAAATAACCGTGATGTTGTGTTACTGTGCTTTTCAGAAAGGACAAAGTCATCTACCAAACAGAGGTGTAAGTACACTGAACTCAGACTTCTTTCTCAGGGGCTTCATTAGTTTCCACTAGCCACATAGAGTCAGATTCCGTTGTTTAGTTGCGCTGCGTCATCTGGGAAAAAACTCTTCCACCACTGTCTCACCACCCTCTCTGTAATGTTTGTCTTTGAGATACAGCAATCATATATCATTCATTGTATTCACACAATAGAAACAAACATTACTATTTGTTATGCTGTGCCACCCATTCCATACTGTTTTTTTATGGAGGTCTGGCTAATCCTGTGATTTTTCAGACTGCAATTATCTTGCCTCTTAAGGACTACATACATCATCGATGACAAAGCGATGACACTGAGTACACCTTAAAAAAACTACAAAACCCAAAATAGGAAAGCTTTGGGCTTTTATATGTTGAAATTTCAATTAAAACGGAAAACAATGATTTGATAATTTTTGATCTGTATTATATTCAAAACAATACACCAGCACATCAATTGATTTTTTTAGCTCATTATTTAAATTTTTTTCATAATAAACTTTTATTTCAATTTTGATTCTTGATTTTATTATACTATGTGATGATACATCCCAGATGCCTTTGAGCCCAGAGAACTTGACGCTGCTTCTGGACACAGTTAATATACTGCATTGTTTAAAGGATTTTCATGATGACAAAGTGATCCTGAGCCCATGTGGTTATATCAGTTATAGATGAATGATTTATGGTCTTTCATGCAGTGCTGTCTGAGGGATTGGAGATCACGGCTGTTCAGATTAGGTTTGTGCCCTTGTCCTTTATGCACTGAAATTCCTCCAGATTCCTTAAATCGTTTAGTCTTATGCACAATAGTGGCTGAAATATGCAAATTCCTTCCCATCATTCTTTGAGAAACATAATTTTTAAACATTTCAATAATTTTGTCATTCACTTGTTGCCCACCTTTGTTCCTGAAAAATTCTGCCTTTCCTGGTTACTGATTTTGTACCCAATCATGATTACTATCACCTGTTAAAATCTCTTTCAATTCGCATAATTATTTAATCGTTGTACCTCATGTACATCATTGTACGGAAGAGGAAGAGCCTGGGGGTTCAGAGGGGGGTCTGCCTATCACTGGGGCTGAGGTCACCGAGGTAGTTAAAAAGC
>JBCNYH010000001.1:22359150-22369859 GCA_039654325.1 Tandanus tandanus
TGTATGTATGTATATATATATATGTGTGTGTGTGTGTATATAAAGCCATGTAACTATTAGCAGTCAAGTCCAAAACAAATGCACTTTTATTTCCAGCCTATTTTTAAAGGCAAAGCAATAACCTTCAGTCTACGGCTACATCCTACTGCCTGCATAAGTGCACGAGTTGATGCATGGGAAAGTAAAGGAGTCTACACCCTGTGTAGTGCACTATTTGAGCAATAATCTGCCGTTTGGGTTGCAGCCAGTACACCGGACGAGCTGTGTGCGTGACGTCATCTCCAGCTTGCGAAGCCTCTGCGTGGCAGAGCGGGGGGCGGAGCGATGGTGGGGTGGCAGCGCAGGGGGGCGGGGCGATGGTGGGGGGAGGAGAAAACAGGCAACAGCTGGAAAAAAAAGATCTGAGTTATGTCTATTTGTCATATTAGACATTATATTTAAAACATTTCAGACCTGTTATGCGACGACGGAACATGTAAAATGATTGAGACCCTGCAAGAATCAGGTTCTTACGTGCTTTACTAAGTTAGTTGTCAGCCCGGAGAAAGCTAGTCGCGTTAAGCTAACGGTTCCGATTCAGTTAGCCTGGGCGACATGGATCAGTCTGTGGCGATTCAAGAGACTCTGGATGTCGGGGAAAACTGCCTTATAGTATCCTAGGTTGGCTTTAAAAGTTTCGTTTGCAATGAGAATTCACAATATAAAGACTTTTGTTGTTTCTTTGCAGTTTCTTCTCTGTTTCTTTCCAAATAGTTACATTTCTAAAGGTATCTCTTCAGTAATGTTTACACTTCAGCACTTCAACAACATACAGGCCGAGTTTTCAGCTCGATAACAACAAATATCCCAAACATGTACAGTCTCTAGGAGTACATTGTATAAGTAAGTGTTGTGGAAATGATTAATTATGTTGTTATGGTGAGGTGCGTGTTGTAATGTCTGAGGAGAAGTTAGCTGCTACATTACAAGCAGTGTTTCTCTAACCGCAGCAGGATGAAGTGCAGACTCAGCTGTCTATTTCTACCCATCAACTGCAGGAGGACATCAAGTGGCCTACAGAAAGAACAGCCAAAAGAAGCTGGGGTAAGTGCACTGCAAGCATGGTTCAAAACAGAAGTCATGCAAAGCTAGAAAATGAATAAATAAAAGGTCATGGGAGAAGCTGGATATTCGATTAATCAGAGATAACCTTTCTGCAGGCTTATATGGTCAAATTCTTATGGTCTTCAGCAAACTTCAGCCAGGCTTTTTAATGAATGGCTTTTTTTTTCTAGCTTTGCATGTCTTCAGCCGTCTGGAGGAACCTTTTTTCAGCTGTGCCAGCAGTGCACTTAAACCCAGCGACCATTTCGTTCTGTAGGTCAGGTGATGGCTGATGAGTGACATTTGAAGATCATCCTGGTCAGTGGAGAACCATTTCTTCGCCCTCTGCCAGGCTGTAATTTTGTTGTCTCCAATGTCTGCTACTTGACTTTGTTCTTATGAACTGCTGTACTTGAAATTTGGAGGAAAGAACAAAACTGATACTTTCTGTGTCCCACTGCCAGTAAAGCCAGAATTGAATGCTTCTTTTTTTGCACTTATATTTTTTTCTCTCCTCACACAGGATTTATATTTATAAAGGTTTTATATCAGAGTTTGTTTATTTGATCGAGGGATTGTTGAGGTATGATTTATGTAGAAATTTGCTGCCTATCACTTCAAATATGGATTAGAGAAAAAGATCCACAGTTCATTGCTTTGTTTTTAAATGTACTCAACATACCCAGTGATAATGCACTTTACCAGTTGTAGGAAATGAGTCTTGAACACTTGGTCTGTTTGCTATGATGAAGTCACCAATCATTATCAATACCTTTTTCGCTTTCCTCTAGAATATAAACACTAACACTTTATACATTCACAATGCAAGCCCAATTTGGCCTGAATCTGATTTTTTTATATGTGGTACTACATCGGATACAGATCAGATTTTTGGAAATGCGACCTCAGTCTGAACAGTAAGGCGACCTGTATCGGAATTCAATGCGACCTTGACGTCACTCTTGGTCAACATTCTTCATAATTATGCGACGACGGGAGCCCCTGAAGACAAAAAGAATACATACATACAAACTTCTCTACAGAGGTATCCACAGCCAGAGTTTTGGCTCTCTTTCTCTTCATTCTTCTCCTCATCATCTGCTGACACATTTTTCTGCCTCCATAATAATAATATAATAACTTTAAAATAAAACTGTCAACATTGACATCTCTCAAATCCACGTTTGCCATCGACTTCTGTGTAATTTTACCTCCGTAAACACCGTGCTATTTTAGTCTCGTGTTTCTATTGCAAATGCGGACCACATTGGGGTCTTAAACGGTTCACACTGCAGTTTGTTATAGGTCACATCACATAAAATAATGTGAACAGCCACTCGGGAAAAAATGGGATCTGGAAAAAACATTTTTTATTTAGGCCACTTGGCTTGCAGTGTCAATGTAGTGTATGTTAACATTTCCCCTAAATAACATTAGTTACTGCATTCGTTAACATTAACTAATCATGAACTGCAGCATTGATAAACTATGCCATGCTAACAAATTAACATAGTTAACACATTCGAGTTGACATTTGTTAGAATGTTCACAAAACACCTGTACTGACTAATGTTTCCATCTACACTAAAAGTAAGTCCACATAAACTAGATCAAATAAAATAAACTGAACTCTAGGCATAAACCTTAATAGAACTTAGTTTTTGAATTTGACCAGTTATTAAACGCAAATGTTTTTGTAATTGTTTATTAAGTAGACATTGTGGACTTAAGTTGTTTTCATTGATGGTATAAATGTTGGTTTCAACAGAAACCGTTCTTTTGACTTTCCTTATTCTACTGGAGCCTGTTAAGAGTTCTCTTACATTGCAAGACCGATAATGTCCTTAACCAGCTGCTTTATTCAGGCTGTTCAGTGTCTTCTACTGCTAAATAATGGCACTGAAAGCAGACTCCTGGGGCTCGTGGAGCACAGCAGAGAGCATGCGTAAGCCTCTACATCACACTTCTACAATCCTACACTTACTGGCATAACTTGCCCTAGGGACCTGTCACTACCACGTTTTGAAAGCACTGTCAGTTAAAGTTTTTTAATGTACCAGCTTGTAGCAGAAACCTATCCAAAGGCTTTTTCAAAAAACTTTTTCTGGATCACCTTCCCAGAATCTTCTGTGCCAAGTAATGCGTCAATTTTTAATGCCAACAATATTCCAAAGACAATCTGCAACAGAGTGATGACATCCTAAGCCAGAGATCTTTAACTTTGAAGATAACTCTGAAGATATTGTTAAAGTTTGTTTGTTTGTTTATTTATTTATTTATTTATTTTTACCAGAAAAACAATAAGGCATTTTTTGTTCAAAGCTTTCACATGTAACATGTAGATGCAGAAAAGGTTACAGATTGGTTTGGAAGGGATCAGTGAGAGTGAGTTTATGGAGATTTTGCCACACAGAGAGGTAGCAGGTAGCAGACACTTAGTTCCAAAACAAAAGCAACAATTGGATTCTGGGACGTGTGCCCCTTTAAAGGTAGAATAGTTATAATTTCTTATTGAATGTTTTTTTTCTTACCTATTGTACTGCTAGAAAGCCAAGTAAAAACTTAAATACCCGTCTTCTCTGCATGATGATTTTTAAGGATGTGATGAGGTGTTGAGTGGATGTTTGTGGAATGAATTGGAAGAGGACAGGCCAAATACAAACAAACATCCTGGACCATATCACAGGTTTTTTTGTCTGCTATGTAATACTTTTTTCCTGAAACAATGGCATAAACTATATTTTAATTATTATTTCTCCATAATTTCTGCAATTATTGTACTTAGTAAGAAATTAAAAGTAAATAAATAAATGACTTGCACCTTTGATGCCTATTAATTTTGTTAGGTTTATATGTAGTATAATATATTGGCCACATGGCTATAGATTAACACCTCATTAGTGAGTTTCCAAAGTTTATGGGTTTTTCCACCAAGGATGAATGTTTAAGTCACACATAGGTATATGATCAAGTTATTGTATTCTGAATTGACAGACAAGTACAATCATGATTATCTGTTATGGCATAAGTAAACATAAGGCAAGGCTTATTACCAAACGCAGCTGGCAATATAATGACAACTCGCCTTTAAGGTGTCATTCAGTGCAATAAGCTAGTTGTATAAAATTTCTAAAAGACTATTGGTGAATAAAATGGAAGATTATCTTTTCTGTGTAACTGATGACTGAAAGATATCAGCTTAGTTTCTGACTGATTACGCAAAACTGATTTTTTCCGATATTATCATCTTATTGTTATCATACTTAAAATGAAAGTTATGCCAGTGCATACACTGTTACAAAGGCAACATTGTGTTGTCACAATGCTCATATTACATTAAGATAAAATGTTTTAGAAATGTATTAAAACCTCATGTATTACAAACAATCTAATTAACTTTAATAATTAATGGTTACAGAAAATAATAGTGTGTAAAATATTTAGTGTATAAGATCTATTTTTATCTTCTGTGCAAATTATTTTACCTTTTTGCAATCTACACTGAGATGTCTGGGCACACTGTTCTGCCAAGTGTGTTCTGTTGTATTGCAGCATAAATTTATTTCTCAAAACTGCTATAGCATTGAATTGAAGTGTCGAGTCTAGTGCCAGTATCAGCTTATTGTCTGAGACTAACATTAGAGATTTGGTTCGTGTTTCATGTTGAAATATTATAAATCTGACATTTATATTTGTAGTGTTTATATGTTCCAATCTCTATTTGTTGCAGATTATTTCTGTTTGCCCATAGAAGAATGGCAATCACTGGCAGTGATGTAACACTGCAGGAAATTATTCCCATTTCATATGACTTTTCTGTTGTTGAAGGTAAGTCTTTACACAGTGTTGATGAACAAATTTTCTTTTTCATTTTTTTTTTAAATGCTGAATTTCAAACATTATTTTCATGCACAGTTTGAATTTAATTACTGATGTTCATAGATATATTTAAATATTCACGTTTCAAACACTGCAATCAAAAGGCAAGGCAAGTGTTGACTGTTAATGAGGGAATATCTTGGACATTTATGGCTTGTTCACTGCCTGAATTAAGAATACTCTCATACTTGGCCAGCTTGTTTGTAGTACTGGCACCTGCTGGTGAGTAATAGCTAGCATCAAATGTGCCAGAAAGATATTCATCAGAAATGAACGTTCTGTTTGAACCAGTGATTGTAGCATTCATTATTAGTATCACTCTTAACAAATAGAGTGGACTATCTGCTCTACATGATTTATGGATTTAATGTATATACATAATAAAGATTCATAAGAATCACATAGGATAAAGGGTGTGATTTACTGTGCTTTACGGGTGCAGGATCCAAGCACTGCATGCTCTAGTGTCTTCTCTCTATCTGTTTTCAGTGTCGTCCCCAGATGAGCTTGCTGTAGTTGGTAAGTACTCAGATTTGTTTTAAATAATGAGCAAAAACTCTTTGTCTGTCTCTTTAAGTCAAGTCCAGCCCATTTTAGTTATATTTAAAGAATGTACTAAGTCACTTCATTTCCTTGTCCTTTGTAAGGTGCTGATACTCGAGTTAGAGTCACATTCCTTAATGAGGAGATGGAGCTGAAGTTGCCTTTCGGTTCCAACACACGTCTCTTTCTGTCTGAAGTCAACAGAGCCTGGTGTGGTAAGACATCACCATTTTCTTATCAACAGCCATCTTTGGATAGATAGGACAACTTTTCAATTTAAACAATTCCAAAGGAAGCTTCTGCATTTCTTTCCCCAGAATTTGGATTTTATATTACATTATTATTTATATTGTATTAACATACAGTGAGGCTATCATTCCCTCAAAATAAATCTTGACAGAGATAGTGTCTGGGAATCACTTTAAAGTTGTTTAAAGTAATAATGACTGGCTCGCTGTACATTATCCCACTAATTAGGAGTAAGCGCTTCAGAAAATGAATGAATGACTGCTTTCACTAATAATGTCTTGCACAGCAACTGTCTTTTGTACTTTATAACAGTGTGCTGTAAAGAAATAACAGACCATTGAGTACTGTGATTGACCAATCAGAATTGAGTATTCAAATGAGCCATGTAATATTATTAGAGTAAGAACTGTGTTCAGAAATTAAAGCAGGTATCATTGCCACTTCACACTTCACAGGTTACACTCATTAGGGGGTTTCATGTGTTCTTCCTGTGTCCCCGTGGTAGGTGAAATTACTTTAAATTATGCCTAGGTGTGAATGAGTGTGCAGGTGTGTGTGTACTGGTGTCACATCCAGACGTTATTCTCAATTCACACCTGGTGCTCCAGGCATAGACTCCATAACCACAACAACCCTGACTAGGTCTAAATTGGTTACTGAATATGAGTGAAGAACAAGTGAAATAGTGAATGAATGAATAAGAACCCACTCACTCACTCACTCACGCCGAACCACCTAATTTTATTAGGGTCGTGGGGAGGCCAGAGCCAATCTCAGCTGACACTGTGCAAAGGCAGGGTACACCTTGAACAGCTGGTTTTATTCCTTGAGACATTTTATCCTACTGTATAAGTGATTTGGGACTGGATAAATTAAAATTATATTTATTTAACTTTACATGTACAGTATGTTTAAAATTTACCAGATGTGGAAACTGTATTAAGTAAATAATACAGATTATTTATTATTTAAATAATCTTTATTCAAGATTGTGTCTATAATAAAATATTGACTTAAGTGGACTTTGATATTAATGTTATTACGTCATGTGTTTCTCATTCCAGTACAGTGGATAGGACTCATATTCATATATCAGGTTCATATTAGTTAATCAGTGTTTTAATTCAACATGTTAGTTTCGCCTTATATGTTTTATTATAATCAAAGATAATAATCTCTGAGTGGCACTTGAGTAAAAATATGTTGAGGAAATTTTGCACCTCGCATTTCTATATGGACTTGGGAGGATGGCACTTGGTTTCTTGTTGATCATGTTTAAGCATTTACTTTTTAGTGTTTGCTTTTGTGAGGTTAATTTAAAAAACTGGTGGGTTTATGCTTAAAGGAAACTCTCAGCTCTCAGCCAGTAGGTGAATGGAGCACACACATATTAAGCTACATATGTCAGAGAATAAACACTGAGTGCGGAAGAGAACACTGCTGAGGTTTTCTTCTGGCTTGGCAGTTTATATATACTACATGAGATTACGGAGATTTGTCAAGTGATATGTGTTTCCTGTAAAGAACATCAAGCTGCTTCTCTGTCTTGTTTATTTGTTTTTCTAGTTGTAGCAGCCCAGACTAACTGCATGCTGAGTATATAGGAAGCTATTTGTAGTCAAAGAGGAAATGAGTTTTTTTTTTTCTGACGTTAACTTGACAAGTCTATGGTACATTTATTTTGTCAGTGATGTTTCATTGATATCCCCAGGAGATTCCTTCATTGCCAGGAAAATCATGAAAAACATGCGAGTTAAGCAGTAAAACTAAAGTCTGTCTTAGAAGTCTGTGGTTGAACCGAAACACCAGGAAGAATTCTTTCTAGAAAGGGAAGTTCATTTCTTCCGTGCATGAGTGCAAGAGAAGAAATGAAAGTATGAGTAAGAGTAAGTGATGTTCTTAATTTTTTTCATCGGACTGAGTTACATAATTTTGTTAGAATAAACATATTTGAGGTATGAAACTCATACACTTTTGAAACTCATCTTCACGTCCCAAAATTAAAAGCCAATTGAAAGAAATGTTCAGTTTCAATTAGCTTTTTATCCCTTGCTGTAGTTTCTGTGGTGATTATCACTGACTGCAAAAGTGTGTGTACCAGTGTGTGGTGATGCTGAGTAGTTCTTATTATTATCAAAGTGGCTGCACCACAATTCTAGGCATCACAATCAATACTTGGTAGGGTAAAAGATAGCCAGGCTACACTTTTTGGTTAATTAACTATTTTTAAAAAATATTCATTGTTTAAGCTAGAACACAGGACTGAAGTCTCATGAAGTTATAAACCACAACAGCAAAGAGCAACAAAGTTAATCTTACAAAGTTCATGTTGTAAAACATCACCGCCAACCCTAGGTTTCTAATATGGGGCTCACCACAACCTGTAGGGCAGCATGCTGATGTAGTGGTTAGCACTGTCATCTCACAGCGAAAAGGTTCAAACCTTGCAGCTGATTAGGGACATTTTTTGCATGTTCTCCCCATGCTTGCATGGTTTTCCTCTGGATACTCCGGTTTTCATGTCCAAAGACATGCACATTAGATCAACTGGCTACTTTAAATTGCCCATATGTGTGAATGTGAATGGTTGTTTGTGTCTGTGTTAGCTCTGAATTGACTGGTGACCTGTTTATTGTGTACCACACCTCTCACTCAAAGTCAGTTGGTATTGGCTCCAGCTTTCATGCTAACCTGACAAATAAGAAGTATAGATAATGGATGGATGGCTCACACAACTGTTTATAGTTACACATAATGGTACGAAATATCGACTAAACTTGAAAGGGATTTGTACTTACCGGTTTCTCTGTAACACAAGAAGCAGAGTTTGTTTTGTCTTAGAAACTTCAAAAGGTAAAAAAGAGAGGCTGTTGTGGTTGTGACTGTATATAGTGGCTTTTACAGTGGCTTGTAAAAGTATTCAAACCCTTTGAACTTTTCCACATTTTGTCATGTTACAACCACAAAAGTAAATGTAATTTATTGGGATTTTTATGTGATAGACCAACACAAAGTGGCACATAATTGTGACGTGGAAGGGAAATGATACATGATTAAATGTTTTTTTTTTGTTTGTTTATTTTTTTTTTTACAAAATCTGAGAAGTGTGGCGTGCATTTGTATTAAGCCCTCTGAGTCAATACTTTTTAGAACTACCCTTCACTGCAGGTACAGCTGCAAATATTTTGGGGTATATCTTTGTACATCTAAAGACTGAAATTTATGCCCATTCATGGATGGAGAACGTCTGTTAACAGCAATTTTCAAGTCAACACATGAATATGCTTTGATGAAAAATCTAAACCATTCCATTGTAGCTCCGGCTGTATGTGTAGAATCATTGTTCTTCTGGAAGGTGAACCTCCGCCCCAGTCTCAAGGCTTTGCAGACTCCAACAAGTTTTCTTCCAAGATTGCCCTGTGTTTGGCAACCTTCCTATCAACTCTGATCAGCTTCCCTGCTGAAGAAAAGCATCCCCACAGCATGATGCTTCCACCACCATATTTCATGGTGGGATGGTGTGTTCAGGGTGATCTGCAGTGTTATTTTTCCGCCACAGATTTTTTCATTTAGGCCAAAAATGGCACTTTTGGTCTCATCTGACGAGAGCACCTTCTTCCACATGTTTGCTGTGTCCCCCACATGGCTTGTGGCAAACTGCACACAGGACTTCTTTTGGCTTTCTTTCAACAGTGGCTTTCTATTTGCCACTCTTACACGAATCCAGATTTGTGGAATGCATTTCTAATAAATGTCCTGTGTACAGATGCTCCCCCCTGAGCTGTGGATCTCTGCAGCTCCTCCAGAGTTACCATGGGCAACTCTTGGCTGTGTGACATAACAGGCACATCCTGTATTCATAGTAACATAACTGACATGTGTGTGTCTATATACTATGACAAATCTAAAGTAATGAGCATATATCTATTGTGATGTAGTGATGATGTCACAGGTAGTTACATTAGCTATATGTGTGAAGAGTACTCTGTAGTACTCTGTAGTAGTTAGTGATGGTGAGATTAAGCTCCTTGAAGCACTGAAGCATTCCAGCCAAATGGTTCACAAAAAGGTTCCTCGAGGCTTCATGTGCACACAAACCCCCCTGCTGGTCAAAGACTGTTAAACAGCCAGATATATTATAGGTAATGTTATAAATTTGTAATACACTCAAGACTGTCCTGCAACAGTGCAGCCATGGGAATGACTGCCAATTAAAATAAATCAGTTCATCTTAATAAATGCATTTCATGTATCGTTCATATATTCATTCATATAATGAAAAGTTCTATTTTTGTTTAATGTATTATGGGTATGTAACATGATAATACAGTGGAGTAATATACTTTAATATTTATACTCTAATATTACTTGTCAAATGTTTATCAATAAATAATTTTGCCAAAGTTTGAATAACTGATGACAGGGGAACAATTGTTTTCCAACTGTTGCAGTGTTTTAACAAGGTAAGGAGCAGTGAATGTGCTTGTGAACATGAAGAGGGCAGTGAATGTGCTTGTGCAACTGAACGAGTTTATTCATTTTTATTCAGAAACAAAATATATTTCACTGTGCTCGGGTTCAGACGATCCCTCCTTTTAGAAACAACTTCTCCTGCTTTGGAGAAAACTCTTTCACAGGGTACAGATGAGGCAGGGGTGCACAAGAACTGCACAGCAAGTTTGTACAAGTTGGGATAAATGCTCTTTTGCCTCTCCCAATACTGAAGGGGGTCCTCCATCCTGGGAATGTTTGGTTCTGCCAAATATCTCTGGACTTCAACTGTGGCATCAGCAATCACATTGTGGTAAATCTTGGTCTCCTTCACTGTGGCATCTAAATAATGCCAAAGTTTGTTTCCTGAGAAGCATAAACAGATCGTGTAAGTGAGAGTCATAATTAATCCAGATTGACCTTAAACCAAAGCAAAAATAATTACCAGGTCTTTCAATTACAGC
>JBCNYH010000001.1:22380803-22396097 GCA_039654325.1 Tandanus tandanus
TATATATATTAATGAATAACTAAATTATTCATACATCCCATAAGGTGAGTGCGCTGTTATTTGTATTTTCCAGTTTGAATGCTTAAGTGATATAGATCAGTAACAGTGTATGCACAGTTAACATTTTCATATAATAAACTCAATTCAACTTACCCCGCCTCGCATGTGCAGGTAGCACTTTATCACATATCCTAGCTTGTTGTCTTGTGAGGTTTGTTTTCTACATGTTCGGGATGGTGTTTAGCATACCAAACAGTCTGATGACTTTTGTGATACTCCATGACCTAAAACCTCCTGAACGCAACCAGGGTGGTGATAATTATATCCATCCAAAAATGGGTATGCTCTCAGTGATTCAGTTACTTAGCCTATCAACTTTCCCTGTTTTTATCAGCGATGCTTTATGGATCAGGAAGCTTCTCACTGTCAGCAACCAGTTTATCACTGTATCTGTTCAACACAACTTTTTCCAAGCTTGTTTATTTGTTTTCAGTTCATTGTTGGGTCTTTACGAGACTCTGCTATTGTATTCTGTTGTCTTTTCTTTTGCCAACCCAGTGACTGCGCGTACGTGAAAAACGTGAATCGAAACAACATTCATTGGGTCTGTATAGTGAAAATTGTACTGTTATAAGTTCACATATAATCAGTGACGTGATCCGATGCAAAGTTATAAGCATTTGATGTTTTTGAATGTCTGCCAAACAATTTTGTTCCTTAAGTGCTGCTTGTTGTTTCACAAAGAAACGTGAAAGTGCCCTTCAAAGCCAGACTCCTTCCCTAAATAAATTAAATTAAATTAATGTGTATTTAATTTGTGTCATTGTATCATCATTCATACATTTTCATTTTGTTGAATAAGAGCCTTTCTAACAAGAGTCTCTATCAGTTTGTTAGTTGTTGTTTAGCTTACCCTGGGTTTACACTGTAGAACGATGTCTGCGACCTCCGCGATTCAGAAAAGCATGGAGTTCAACGATTTATAAGCACGCTTGGAGCACGATTTGGGTATTAAAAAAGGATGCAGCTCACATCCAAGAGATGAAACTTGAAGGAATTGAAGGAATGTTGCCAAGTTCATTAAAATCCCCTATGATGGCGCATCAAGGTCTGTTACGGTCTGTTATGCTCCACTACACTCTATTAAGATTCCCATGTTCTATCATGATTGGCATCAAATCATAATAATCAGCGCGATCATCATAAGTCCACCAAGTTCCCTCATGATCATCATGAATCGATCCCACGACCCCCCACGCTCATCACAATTCTCTCAACTCATGGAAATCATGGACATCGTGCCCCAGTGTAAACCCAGGGTTATGCAGAGTGCCTATACAAGTCCCTGGGAATGAGATGTGGAAAAGATAACTATAAAAATATAGAACAAGTGCTTTTCTATAATTCTGTGATTTGCCTTGTAACCAGAACTATCGTCAGTGCTGCTGTTATTAAAAAAGCTGAATCAACACCTCGTGCCTAATCTGAACTAAGAATTTCAGTGTGCTGTGATATAAATCACCATATTAACTATTCAAAATATTTACTACAAAGCAAATCACAACATTAACCCATTGTTTATATGATTTGAGCAGCCCATATTGCCTACAAATGAAATTCAGAGACCCCTGAAAACATATGTAGGTAATATCAGATTACTACTTATAGTATTGCAGAATAAGACTGGTCTGAGAAAATGCCTGACTTGGCAAAAACAGTGAGTGGGTTTACAAATTGTGGGTAGCTAAACTTCAGCTTAGTGAGTTTTCAGCTGACACCATTACTACGTAGAGCGCTACTCCACCCTCAAACATACCAAGATAATACGTCATCATATTGCCCAACCCTAGTTCCAGTGATTGTGTTTGCCAAGCATTTGTGATTGAAATAACTCTAGGCTAAAGGCCATGTGTATAATCTGATTGTGTAGCAGAGTTTCTCTGCTGAATTATGACACTGCTCCAGTATTTATTTATTTTATAATTAAGTTCAGATTTGTCTTATGTCTGACAGTTCAGGGTTGTTAGTAGGGGTATAATTAGTACTGTTATTATAGTTTACAATTTAGTTTAATCCACAGAGTAATCCTGGTTTTTAACTGGAACTAGTGCTCCTGGGGCCTCATTCTCAGACACTGTAGATCACACTGGCTCAGGCCTAGGTAAGGCTAATGAAGAACCGTGGTTGTTCATGGTTGTGAACACGGTGGTTTAACTGTGTAACTTATCATATAGCCAGTTTTACAGTCATATGGCCGACTGCAGTTTTCATAATTTCAGCTCTCTCAAAAATGTAATCTAAAACCTAATGTTATTTTCCATAGTATCCAAAGAATGATGCACAAAGAGACAGAAACAGAATATGGAATGAAAATACCTGTATCCGGTGTCACGTAGCACAAATTTAAAGACTCAAATTAGTGCAATTTTTTCTCATTTTAATACAGTTCTACCTCACGCACTGTAAACTTTGTGAGGCTTATAAATGAAATAAAATATAGGTTCTCTTCTGTATACATGATACTAAAATGTTTATTTATTCCAAGTTATTTTCTAAGCCTTACTACAGACTGGTGCTTTGAAAAGTTCATGATATTTCTGTCAAGTGTAGTGTTTCCGTAGTGTTACTGTCCTATGTCTTAATTTATTTAATAAATTTATGTAGCTCTTGTGCAAACATTTCGAACTACACATGTGTTTGATGGACACTAGGATTTATTTTACATGTCCTTTCTGGCACGAGACACTTTTACTGAGAACACAAAACATAATCAGAATGTTGCGTCTTAAGCTGCTTTCACACAGGAAGTGACAAGCGACCATGCTCCATGCAATGATCACGCACAATAAGCGGTGAAATGAGCTTTAACTGAGCTGAACATTCACATGAAGTTATCTAGGCAACAAGAGCTAAGCGGTGAAGCAATTTGCTTCTTTCGCCAGGCGATGTCACGGGTCGTTTAGCAGTGACTTGACGTTCGTCGTTTGTTGCTTCCTCTGTGAATGCGGCTATAATGTATCGTGTCACGCCTAGTTATTGGTGATTTGCCCTCACAAAAATGATTCACATTATGTTTATCCTTCTTTATAACCACCATTTTGTACTCGGCATACAATGTTTTGTGCAAATGTTTGCTGTGTGTTCAAAGAGCAGGATAGAAGAACTAGGATTAGACCACTGACTTTGAGATGTGATCTATACCCAACTAACCGCTTATGTGAGCTTTAATGTCAGCTTGACGTTTGGCTGTAGGTTTTTTTGTTTGTTTTTTTCTAATAATAAAAGTGTAGTGACTTATTTTCAGGGTTTCTTTTTTTTGCTTTCCAGAAGCCCTTTTTCTGGAAAATACAGGATAAGAAGCAACTCTACTGGTTTAAATAGCAATTTGAGGTTTCTGATTTATTTCATTTATATTTCATTTATTATTATCTTTTTTTAAATCATGTAACAATTGATTGTCTGAAATAAAGAAATAAAATAAATTATGTTTTTTATTAATTTGCTCACCTGAGGTTATGTTTATCTCTTCTTAGTTTGATTTTATGAATCTTCTCTGTGGTCTATGATATTTTAGTTAGAGAAAAACAAATTCAATGTGCTTACTAAGTTCACTGAGGAAAAAAGGACAGGAACATCTAGGGGTGGGTGCTAAATCAATCACGAATTGGGTTTGCAATAAAATTAAAGTCAGTAATGACAATAAGCTTTGGACATTTTTACTCACTATGGATAGGTCAAACAGCCTGTCACGCAGCAGAAATAAATACAAGAGCAGCAGTTTTTAGCTTGCATAAACACACCCATCACCAGTGCAAGCTTGATGGTCGGGTGAAGCGGCTGTTGGAGTAAAAGGTAAAAGGAGGGATTCAACTCCTGTTGTCCTCCAAAGATGAAATTGTTGACAAAAAAGGTTACATGATGCCAGCTATATGGAACTGATTAATATCTGCAAAATATGTCAGCAGTCAGTGGCAATCAGGAGCAGAAACAGCTAATTTTTTCAGTCACCTGTAAAGGTACCATCCCAGCTATTTGATTTAATTTATTTAATTTATGTTTCCATTTTTTTAAGCATTACAGAGGATGATGAGGTCCATGCACCTGTCAGATTTAAGAGTGTTATCTGAGGAGAGTAACTTACTGCTATTCTAGAGCTAACAAAAAAGTTTCAATCCAACAAATACCTTTAGAGCTAACAGATAACTTTTTCATATTTTTATACTTTATTTTTCTCTTTTTGCAAGAATAATGCAACACTGCTGCAATTTACCTATCTAAGTAATGTACAGATCTGTGTTACATAAATAACCAGCAATAACAATGGTAACAACAGGCAAAGGGGTACAGGCTGTCAAGGTTGAAACCAAAGGCTAAAGTATGCATTTAAAAAAAATTTGATAATACAAAAAAATAAATAAAAAAAAATAAAAAGAGGGGGTGGGGGGTTTGGTGGGGGTCAGGTCACCCGCTGAACATTAGGCATATATTCCACTTTTTCCAGAGAATCTCACATTTCTCTTTTTGCAGTCCTAACCTGAAGGTCAGTTGTTTATGGCTACCCATTGCTCTATAGTAGGAGGTCACTGCCATGTTATGGCCTTTTTACTTGCTACCATAAGGATTTTCAGGAGATATCAGTGCTAACACATGACTTACACTTTGCCATCTGAGAAATCATCTGTGCACCCAGCTGTTTTGATGCTCAAAATACTCTTCATTGGTCAGAGGGATTTTACACAGTTTGAAATAGTCCAAAGTGATGGTGTCACTGGTTTTCACGACTCCTCCGGTTCATGTAAAAAGAGACATAAAAAAGGCTGTTTGTTGTAGTTTGGAACTTAAGAGTTTGGCTCAAGCAGTTCACCAACTTTGTACAAGCTTTTCATGACTTCCCGGATCAGGGGATTTTTATGTGCTGTTGGTTGAATTTCTCCAGACTGGAGAAAATAAATGAAATGAATTTAATACTTTTTGACTTGACTAAATTCTGGACAAAATTTCCCCCATGCTGCCCTAGAGCATCACACATTTTAACAGTAACTCGCATATGCCTGATTGCATTTAAAAATCTCTCTTTTTGTGTTTATTTTAAGTAATATGTTTGTGTACACTCCTGGGCAAAAAACTGAGCCAACATTGAAATTACATATTTGTAGGTATAGTGGCAAAAGTATGTAATAGCCAAGAATACATCATTACCAGTTAATGGTGATGGTTTGTCTGAACACCAGCTAATTTATATCAAATAATTAGTTTTATAACTAATGAACACCCCAGCCCACACCGCAAAGGCCACTAAAGCTTGGCTGGACACGAACGGCATCAAGCTCCTATTCTGGCCGGGACAGGGTTCAGATTTGAACCCAATAGAGAACATCTGGGCATAAATCCAACATAGATGAATTGGACGAAAGTTTAGTAGCATTACTGAACTTTGGGAGGCTGTCAAGTACGAGTGGACGAATTTGGCTCAGTTGTTAAGGCTCTAGGTTTCTGATCAGAAGGTCAGGGATTCAAGCCCTAGTACCACCAAGCTGTCACTGTTAAGTCTTGTACAAGGCCCTTAACCCTCTGCGGTTCAGTTGTACAAATTAGATGCTATGTAAGTTGCTCTGGATAAGGGTGTCTTCCAGATGTCGTAAATGTAAACGTACAAAAGCCGGCAGATATTTTTTGTGTGTTGGATGACAAGCACAGTTAAATGTTGTGATCATTATTTTGAGTAAGTGCACAGCTTAATGTGATCAATTTGAGAAAACACTACCCTGGCGAAATTCACAAACCACACAAGTAAATACATTGTGTGCACAGTGTACTACATGGAAGTGTACCAGGATAAGTATGTGAAATGAAACACAGCACATGAGCTGTGACTAGCAGACCTTGTTCAGTGATGCAATGAATTTTAATTCAGCTGCAAAAACAGAGTTTGTTATAAATTATAAAATCTGTAATGTATTAGGTTATAGATGAGATTATAAAAATAACATTTACTGCGTCTAAGACAAATTGGATATCTGGCCTAAAACTATATTAATAAAATTTAAACATTATCATCTGTCTGCTTTTGACAGCATTGAGACCAGGTGTTTTACAACCAAGTGAAGTCTTCTTGTCTGAAACTGCTAGGATATTTTTCCTAATGTGAAAAAGATATTTCATTAGGTTAAGTTTCATCACTGTCTGTTTGGCCAGATTATGGGGAGTAGTCCATCACAGTTTTCCTGGTCTGACACATCTACTGAGCCCGATGAGTTGCATCAGGTCTCCCAGCTGGGAAATAACCATACTCTGTATTCTGCCTCAGTTCTAGGTCAGGTTGGGTAAAAAGTGCTTGACAGAAAAAATAAATGCCAACATGAGTTTCTAATTATGGTTCAGGGCCTGTTACTTTTGGGGTTGGCACTGATAAATGCATGTTTTTAAAATTTGCAACAGCCAAGGGATAGACAATGTGGAAGTGAGAAATGAGCTGGTTCGCTCATCTCAACACACTGTATCCAACAAAGCCCAGATGCTCACCATGCCCCAGTTCGGCCTACGTGACAACCTTGTCAAGTGTGAACTCCTTAAGAAAGAGGAAACTTACACCTACATTGAAAACTTCAAGTAAGTGCTGATCTACTTCTACTAAACAAGACACATGGTTTTATGTGATTTTTGGAATGACATTATTCACAATTATTTTTTTGTGTCTTTTTTTATGGTTTCAGCCTTCAGTTGAAAGTACAGAATAAAAAACACGTCACATACACACACGTAGTTATTACAGCTGTTATAACCATAGTCATAATAAAACTGTCGATTTTTTGACATTTGAATGTATTTGCCAAACCTCCAGACATATTAGTGCTTATAGTTTGATGTCCGCACTGGTCTTTTAGTAAACATTGTATCACTTGTTAATTTTAACAGTTCTTCCATATGTTTTCAGATGTCACATGAAAAACATTCTTGATGTCTCAGTGTTTATTTAAACATATCTAATTTAGAGTTCTTTGTTTCTTTTTTATATTTGTTGATTTGCTTGCTATTTCATCAGCTTCTTCCTGGGCACATACAACGTAAATGGGCAGACACCGAGAGAGACCTTAAGCAAATGGTTGAGTTCCACTTCTCAGGCTCCTGATCTCTACTGTGTAGGGTAGGCATTAAACAGTTACATTCTTAGCCTATTTTGCACATTTCCACGCAAACAAGATCAAAACAAAGAACTCATTCTATATGAGATTAGAATCTGGCATATGTGCACTATAACCAGCATAAACGTTTCCTGCATAAGGCAAATATTTGTTATTGGATTTTCTCAATAGGTTCCAAGAGCTGGATCTAAGCAAGGAAGCGTTTTTCTTTAATGATACTCCCAAGGAGCAAGAATGGATGAAGGCTGTATCGGACGGCCTTCACCCAGACGCCAAGTATGCCTTAGTAAGGACTTACCCACACAAATATCTGACATTAGTTTATACACTGACTTCTGTTTCAAAATTTCATCACATTTTCTCTTTAAAAAAAATAACATGTGACTAGTTTAAGGGGGGCTACTACTTTCTTGATTCAATGTTGTATAGTTTCAATGTTTTGTGTTTTGATTGTAAGCTCAGAGCATTTGTGGCAAAGTATATGTTGAGCATTAGCCCTCTCTTACAGATAAAACTGGTACGGTTGGTGGGAATCATGCTACTCTTCTATGTGAAGAAGGAACATGCTGAGTACATCTCCGAAGTAGAGGCAGAGACTGTGGGCACAGGCATCATGGGAAGAATGGTGAGGTTACCGACACATTATTTTTTCACAGTATGCATGAACACCCGTGTACTGCCATAAACTGCTGAAGTGTCTGATGCTTGTGACTTTATGCTGCCACTGATAGTCTGCCATTTAGGTAGTTTTAAGATTCATCCATCCATCCATCCATCTGATATGTTATCTCCTAATGACTCTTGTTTATTTTGGCATTCCTTACCTCAACATGACCGTCACTGTCATTCAAACGCAGTGGATCATCATGATGACTGGTGCATATAATTAGTTTCTTCTCCAATGAGAGCAGACACAGGCACTTCTGATAGCTAGCCATAAGTCCCAAAGACACTGTAACTCAGCTGGTCATTCAGGTGCAAAGAAAGAATTCAGAAATGTCAATAGCAACACACTCTGTCTCCTTTTTCAAAATAAAAGTATGGTGTTCATGTACCCACAAAGGAAGTATTATTTTATGAATGACTGTTGACTGTAGCATTTATTTCTCTAAAATTCACAGCAGTTTCAGTGCAATGCATGCAGGCTCTTAGCTGCCACTGTGGGGTATTGACAATTAATCTTAGTCGTTATCTGTCTTTATCTGTGTTCTCAGGGTAATAAAGGAGCTGTAGCTATAAGCTTCAGATTCCACAATTCAGACATCTGCATTGTGAACTCCCATCTGGCAGCTCACATAGAGGAGTACGAGAGAAGGAATCAGGACTACAAGGACATCTGTAGCAGGATGTTCTTCAGACAGCTTGACCCAACACTTCCTCTGCTTACCATCATGAAGCACAGGTAACATTCCCCACCACCAATTTTTATTTTTAACCTAATTCCACAGATTGGCAAAAACAGCCTGGGTTTATTAAAGCTAATCTCAAGTAGTCATAAATAATATGGCTTTTACTAAATCCACTGTCCTGTCTGCAGTGTTGTGCTGTGGATTGGAGATCTGAATTATCGAATAAGTGACCTTGAGGTTGACCATGTCAAGGATCTAATATTGAAAGGGGATTTTGAAACACTTCAGAACCATGATCAGGTAGACGCTAATGCCTAAAATGTTTTGTGAATACAACTTGTTTTCAATAGTATTTTCAGTGTGTGTGTTTCTGTGTGTCTTCTTTAGCTGAAGAGGCAAATGGATGAAGAAGCTGTGTTTGTTGGCTTTATGGAAGGTGAAATCAGTTTCCAGCCAACATACAAGTATGATACTGGCTCAGATGATTGGGACTCCAGGTAAGTGTTTATCTGCGTAATCTGGATTTTACTGGTTGCAGCATAGTCTTTTATTTATCATAACATTGATCAAAGGAAACAGCATCAGGTGTGTGTACCTGTCTGTGTGCGAATACATTCAGTGAGAAATGTCGAGTCCCAGCCTGGTGTGATCGGATTCTGTGGAGAGGAATGAACATAACCCAGCTGAGTTATCAGAGTCACATGAATGTGAGAAACAGTGACCACAAGCCTGTCAGCTCCCTGCTGGAAATAGGGGTGAGAGAGGCCTCCTACCCTTAGCCTGTCTTCTTTAAACATTTATTTGCCATGCATTAAATTTCCCACTGCTCTTTATAGATCAAAGTGGTGAATGAAGAGATTTATAAAAGGACATTTGAGGATATAGTGCGGTCTCTTGACAAGCTGGAGAATGAGTGCATTCCATCAGTTTCTCTGTCAGAGCGAGAGGTGAGAGTACTGCACATATAACCTAGAGGACAGTAATAAACTTGGTTTATGATCATAGTCCCATTATTCTCCTTTAATGCATTTTTATGTTCCTATAATGTTTTCTTTTAGTTCCACTTTAATAATGTGAAGTTCATGCAGCATCAAGCACAAACTCTGACAATTCACAATGATGGACAGGTACCATGTCAGTTTGAGTTCATACAGAAGCTGGATGAGCCAGCCTACTGCAAGCCCTGGCTAACTGCCAACCCCCCCAAGGGCTTTGTTGCTCAAGGTAATCACTCTTCTCAAATGTTGTTTGTAATTCATGAGGGCAAATAATTTAAATATGCAATGATAGTTTGAAAATATAAAGGTAGCTGCAAAGTCTGTTTTTGTATGATGACACATCTCTATCTGCTTGACCGTGAGGAGTGTCTCTGTGAAGGGTGAAGTTGGTTAACAAGTGAATTAAGAGTCATTCTTCTGTAGTCTGTAGTAAAATCAATAAAGAATGGTTTACAGCAAGAAGCTAATTGGGAACATGAGTGGGCAGCACTTTGGGGGTTTAATAGTTCATTTAATGCATCTAATTGTGACTGAATATTACTTTAAAATTGTCTTTTCCAGTGCAGTAGTCTGCTAAAGTAGTTGAGCTTTATTCCTGGCTTGTACATATTCAGAGTGGTTGCTATTAGAGATATGGAGATATTTTTTTTTGTTGTAGGGGCCAGTGTGGATATTGACCTGGAGGTTTTTGTGAATCGCTTTACTGCTCCGGAGTTGAATTTGGGCCAGCAACAGCTTGAGGACATTCTAGTGCTGCACCTGGAGAGAGGCAAAGATTACTTCGTCTCCATCACAGGCTCGTATTTGCCAAGCTGTTTTGGCTCTTCCATCCACATGCTCTGCCACCTGCGGGAGCCCATCCAGGACATGCCACTGGAGGTCATCCATAAACTAGTGAGTTATACTGGACACGTCTTACCAAGTTTATCCAAATGATTTAAAATCTTGAAACTAAACTGACCACTGTACAAGATTCCTGAAAATGTAACAAAAAAATTTGTAACAAAAAATAGAAAGTGGTTTATGTGATTAATGAAGAGCTGTGCTGCTTATGAAAGCACTCCAATCCTGACCATTCAGATATGAGAAGAATGTCAAAAGTAATTGTCTTTTACTGTGTATGACTCTGCATTGCTAATTTTTGTGTTTTCTATGAAAGAACTTGTTGTCACTAAGCGAGACGAGCAGCCCACACACTGAAAAGGCTTTAGACATTCCAAAAGAATTATGGATGATGGTGGATCATCTCTACCGTAATGCCAGCAAACAGGTTAGGATGCCTGTGTGTTCATGTGTGTGCCTGTGTGTTTGTGTTCCAGTAAGTCCACTGAAGCAAATGAATGGTGAGATGTGTTTTTTTAATTCTGGGGGAAAAAAAATAATAATAGTATTTGACCCTTTTTGTAGAAAATGTGTTACCCACTGCAGCATTATATGGATTAAGTTGCAAGGTATTTTTTTGAGTAAAAGCCAAAGTAAGTTTGCTTACCCTGACTAAAATGCGATATCGCCAAAAATACATCCTTTAAAGCATAATCTTTGACAAAACCAAGTTCAAATATCCATAAACACAATCTTTATCTTCATCTTCTACTTGTTCTTTTGGTCACTACCCAAAGCTCATGGCCATAGGTGAGGGTAGGAGCGTAAATCGACTGGGAAATTGAGAGCTTAGCCTTCCGGCTCCGCTTCTGCACCGATCCGCCTGTCGATCTCCCGCTCCATCCTTCCCTAACTCGTGAACAAGACCCCGAGATACTTGAACTCCTCACTTGGGGCAGGACCTCATTCCAGACCCAGATCCTTTTCCAGATGAGAACCATGACCTCGGATTTGGAGATGCTGTTTCTCGTCTCAGCTGCTTAACACTCAGCTACGAATTGCTCCAGTGAGAGCTGGAGGTCCTGGCTCAATGAAGGCAAAAGTACAGCGTCATCTGCAAAAAGCAGAGACGAGATCCTTTGGCCACCAAACCAGAAACACTCAGTGCCTTGGCTGCGCCTAGAAATTCTATCCTTAAATATCATGAACAGAACCGGTGACAAAGGACAGCCTTGGCGGAGTCCAACCCCTACTGGAAATGAATTCGACATGTTACCAATGCGGACCAAGCTCTGGCTCCGGCAATACAGAGACCGAATGGCCTGTAGCAACAGGTCCCGGTATACCATATTCCTGGACCACACCTCACAAGATAGCCCGAGGGACACGGTTGAAAGCCTTCTCCAAGTCCACAAAGCAAATGTGGACGGGTTGGGCAAACTCCCATGCCCCCTCCGGGATCCTGTAGAGTGTGTAGAGCTGGACAAGAGTGCTGCGGCCAGGAAGAAAACCACATTGTTTCTCCTGAATCCGAGGTTCAACCATCGGTTGGGTCCTCCTCTCCAGTACTACTAATAGACTTTTCCGGGTAGGCTGAGGAGTGTGATTCCACGCTAGTTGGAACACACTCTCCGGTCCCTTTTTTAAAAAAGGGGAACTACCACCCCGTGTCAACCAAGACAATCCTATAACATCCAGAGCCCTGAGGTATTCAGGGCGGATCTCATCCACCCCCGGAGCCCAGCCACCGAGGAGCCCAGCTTCCCCCTCCTGAGGTGTCGGATGGTGGTCCAGAACCTTTTCAAAGCCAACCGATATTCTTTTTCCAGGCCCTCACCGAACTCCTCCCACACCCGAGATTTTGCATCGGCGACAGCCCGGGCTGCACCACGTTTGGCCTGTTGGTACCCATCCACTGCCCCTGGAGTCCCACAGGACAAAAGGGCCCGATAGGCCTCCTTCTTCAGCTTGACGGCCCCCCTCACCGCAGGTGTCCACCACCTTGTTCGGGGGTTGCCCCCACGACAGGCATTGATGACCTTCCGGCCACAGCGACAGTAGGGTGCACTCCTCTCGGCCCGGGTACCACTTTTTTCCTTTGCTTAGGGAAAGATAAAATACAAATTTTCAGGACGATTGAGCTTTGTTTAGGGTGTCCATGTCAAATATCAAAATTCAGTCAGATTCACCTCGAATTCGAATCTTGCACCGAATTTTCCACCTTTGTGGCACACCCTTTATGGAGGTTAGCCACTATCAGAACTCAGATAGTCAAACAAGGCTACTAACACTGCCCTCACTGTTAAAGAAGAGGCGAGTGAGTAGTACTGGCTTGCATGTGAGCGTGTGCCTCTCGGCTAACCTGCCAGGGCATTTCATTCATCATTCATCAATTCGTTTCATTCATGTATCATGAGGCAGAAATGTTCCTAACTCAGTGCGCTGAATAAGCAGCAAGAGTTGTACAGCCGCCAGGGGTTTGAGACTGGTGTATTCTAGTTCAGACAGTATGATTGCCTCTCATTAATTTGTGTCACTCACTCACAGCACATAGAAACGAAGTATCCTTGCGCTATATAAATTAATGCCATTACATTCCCCCATTGGTAAATACACGAATGGGGAATCAGTGTCCAGCAAATGGAATAACAGTCAGGAGTCCTTGCCTAGTAGATCACTGAGGTTGTTACATTTTCCAGCATTGGAAATTTAGGTTTACCATATCCAGCTCCAGATAATTTCATAGTGCTTCTTGAACCTCTGGAACAATGCAAGCTCTGGGGATTATAAAATATCTATCTACAAGTCCTCAAAGACATGGTTCAATACCACTTCACCCATGTGATGTCGACATCCCGACCACAACAAAGCTGTACCAGGTTCATAACTTGGTACACCTAGTAACTTGACCTCATCTGCAGACTGATTAGGCTTTATGCAAATCCTGTTCTAGCAAATCTACAATTTTGCGTAATATAATTTTTAACTACTTATCGAAAAACCAAAAAAAGATTAAAAACTGATAAACTTTGGCCTCTGAGTGGACCCCCTGAACATGAATTGATCAATCTGAATTTTCTCCTGCTTGATAGCCTTACATATTGGAACAAAAATAATCATAGGGCCGAAATAGTTTGTGAACTTGAGATTTTCGTGTGCACCCTAAGCTCCGGGCTGCCGCCTCAATAATGGAGAAATGGAACATGGCCCATTCGGACTCTATGTCCCTGGCCTCCATTGGGATGTGGTTGTAGCTCTGCCAGAGGTAGGAGTTGAAGGCCCTTTTGACAGGAGACTCCACTAAACATTCCCAGGAGACCCTAACTACACGCTTGGGTCTCCCAGGACTGGAGGCGGCTTTCCCCGCCATCGCAGCCAGCTCACCACCAGGTGGTGATCGGTTGACAGCTGAGCTCCTCTCTTCACCCGAGTGTCCAGAACATGCGGCTGCAAGTCTGATGACACGACTACAAAGTCGATCATCGAACTGCGGCCCAGGGTGTCCTGGTGCCAAGTGCACTTATGGACACCCTTATGTTCGAACATGGTGTTCATGATAGACAAACCGTGACGAGCACAGAAGACCAACGAAACACCATTTGGGTTCAGATCGGAGAGGCAGTACCTACCAATCACACCGTTCCATGTCACACTGTCATTGCCCACATGGGCGTTAAAATCTCCCAGGACGACGAGGGAGTCCCCAGGGGGGGCGCCCTCTAGCATACCCCCCTAGGGACTCCAAAAAGTGTGGGTATTCTATCCATGCTAAAATGCTTGTTTGAGAAAGGAGTCCAAGTTGTTGTAAAGCAATGGAAATATCCACTTCTTTTGCTGATTTTCAAACTGCTTTTTTGATTGCTCAGGATAAATCCCTATTATCCATATTCAGTACCTGAATACCTACTTATGGAATCCCAGAAGCATTCCCTGAATCATACAGAAGTAAACCAATGAGAAGCCTCAAAACTGAAATGACTCGGTGTAAATAGAACTCATCTGTTGATAGGAAGATGCTTGGACGGTTGGTCGAGAGCCAGATTCATTTAGATGTTAGGGAGTTTCAAATGTGCATATTCAGAAACTGGTTCTGAAACTGTAATTGCTATTTTCTCAAAAGTAGCATTGCCTGATTAGCGACATACAAAGTGATGGAACTCAGTCAATTTTCATGCTATAATCATGTATTATACATCATTTTACAGCATATTAAATTCGCTTTCCAAATATATGAATATCTCAGTACATAAAATGTCCTACTTAATCCATATTATGCTGGAGCGGGTCACATGATATTAAACCTATGCTCAGAAGTGTCACAGGGACAAAATAAATTCCACAGACTCAACAAATTGGGCTACGGTGATATTTAATTGAACTCTCAATGCTGGCTAAAAAAAAGCCTGCTTTTTATTTATAAAACTATTACTAAGAATAGATTTTAACTTGTTGCCACTTGTGTTTCTACTTAAGGAAGACCTCTTTCAGCAGCCAGGACTACGCAGTGAATTTGAAGAAATCAGAGATTGCTTAGACACAGGCTCACTCGACTCTCTCCGTATCCTTGAAACACTTATTCTTATGTTACATTCTGTGTGTAATTGTTTGTGCCCCACATAATGTAAATACCCTGCAGTGATCAGTCTGTCAATCTGTCCTCTAGAGCAAGGCCCTGAGTGATGGTTGCCAGGTTGCCATCACAATGGTATTAATTAGCTGTTTTATTTTGTACACACCCTTGACTAAATAACCAGCTGGAAGTAATCACTCGGTGGCTGAAGCCCTGCTTCTGTTCCTCGATGCACTTCCTGAACCGGTAGTACCATACTCTCTGTACCAACGATGTCTGGACTGCTGTGACAATAGCAGCCAGTGTAAACAGGTTTGTGCCTCTTTAGACACACATTGTGTGTGTGTGTGTGTGTGTGTGTGTGTGTGTGTGTGTGTGTGTGTGTGTGTATATATATATATATATATATATAT
>JBCNYH010000001.1:22409692-22421476 GCA_039654325.1 Tandanus tandanus
ATACTCAGTGGATTTCAAATGTATTCACCCCCCTTGGCTTTTTACATATTTTGTTACATTTCAACCTGTTATTTAATTTTTTTTTATCTGAGTTTTATGTGATGGATCTGTGGAAAATAGTCTAAGTTTTGGTGAAGTGAAATGAGAAAAATGTATATAAAAAATAATTTTTAAAAATAAAAATCTCAAAATTGGCATGTGCGTATGTATTCACCCCTTTTCTATGAAGCCCCTCTAAAGTTCTGGTGCAAACAGTTACCTTCAGAAGTCACAAAATTAGTGAAATGAAGTCCGCCTGTGTGCAATCTACTTCACATCATGTCACATGATCTGTCAGTATAAACACACCTTTTCTGAAAGGCCCCAGAGGCTGCAACACCACTAATCAAGAGGCATCACACCATGAAGACCAAGGAGCTCTCCAAACAAGTCAGAGACAAAGTTGTTGAGAAGTTCAAGTCAGGGTTGGATTATAAAAAAAAATATCCAAATCTTTCATGATCCTCCAGCTCACCATTAAATCCATCATCTTCAAATGGAAAGAACATGGTACCACAACAAACCTGCCAAGAAAGGGCCGCCCACCAAAACTCACAGACCGGGCAAGGAGGGCATTATCAGAGAGGCAGCACAGAGACCAAAGGTAACCCTGAAGGAGCTGCAGAGTTCCACAGCAGAGACTGGTGTATCTGTGCATGGGACCACAATAAGCCGTACACTCCATAGAACTGGGCTTTATGGAAGAGTGGCCAAAAAAAAAAAAAGCCATTACTTAGTGTTAAAAATAAGAAAGTACATTTTAAGTTTGCCAGAAGGCATGTGGGTGACTCCCTAAATGTATGGAGGAAGGTGCTCTGGACAGATGAGACTAAAATTGAACTTTTCGGGTACCAATAAACGCTATGGCGCAAACCCAACACATCCCATCACCCCAAGAACACCATCCCCACAGTGAAACATGGTGGTGGCAGCATCATGCTGTGGGGATGTTTTTCAGTGCAGGGACTGGGAAACTGATCCGAGTCGAGGGAAAGATGGATGGTGCTAAATACAGGGATATTCCTGAGCAAAACCCGTGGCAAGCTCATAGAGACTTATCCAAAGCGACTTGCAGCTGTAATTGCCGCAAAAGTCGGCTCTACAAAGTACTGACTTTAGGGGGGTGAATAGTTATGCACGCTGAAGTTTTCTGTTATTTTGTCCTATTTGTTGTTTGCTTCACAATAAAACTAAAATCACATCTTCAAATTTGTAGGCATGTTCTGTAAATGAAATGAAGCATACCTGCAAACAATCCATTTTTATTCCAGGATGTGAAGCAACAAAACATGAAAAATGCCAAGGGGGTGAATACTTTTGCAAGGCACTGTATGTATATGTATGTGTGTGTGTGTATATATACATATATACACACACGTGGTGAAAGCTGTAAAAACAGCAGCTGTGTGTGTGGAAGTGTGGATGTCGTGAGTGGGCGTTGAGACTGCTCTGAGCGCTGACTGGTGAGGAGGCAGAGGAGGAGGTAAACAGTACACTCACTTCCCAGGATGCTTCAGGATGAGGAACTGGAATTTGATGTTCAATCATGGTGGGGAGGGGAAGAGAAGAAAGTGCCAGTAATCACAATTATACAAGCGTTTGGCGTCTACTTGAAACAGGTAAGCTTATGGAGCATTTCCTGTTGGGCGTGTAAACAGACGCGGGTGCGTGGTGTGTGTTATTTGTGTGGGTTGTCTTGTTCTTGCAGTGCGTGGAGTTCACCATGTTGACCCGTCGTTAGCTGCTCACCCAGCTGCTTAATTTCCACAGCTTCCTAACTAGCGTTAGCCATTTAGCTTGCCTTTAGTAATAACGGTGTGCTTATGGTGTATTGTCGTAATGTTTTGGTTTGTTGTTAGCGTATAGCATGCTGATCAAACCTTTCCTTGAAGGGTCATGTTTCCAGAAATTGTAGTCACACTAATTTAGTAGTCTTAATGCTCACACCCACTGTCAAAACAGCCGAGATGACTATCATAGCTGGTTCTGAATAAGCCTTAGAGTTAGCATATAGCTAGCTTGCTAATATTTAGCTGGAATGTTTTGTCTAAACACCCCACCACTGTTAACTATTTCAGCCTGTCACGTGTTGACGTCGTGTCAAAACATTTAATAACGTTGTTTAATAATCGACATGACAACGTAGTGTAACATGACAACATAGTCATACAAGCTAGCTTAGCTACAAGGTTAGCTAGTTGAGCTAAGCAGCTGGCTAAAGCTCAGACTCGACACAGGACTGGTTGTGTGACTGTGTAATTCCTGGCAGTGTGGGTTTCGCCTAATAACGTGCTGAATGAAGTGAATATTTAGCTTGCTGTGAACTGATAACGGCATTATTTCAGTGATATGGGGAGCCAGTCTGTCAGTGCAGTTGTAGTAGTGAGTACACAGCGCTGGACGTAACGGTAGCTGTCGCTGTCACGTAGCGACCAACGCGGAAAGTTCTAGAAACCACTACAGCGGCTCGAGCCCTGAGTAAAGTTTCACTCGACTTTAATATGTTTGTACGGTAAATTGTTACACGGTCATAAAATGTTGGCTATACAATTTGTACTTTTAACTTCTACTGTGAGTGAGAGAGAATGTCTTCAGTTTTGTTTTTGTTTTTTTTTCGTTTTAAGGCGCAGATGACAGGAAGGACATGCTTATAGTGCTGATTTTGTCAGTCTTTTGCAGCTGTAATATGGTGAGATTTCCTAAATGTATCCTGAACTGTTTACTGATTTTGCTGACATGGATAAATTTGTTCCTCCTGAATTACCACTGCCTATTTTTTTTTTTTATCTTTCTGGTTGGTTAAATTTCATATAACACTGAGAATTGTGGTTTTCTCGTGTAGTAGTTCATGTGTGTTTATGTCTGATTTCTCCTGTAAAAGTTGTGATAAGAGTTTTATAAGTATATTTATATTAAGTAACCCCGAGCCAGTTTTCCTTGACATTTTTCACTCATCAGTGAACTTTTGGCTGTGTTTTTTAGGCAACATAAGAAATTGGACCACTGCATAGGACCAAAACAGCCTTTTCGGGATCATGGGCGAGAATGGCCCTAAAAATGATACAGCGATGTTCTTTGAAGAGGATGAAGATGATGTTGACAAACTGGGCAGAGAGGACTATGAGTGCAAAATGGCTGATTCCGATAAAGAGGACATGTTAATTCCAAAGCCCTCATCTTCTTCAGCAAGGGTGTATGACCGCACCACAGTACTCATCGAACAGGACCCTGTTCACCTGGATGAAGAAGGTGAAGAGGACATTCATTGTGGGCCAGATGATGATGGTGTGGCATTTTTGTCCAATGGTGATGGAGATGAGGAGGGGACGCTGGCCTTCATGGCAGACCCAGACAGCATGGCACAGGGCTATGTGCACCACACCATCTCACCCGATCAGATTCAGTTCATTATCAATCCCGGGTCCACTCCCATGCCCCGTAACATTGAAGGAGCCACTCTTACACTGCACTCTGAGTGCCCAGAAACCAAGCAGAGAGAGGTATGAAGCTTTTAACAAACTGTAGTTGCAGAAATCTTAATTGTGTGTTTGTTTTCACATTATGCACCAGGATTTGTTGTAATATATCCATGAATATACTTAAGGGGTGGGCCGCTGCCACCGTAGTTTGAAGCATGGCCATTTGTCTGGGCATCCCAGAAGACATTATTATTAGTAGTACTAGGAAGTATGAAGTAGTATTAATAATCAGTGTGCTTGCCAGTGTTGTATGATGTAATAATTTGAAAGCTTGACCTTAATGCCTAATTAAGCCTGGTGTGAATTATTTGTTAAACAAGTCAAGAAGGTGTTTAAGGCAAGTGTCTAGAGTTTAACTGCTATCGATTACCTTGTTATTTTTAATTGGACTGTCTCGTAATGTGCGGAGAAAATCAAGATTAAGAGATGTGTTTGTCTTTCTCTTCGAACGTGACCTCACTTCCCTGGGGCTGCATCTGTGCATCTGATAGATTGTTTTCCTTACATCTTTTGCTTTCACAGCTGGTACTGCCATATAAATCCTCTTGTCTTTCATACACTAAAATCTAAATGAGCAAGATTGCAGCTCTGTACAATCAACGGTCTTTCAGTAAATCTCTACATTTGAAATTAAGACTTGTTTATTTATTTCAGAAGCAGGAACTAGGTTTTAACGTTATGCTGCTTTTAATATCTCAGCACTTTTTGCAGCAAGGTACTCCTTTAGACATATGTAAAACAAATTGTACAGTTCTTCTCTGTACAGTTTTATTTTCTGATTGTAATCTGACTCTACAGAGATTACACTTGCTATTTTTATATACAATATACTTTAATTCTCTGGCTGTTTACACAGGTCACAGAGATGAATTTTGCTCCAACATAACACATTCAGACAATATCGATATTACCTTTTTTAAGTTATTAATGTTTGGTTTAAATATATAGTATCCAAACAGGCTAAAATATCCAAACAGGCTAATAATATGATAAGTTTAAAAAAATATATAAGATAATATACCATATCAGCTTTACGCGCCTTCTGGTGCAGACAGAATTAAGTTAAATATCACGTACCTTCTGGTTATACTTCACAGATCCCGAGTGGCTCCTGAACCTCATGGTAGGGGTAAATGAACTCGACAGCCAAACTGTTTCCATAGTAGTTATATGAAAATTAACTGTTGTATACCTTTGATGCACTTTAGGTTCTTGCCATTTTCTGTGTCAACAAATGTATAATATGTTTTTATTGATTTATTTTTTTTTTTCAATCAATTCAGTAGAAAGCATTCAGCAGCACAAAATGAGATTAAACCACAACAGAATACACAGAACTATAATGTGCTTTGTGCCAAAGTTTTTTAGATGATCCTATACATGTAAATTCAGAATATGCATCAAATTTATATTGGAACTTTTTTTAAAAGTGTTCACTATAAGTCATTTTCCTTACTGTTGTTCTATGAAAGTCATGAATTTTTTCCAAAAGTCAGACACAAATTTCGCATTCAAATTCTCTACATACAAAGCAGCTTTTCTCCACCCTGTTCTGCCTGTGTTTTCTTTTTCAATTTTCGCTGCAGATGTTAATGCCAATTGTTTAGCAAGGGCATTTCAGATGTGATATTTTATCTGGTTAACATTTTTTTGAAATTATTTTTTAATTTAATTTATTTTTTTTTTTAAACAAATCCATGGCAAAACACCTGTCTTAAGATCATACATGGATTAAAATATTTATAAGAAAACAATGCTTCTAGTTACAAAGACAAGTTTCAGCTTGAATAAAAGTTGACAGTCTACCTGCTGTGCAATTTTTCCTGTGAATGAGAAACACATTAAACTGAGCAGGTAGAATTAAAAACAAATGATCAGTCTTAGGATGAAGTAAGATTTTCAAGAAGACTATGGGTGAAGAATCAAATAATTATAATAATGGGTAAATTAATTTAGCTTTAGATGACTTTAACAATTGCTCAAAGATTTGTGGCAAATTCTTTATCTATTTTATTTTGCCTTTAGCTACTGGAGTTCTTGATGATAATTACTATGTTTGATTATTTTTAGTGTGTTTGATGCTGTGGATGTCATCAGCACCTACCTGTATTTGCATCACAGGAACATGTAAATGGGCCGCCTCATTGTGTTCCCAGCATTTGTCTAACCCACAGGCCGCTTTGCTCAGTCTGTCACTATGTAGGCAGAGATAGGTTCCACCTCACTCCTCATTTACAAATAATACAAAGCCTAACCAGTCAGTATGGCAGTAAAGAAGTGAGATTGTTCCCCATGTACTTTGTGGAGATAAAGTGTGCAGTCTGTTTCCTTGTACTGACAAAAGTGTGCTTAATAGCCTAACATTCATTATCTTAAGCAGCATCCACACAAGAAGCGATGAGCAATAAACAATTCAAGAGACATGCAAATCGCTTCACAGCACAAGCAAATCACACTTGTGGCCAATTGATGATGGCCTAGGTATCTTGTATGTTTCCCGCTTCCAAATACTTCCATGTGAAACCGTGAGCAGTGAACGGCTAGATCTCTACTGCAAGTGTAGATCCACAAGCAGTATCTAGCCAGTTAACTAATAAATAGTTTATATTATCATTAGCTTCTATTATCTAGCTTATATTAGCTTATATTATCATAATAAATAGCTTATTATTATCAATTATTATTATTGCACGGCACCCTAGGTGTGCCTTTAACCTATTGCAGTTGCATGCACTGACGAACAGATGTCAGCACCTGTCCACGACTTGGACATGGTTGTGTAAACCTGCTGCCCATAACCGATTGCAAACAGTTTGGGCAACACGTGATCTGGGAGCTTACGGTCAGTCATTGGTGCTGCCGGTGTCGTACTGTCTTTGTAAAACCTTGAAATTGAGGATAGGTTGTCACTTAATGTTTTTGCGTCTTGCCTCTGTAACTTTCACTGACAGACATCCCGTTGGCTTGTTCTCGCTCATTTTTCTATGTAATCTTACCATGCTCACATGCTGCATCATGACAAAGCAAAATAATATTTAACTTGGACATTGTTGTGGCTATTCAGTGACCAAGTATGACAAGGACTGACCACAAAGTTCCACTAAAATCTTGGTGTGTAGTCAAGTGGAACAAAGATCCATTACAGGAAAAAAATATAAAAAAGAAAAATTAACAGTGAGTAGCTTGAATTTATATTAATTTCACCAAATACGTGAAGTATTTCTAATGTTTAATGTTGCATTGGAAGTCAGTATATAAATGAGATAAAACTGTGTGAGGGTGTCTGCTAAGTGCCACAAATGTAAATAGATTTAGCAACAAAAAAAATATGAGTCAAAAAGATGTTGAAATTAGTAAATGTGTTATAAATTTATTCCATATGTTGAACTGTATTACAAAGCTTAAAGAAGAAAATCAGTTATATGACTCATGGATTTTATTATGATCTCTGTGCAGGTAAAGAGGTACCAGTGCACTTTTGAGGGCTGCACTCGGACCTACAGCACAGCGGGAAACCTGCGCACACATCAAAAAACACATCGTGGTGAATATACCTTTGTTTGCAACCAGCAGGGCTGTGGTAAAGCCTTCCTCACCTCCTACAGTCTAAAGATCCATGTTCGAGTACATACTAAAGAAAAACCATTTGAGTGTGATGTACAAGGTTGCGAAAAAGCCTTCAACACATTGTACAGGTGAGGATCATTTTAGGGGAAAGACTCAAGACTTTTAAGTTGCTTTTTTAAAGAGATCTTTACAAACGTAGCTGGAGTTTCACCAAGGTGGTATTGCTTTCCTTTTCAGCATGCCCACCATTTGTCATCTTATTTAGTGCGCTATACACCCAACACAGCACCACCTGATATTCAGCTACAAAGAAGTGTGATTTTGATAATGCCTCTTTATACTTAATTAACAACTTGATGCATTCTTTCAAAATATTATTAGAGTTATGCTAGGAAGTAAAATATATTTTTTCAATCATTACTCTAGATGAATAGAAAAATTCATTTGTAATCACATTGTGAGACACAGAATCAAAATCAAACTTCATTCCCTTTAATAAATATTGTCCCCTCAGCCTTAGTTCATGACTGTATATTGTAGGACATGCAATCAGAGGAGGTGACTTGACTCTTTTGGCCTCATGCTGTCAGACCTTTTGTGTTATACTAAGCCCAAGGTCACAGAGAAGGATGCAGGCTACTGTGGACAAAAATAGTTTTGTTATCCTGCCCTTACGCTAGCAAGTGACAGCCGAGTGTGCGAGTCCTGTAGTATAATATATTTTTAAAAATTCTTTTGAAGTTATTTGAAATCATGTATTTAATTTTGGCATGTTTAATTTTGTTGAACGACATGTGACTTCCCACTGTGTCTTATCAGGCTGAAAGCACATCAGCGGCTGCACACAGGAAAAACATTTAACTGTGAATCAGAAGGATGCACAAAGTACTTTACCACTCTCAGTGACCTGAGGAAGCACATTCGTACTCACACAGGAGAGAAGCCGTTTCGGTGGGTTAGTTTGTCACTTTTGGTTTACAAAGTGAGCAGAGTCTTTTCTTCTGCCTCTTTATACTTTTTATATTGGCTGTCTGTCTATGTAATTAAATCACTCTGCAATATCCCTTCAGATTAATGTCTATCTATCCTTTTTGTCAGATAAATTCAGTATATTTTAATTATCGATTTGATGGAAATGTTGATTAAAAATGATATGGAGTTAAACAGTGTATCTAATAATCTAGTCACCTGTGCACACTTCCATCAGGTGTGACCATGACGGCTGTGGTAAAGCTTTTGCTGCTAGTCACCACCTGAAAACACACGTGCGGACACACACTGGTAAGATGTAGTGTTTCATCATTTGACTTTGAATAATGGAAATGAGCAGCCACTCATCAAACCACTCAGTACATTATGATTTTCATGTGACCAGTCAGTCTGTCACAAGGTGACATTTTCTGCATGAATCCTCTTAAAACACTAAATAAACATAAAACGTATTTATGTGTGTGTGTGTGTATGTATGTATGTATGTATATATATATATGTGTGTGTGTATGTATGTATGTATGTGTGTGTATGTATGTGTGTATATATATATATATATATATATATATAACCCCCCCCAGATCTGGACTACGTCTTCGCCCATTTCAGTGGAATTTTCCTCACCAGCACTGTGTACTTCCTCATCTACTGCACCTTCAAAAAAAACAAACCACAAGTGTTCCCTAAAGCTGTACTACCAGGTACCCCCTGCACTCTGATTTGCACTCACAACATTGTACAATGTAGAATGTTCTGGAACATCTGTGGATGTGGCCTTGTAGAGGAGCTCATCATCCAGGTCCTCATATCCATTCTGTCTTACGCAGGGTTTGTTTCTGGGGTGATGTGGGGTGTGGCCACATGTTGCTGGTTTCTAGCCAATCACTACCTCAAGCCATTGGTGAGCTTCCCAATCATCACTACGGTGAGTGACACGATCTCCGATGCATTTTTCTGTCATAAACTTTTGTCTGTTTATTTTCCAAAAAAGTGACTGAGTATAAACTGTAAATGATATTAATTATTTTTATTTGACAGGTCCCTGGGCTTATCGCTGCTTTATGGGGGGTCATTGTTTTTAGGGAAGTGAAGGTGACTACAGTACATGGTTCTCTGTGTTTATGTATTTATTTTATTCTATTTATCTTTATTAAAACATCTTTTTCTCATTCAGGGATTGAGGAATTATCTGGTTCTCATCCTGGCGTTCTGTCTGATCCTGACTGGAGCATTATTAACCGGCATCTCGCTGTAGTTCCACATCACCATCACACGGGGGACCCAAAACGAAAAATCATTCCATATCGTCACTGTTAACCTTCAGGAAAATTCATGTACCTCATTAATAATGAATAATGATCTGATTGCTCTTAATCGGTGTCAAACAGTCAGACAGAATGACACAAAACCTGACTTATTTTAGTGCCACTGAAACTGACTCATATTCATCGTCAATTTTCTTACACCATGAATGACCTCACAGAAATTCTTTTTTATTTCACAATGCCTGTTGGTGACTGTAAATGATATTTAGATGTCATGTAGGCTTATTAATATTATGAAGTTCACTATTGATTTCCTTCCACTTTTTGTATGATGTAATTATTATGATGGGATTATGATCGGGCAGCTGATTATGAGGGCAACATTATCAGAATTTGAAAAATGTAATAAAAGCTTTTGTTTTATTTTCTAAGTAGTCATATTATTATTATCACTATTATTATTATTAATAATATTACAGAGCAGCCTCATAGTGTAATGGGTAGTACTTCTGCCTTGCAGCAAGAAGGTTCTGGGCTTGGCGTGAGAGTTGGCTGTTCCAAATTGCCCCTAGGTGTGAGTTTGAGTGTGAATGGTTGTGTGTGTGTGTTGGCGCTGTGATGGACTGGATCCAATTAATTAGATGTATATATCGGGATGAAAATCTCTCCCCATCCAAAACAGACCGGCTCAGATTGGCTCTATGAGTTTTAAGGGCCATGGCATAGTGCCGTAATGGTTAGTATGTCTGCCTCCAGCAAGAGGGTACTGGGTTCGAGTCCAGGGCTTGGGTGCTGTGTGGAGTTATTCAGGTGTACCCTGCCTTCGCACAGTGTTGGTTGAGATAGGCTACAGTCTCCCTGTGACCCTAGAAGGATTAGGCAGCTTGGCAAATGACTGCTTCCCCATCCCCCGAAACGTTAATTTTAGTGTGCATGCAAGATGGAGCATTTGGCTTCCTCTTCCTATTTGTATTCTTTCCACTCTCTGTGCCACCTGTATTGTGATTGGTTGCCTTTCAACAACGGAAAGGTCCATGCTCAGCGCACTGGAAAGCAAACCTAGATGGGTGAATATATTGCTGTGTGTAGGGGGGCAGTACGGAAAGGCCAATGAAACAGACGGCCCAGCTCACTGTGCACCCCCAAATAATTTTCTGTCGGCGTCCTCAACTTTGTTTTTTTGAACCCTCAGCCCCTGACTCGGCTATTGTCCCTGAGGGCCTCTCCATTCACCGCCAGGACCAGACAGAGGAATCGAGGAAGCACAGGGGAGGCGGCGGGTGAATTATGGCTAACAAGCGGTGGTGTGTGGATTTACAAACAGTTTCGTCAGTGCTATCCGGACCTACAACACCTAATGGTCAAATGCAGACCTTTTCCTCTACCCAGAGAGTTTACAGCGGTGTTCTGTACCGCTGTTTATACCCCCCCCACGCCGACACCACGTGGGCACTGGACGAACTGTACAAAGTTATCTACCGGCAGGAAACACTTCGCCCAGGGTCTGCTTTCATCGTGGTTGGGGACTTTAACAAAACGGACCTGAAGGAAGTACTTCCAGCACGTAGACTTTCCAACACGCGGCCATACCTTCGGCAGCATTCACACTATAGTTGTAATCTTCATTCTTATTATTATGTGGCTGTGCTTCTCTTAATCTTCTTTTTCTTCTTCCGTCGCACTTAATGCTGCCCGAACAGCAAAGTGTGTACAGTAATGTATGTGCGTCTCGGCGTTGCAAAGTGTGCTATTACTTTTATTGGCGTTTTGCAATAAAACCATGCCAAAAAAATCTAATTGAAATGAATGGGGAGAGGTCTACAAACAATCATGAAACTCACCTCACTTTGACACCTTGCCAAGAAGCCATACTTTCACATAGAAAACTTTTAAAACATAGAAACTTTTAAAACGTAGACACTGAAGTCATCATTTCGAGGGTCAAAATGGCTTTTTGCTACCTTTTACGGTTT
The DNA here is from genome assembly GCA_039654325.1 of Tandanus tandanus. NCBI lineage: Eukaryota > Metazoa > Chordata > Actinopteri > Siluriformes > Plotosidae > Tandanus > Tandanus tandanus. The sequence continues at coordinate 22,421,006 of JBCNYH010000001.1, forward strand.
TTTCTTAATTGTTTAAGTGTGACAAGGATTTCTGAGTCAGTTTGTATATTTATAATGGGTGTGAACTGCGTGAAATGTTCTGAGCTAGAGTGGGTGATGTCATCAGCAGAGTGTGAAAAGAGAAGATTATCTTGGAAAAATCTTCTACTACGGTGGCCGGGAAGTGCAACACAAAATTACAAAGTGTAAAACAAATACAAACACGATTTTGCTCTTCATGTGGACAGTCTCTCAAACTGTTAAATGACATGGCCGAGACGGAAGGACCAGATATAATGGATGTTTATGTGGAATATTTCAACGAGTTCCGGTTTAACTGGTTTTCATGTTAACTGGTGACATTGGCTTACAGATGTTCACACTCCGCCCATTCCACCGACATTTACCCTACTTCTGTTTGACTTCTGCAGATTCGTCAAGACGACTACTCTCGTTCAGAGTGAAATCTGGTGCTCCACTTTGCTGTACAAT
>JBCNYH010000001.1:22421576-22434615 GCA_039654325.1 Tandanus tandanus
ATATAAAATGTAGTTAAATACCTTTAATTATAATTCCTGTCCCTTATTTCTATCCAGGAGAGAAGCCTTTTTTCTGCCCTAGTGATGGCTGTGAGAAGACATTTAGTTCACAATACAGTCTGAAGAGTCACATTCGGGGCCATGATAAGGGCCCTTCATATACAATTAGCCTCAGCAATCCTCTGTCAGAGGTGGGTCATTTGGTTTTGTTTTTATTTTTTATATAGATATTTTTAATTTCCTTCTTGTCTAAAATCTTCTAATATTGATGTTTTGGTTAAGTACCCCAGATAACATGTTCTTTGAATGCACAAGTTCAAAAGTTGAAAAGAGTCCAATCTGTAAATTATTTATATATATTTCATACCATTATTTACTTGATCTTATGGGCATTGCTGTCACAAAACCAGTAAGGGTCAAACAACTTTTATCTGAATGTTTTTGGACTGTGTCATAAAATCTCACCAAAGTGCAGTATGAGTAAATAAAAAGTACAAAGTCAGTTACCACTTATCTGTTTTATCACAGAAGTTCTGTTGATAGTGTCAGTGCATTTCATTGGTTAACCAGCTTAGTGAATGTTCTTTTACAGGATGCCAATCATTCTCTGTGCCTCAGTGATTTGAGCCTGCTTTCCACAGACTCTGAGCTTCGAGAAAATATCAACAATGTGAGTACTTGACACTTGTACATAAATGTTATCTTTTATAACACTGAATAGTTGATCAATCAGTGAATCAGTCTGCTTTTCTTCTTTTAATTACAGTATTTCCTATTCTGAAATTATAAATCAAATATATGGTTATTCAGCATGTTTTAGATGCTTTCATTTTCATCCCCCCAGCATATAATGCGGAGGGGTATAGTCATCAGTATGGCTGTCCGTCCGTCTGTAATCATTTCAATTCCGATTCAGACCTCAGAAACCATTTGAGGTTTCTTCTTCAAACTTGGCAGTTACTTCTACTAGTTTCTGCAATTCATATTTTTTCATGTTTCTATGGCAATCAATTTATAATATAAGAATATGGGCTTATCTTTTCTGGGCCAGAACTCAAATCTTTTCAGATTTCTTTATCAAACTTGACAGTTATTTCATTTAGGCAGTGTAGTTGTGCCTTTTACAGTGCAGTTTTGATTTTTACGTTTCCATAGCAACCAATTTAACATGTGAGAATATGGGTGTTGTCAACAGCACCAATACTCTCAGTATGGGTGTTATTATTGTCCCCACAGCATATAATTTGGAGGGGAAATAGTCATCAGTTCATCTGTTCGTCCATCTGTAATTTCAAATTTGGGCCAGAACTCAGTTGTTAGTTCTACTATTTAATGTAGTTGTGCCTTTTGATATTTTGGGATTTCTGCAATTCATATTTTCTGTCATGTGGAGGCCGGGGGGTATTTTTACAATTTTTAAGCTTTACTTTACTGTAAAGGTATCCTTGATTTTTTTATTTTATTTATTTTTTATTTATTTTTAGTGTTGCCATTTCAATTTCAGGGTCCCTGTTTCAACTCTGAGCTCGTGTCACTGTTAGTATCATTATAGTTTTATTTCCTGTATTCACATGCCCCCCACCCCACCCGAATTTCCCCATTTAAGTTTCTTTGATCTTTTTATAGGACATTCATAGCTTCCTTTGTGCATCTGTCAGTATTAAATAAATAAATAAATGTTCAGTAAGAAAGTACTAAATTCATTTACTACATACATAACTATCCGTACATAAATGTAAGGTGTAATAACATGAAAAGAAACCAGAATATTTGTGTTGTTATAAAATGTATTTCCTGTCACATCTGAACATTTTGATCCTAGTGTTTTGTGAGTGTCATTTACACCACTATTTGCATGTTACAGTCTCAGAACTTGGATCTGAATAATATCACTCCTGTGAGGATATTCGAATTGATGTTACAGAGCCCTGAAAATAATGCTAGTCAAGATGACCAACATCCTTCTGGCAAGTACCTCTCAAAATGAACAAGACAGTATACATTATACACTTATCAAGCATGGCACCACTGTCTTACTATTGCTTTTTCCCCCATTCTAGATAACCTAGTGGAGGCTTTTGGTTTAGAGACACCACCCCCAGCAGCAGTGACAGATTCATCCACTCTCCTACCCTTCTCTCAGATGCCTTCGTCCTCCTCCTCTTCTAGCTCTCTCACCACTCCTGTCCTAGAGAATTCCGCACAGCCTGTCTCCTCCTGCTGTCAGGCATCATCCACCAACAGCTCCACACACACCTCTCCACAGTCTGCCACCTTCCCCTCTTTCCTCCATACCTCACTACAAACACCAGAAGTGCCCGCTCTAGCTGCACCCGCTGCCACCCAACACTACACCCCAGTGGTGCCCACAGCACCAGCCAGCTCCCTTCCAGTCTCTGTCTCGACAGTGGCCAGCGTCTCAAGTCCTGCATCAGCCATCAGCACAGGAGCAGCTGCAGTAGTAACGCACACAGTGCCTTTAGCAGGCAGTACCAGTCTGGCGCCCACACCCACCATCACCATTGCACCTACGCAGGGCCTGCTGCAGCCCAGCCTTGTCATGTCTGACCAGAATCTGCAGTGGATCCTCAGCAGTGCTGCCAATACACAGCAAAATCCTGAGCAGCAGGTCAGCACCAAATTACATCTGTGTTTTACTGGGATTCTTTTAGACACGATATGCTTAGAAAATGCCTGGCTTTCCTGTAGTTTATGTGAATATACAGTGTCTGTAACCAGTCAGATTTTCCGACTTTTGTTGGATTTAAACAAAATTGTTGGATAAATCAGGATTTTTTGGCATTTCCCTGCCATTTTGCACTTTTCTGTCAGATTTTTAAAAAATTACCACAGTTTGTTTATATTGATAACTTGAACTAGATCAAAGAAATAAAATCTAGTGAGTGTACTCCTTCCGAAATCACAAGTATTTCTAGTATCTCAGTCAATAATTCCAGTCTCAGTCACGTGACCAGCAGCGGGAACCTGCACTCCATATTGGAGTGGCGGAAACAAATCACTGCACTGAGAAAATACAGTCCAGTTAACGTGCCTACTCGTGTGGTTTTTTTGCTAATCTAGTGCTCTCATCATGCCTAAAAGCTGATGTGTAGTGGGCGGTACGTTTAATGTAAAGAAAGACGGTCATTTAAAGTTTCATATGTTGCCATGAAGTAGGAAAAGACCCAAGTAAGTGAGTGTCTGAGTGCCATCAACCGGTGAGCACTAAAGCCCGATGGAGCAGTGAATCCCGGGAAGATATGGGAATCTAAATCACCTTATAATTATGTTTTTGGCCTGCATTTTTTTCACTGGTGAGTTTATATTTTTCATAGGCCATAATTTTGACATAGTAGACATAATGGATACACACTGTACTTAATTTAATACCACTTATATACCAGACTCAAAAACAGCTTCTTCCCCAGAAGAAGAAGCCATCATCCCTTCATCCTCCACTCCCTCACAGTCACATACACACACACACGTGCAACCTTCCTCCACAGCCACATACCCCCGGCCCCCGCTGACTCTAACATAGACATTAGTTCTCTGTAAAAGGACATTGAATCCTTAAACTCTATGACTGTCTTACACTGCCACACTTAACTTTATTTACATTCTAGTTTATATCCACTCTGCTGCTGCTATTTATTTTTTTAATCTCATAGTGCCTTCAATGTACATACCAGTGTTCCGTTTTTATTCACAGGTGTTTAGAGTTTATATTTTTATTTTATATTTCTATTGAAAAGTTGTGTATATAATTGCTTGTGTTTATATTCTGCTCTTGATGGTGTTAATTGCAGTTTACTGCCTTGCTTGTACCTTTTTCAAGCTGAGAGTCTCATACAAAATTTCATTATGTGTGAACATAATGACAAAGAATCTTGAATCTTATGCTGACGTTCATAATAACACGGATGACAAGAGATTAAGAGACCTTTACAGTTTGTCAGAAATGAATTGTTTAAACCCATTAAATAAACAAACATTTCAGCTAACAATTGTGCCTTTACATATTTCATAAGACAATTAAATAAAGGTTTCATGTTAATTGTCAGTAAAGATCATTTGTGTTACGGTAAGAAAACATGAATATTTGGAAATATTCTAAATAACATTCAAGATTCCACTAGATTCCAAAAGATGCCACCATTTAACATCAAAATTTTTAAAAAGACCCTGCTTTTGCCGATGAATGTGCTTAAAGTAGGATTTTTTTTTTCTTTCCACAGTCTTGTTACTACGGAGCCCCTAAAGGGACATGGGTAAAAAATAAAGGTTAGGTTTCTCGTGCGCACGCGATACTTTCTCGTGTGCACGAGAAACCCATCTTTTTTTTTTTTTTTTCCATGTCCCTTTAGGCGCTCCGTATGTTACAGACACTGAATATACTACAGACAATTTTTTGGTTTACACGGAACACAGTTATTGTGTTCATACATGACTGTGACACAAATAAACTTTAAGAGTCACACCCTGACACTAAATGCCTTGATCTGGGAAAGGCATAGTTAAAGACAAAGTCTGTTCATAATTCTTCTTTTCTAGTTTGATCCAGTTTTCAACAGTGGAGTGAATCAGTAAAGACATAATCAATACAAGATCGCTTGAAAAGAAGCTCAAAAAATAAAGTGCACAGCTCCCCCTGCTGGGCCTGCAGTAATACCACAGTTCCAAAACATTCTCTCTCACAATGTTAATTAAACAATAATTTTTTAAAATGTTATTAAAATGTAGTGTTTCCTGTCCGAAGCCCCACCTCTGGTAAAAGGCTCATTAAAAATTGTGTAATCCTGCTAACAATTACACAAATCTAACCAAACAAAACCTCTTCAGTGGAGGTATGTTGGTGTAGATTCTCAATCATCCAGGTCATAATAATCCTAAAAAGCTTGAGTCGAGGCAACTGGACTCAGTTACTGACGAAGCTTTTTGGATTGAAAGCGAAACGTCTTCAAAAACCACAAAAAAGAAGTCCAGTTGCCTCGACTCAAGCTTTTTAGGATTCAGTGGAGGTAGTTGCATACACTTTTGAGTTTTGTGGTTTGCATGTGCAGTTAGTGTGCAGATGTACAGTGATGCATTGAAGGTATCAGGTTTTACATCCTTGAAAGCGTTTCACTGTAGTAGAGAACTATGTGTAATAATGGGATCTGACTTGATCTCAGAACAAACATACAAAAATAAATTGCTTTTTTTTAATTCATCTTATTCTTTTCTTATGTAGGGCCCAAAAGTGGAAAAGGTTTTCTTCACAACAGCCATACCTGTAGGAGGACATTCAGGTATGATTAAATGTGCATTCAGTGTCGATGCTTCACTTGTGCATTGCACAATTATACCAATCAAACTTAAGTGGGTTTTTTTTTTCTGAGGGTGGAAATGCTTGCTGGTAAAAGAGCAGCACTGTGTGTAAGTGGTGAGTCAGTTATTTGTTCTGCTTCAGGGAACCCAGTGCAGCAGATTGGCCTTAGTCTCCCTGTCATCATCATTAAGCAGGAGGAGGCATGCCAGTGTCAGTGTGCCTGCAGAGATTCGGCTAAAGAAAGAAGCTCTAGTCAGAGCGCTGCCTCCACACAACAGGAGCCTAAAGACATTTCTCCTCCACCTCCAACCTCTTCAGCCTCACATCCTGTTCAAGAGTGCTGTTCCACCAAGGAGAGCACTCCTCTTTCCACTGGCTCCACTCAGACTTTCCACACTGAGGCATTGGTGTCCAGCACTCCCTCAGACAGCCTGGCCAGTGTGGATGTAGTGGACCTTCTCAGCCCTGAAACTACCGCCAACATTGAGGCACTACTGATGGTCGCTGATGAGTTCTCCATGGGTGAGGGTGACAGCAACACCACCACCTAGAGGAAGTTGACGGTCAAACCCCCTCAATCATTTCTTTGCATTCATTGAATTTTGATAAGCACCATTATTTCTAATGTTATGCAGGTTCAATCTGATTCATAAGGATATATATTTTGTAAACCAGGGGTCACGTGAGTCAGACATCCCAGTGTAAGAAGGCTATGATCTATGATCAGCTTTGGTCTTGCCTGTTCTATAAAACATGATCTTCCCGACATGGGCTGCTTAATACGTGTGAATCTTTAGCTAGTATTTTACACACAGTGCACTCTGATAAATTCAGATATGTGTTCTTTGCACACTTTCAGATTATGAATATGTCCCCACTGAAAATAGAGATGTGCAAGTATCCATTTGTTTGAAATTGCTTTACCATTTGCACTGTATAATAACAGTCCTCTTTAACATTCTCTGGTCTGTTTAGACTAATGTAAGAGTTCCTGTAGCATTCCAGAGAAAACAAAACCATTTGGACATGTGGATGGGGTGAAAATGCAAACAATTTATCTACTAACTCATAATATCCAAATCACAAGCAATATTTTAAATCTTAATTATTCAGATGGACACATTTTGATAGTATGAATCAGATGACTTAGTCTAGTGTGGAGTAGAAATTTTTTCAGGTACAGGCCAGTCATAGATTGACAAGAATCCATTGCACTGAAAACTCATCACAGATTTGACTTTTTGAACAGTTACACTGAAAAGAACAAAATGAAATGTTCACATAAGATTGTACTGCATGTAAGCATAACTGGCATATCGGGCCCTTTGACCAGATAGTAAAGCCCTTTCAGACCACGATCATTAAAAATCCAGGACATATATCAGAAGTATTTTATGTGTAATTTATTTAGGAAGACTACAGGAGCCCATGAAATGTGATTCTAATGTAATCTTGAAGCAGTTTCTGTTAACAGAATTTGCTTGCTGTTAAGTGTAAATGATTGCTATTTGTGGTTGGCAGCCTGTAACATTTTAGTTTTTAGATGTTAATTTATTAAAATAATTTCTATCATTAGATCAATGCAGTTCATATTTTAAATAGCCTCTGCTTTTAACTTGGTGGAACAAGTTATTTTCTTTATTTTTTATTTATTTTTTTTCAGCCACCAAAGGTAAAGCTAGATATTTTCTTCTTCTTGCCTTTTGGGTTGCAGGTCAGGCGGGGTAATGCAGCTGGAGTTGCCAGGCCTTGTTGCTGCTTTGTTACTGAATTGATTTCAGCCTCTGACCTTTTTTCCTTTATTTAGACCCATGTAAGTCTCACTGTTGTGGCCTGCTCAGGGATTATAGAAAATCAAAGCGGAGGTATACAGTCTTTCCCTGAAAGTACATACAAACAGCAGCCAAGCTGTATGAGCTCAAGCTGTTGTGTATAACATGCTTGTTGTGGATTACCAAGCCAAGGTTTCGATAATCAAATAAACATCAAGTTACCTTCCCTTCACCGGTAAGCCAGTTTATACACCACTGCTGTAGAGGTTTAAATGAGTTTATTATAATGTAAATGTGTATTTGAAATTACAAAATGTTTAAGCCCTTAGATTGTATTTGTATTTTTGTATAGAACTATGTGGGGTAATCACACTTGGGTTTGACGTGTAGGACTTGACACTGCACTGCCCATTTCCTTTGCACCCCACTCGTTACCGATTCACAATGCAGTAATTTTGGAATGTATTTTTTTCTGGCAATGAGGGCACCTGGGTTAAAACAGGAAATACACAAACATATTGTGCACTGTGGCATGGAATGGCTACTGTATTTCTATTATCCGCATTCAGGAGACTGCCTTAGAGATTTGATATAGGATAGCTTTTACACTACTACTACACCTTCTGAAATTTTAATGGACTTGCTCGCCCCTAAACTTCAAAATCCTCTGGAAGGAAATTTGGCTGTGTGTCACTTAAATTTGATTTATTAGGGCATTTTTTTCAGCCAGTTATTTTTTCAAAGTACACACAGCATAACCGTTTACCACGCAGACCATTTCTGATCTTTAACAAATTTGTAAAGAGTCTATAGCTATTGATGCAAATTTAACTCTTTGCATGTCAGTGTGCCGGGATATTTTAATCTTTAGTGTTCGCATTGTATTTTTTGGAAAATGAAAATATTTGACTGTACCTTTTTAAATAAGAAAAAGGCTGCTGTCACTACTCACGACAAATTATTTAAAATCGTTGTTTTCTATCATACTCATCAATACTTCAATTCCTTTACTGTTTTGTAAAATTAGTCAAGGCAGACCAAGTACTAATTTTGGCCAAACCATTGTAGACTTTATCTATGCAAAAAAAATAATAATAATAAAAAGAAAAATAGATGTTTGTGTATTTTATGAACCCAGATCCCTCAACCAAACCTCAGCTCCATCTGTAAATACTGAGTGAATTAACAACATGCATAAGTGTTTAGTCATTGTTATGCAAGTTACCACTAGTGCAAATCATTTGTCAAATTGCAGTTAAGATGTAAATATATTACACACGCCATGCTACTGGTAGCTGTCATGTCTGGTCTCTTAAAGGAGGCCTACGGTCATTCACGGCTATATTTTATTTAAAATGCTTGACTTGTGTATGGGCATTGTAATCATTTAATAGTTGTCCTTCCACTGAACGTTTAAGGGGCCCAAACATTAATGCATGTTGTCCAAAGGGGAGATGTCCATTTGTATAGTAATACAATTCTGTTGTAAGAATTGTAATGGCCTGGTTTTTTTCCCTCCTTTTTCATTCTGAGAGTTTAAAAGTCTCTTTTCCTCCTCACTGGAATCCAGTGAGTAAATAAGTCGCACATTTTGCTCAATATACACCATTTTATCCTAAATTGTGATTCAACTGTGAGATCAGTCATTTCAAATCTGAATGGGTCAATTACAATAAACTGCTGAGTTCATCTTTCATTTCTCACATTAGATGATTAATTCAGACTGCTGGTTCTTTAGATGCTAGTTTTTCTCCAAATGTCTGTTTGTTCACATTGAAATTTAACATTGTTTTCTAGGTTGAAGCAGAACATTGTAGCATGCAGTGGGTTGTACAAAAAATTTTTAATAATCAGAACAAAAAGGTGCAAGGGTAACAGGATGGGGAGACAAAAATGCTTCCAACAGACTGCTTTTGATACCCAAAGTGTGAGGACAAACTATAAAGGATTTGTATTTTTAAAGGAATGTATAATGTGAAATTGCTCTCATATGCTTGTTTTGTATAAAGTATTATGGTAAAGTACTAACTTTTTGAACTAAATTAAGCAATATATCAGTGAAATCTTCCCGGGCTTGTCTCCATTATTTGTAAATTTCATATTATTTACACACACACCAGCATAAAGAAAAACAAATACTGATCACAATGTAAAATCAGCTTGATCCTTTTGGACTTGAAATGATGCTTCACAAAGGCCTTTTTGCTGTAAATAAAAACACATTCAGCTATTCAACTGGCTCAGGCAAACAGACAACATTCATATAGATTGGGGTACAAGTTACCTTTACAATTTTCTGAACAGCTAAGAGATCTTGGAGGACCACTTCACACAGAGCAATCCTCTCTTCTGTTGATGCCATGATTGCACTCAGAGCTTCAACCCTGTCTGAGAACTGAAACCTTCAGTTAGACTTTCAGTATAAGGCCAAGAAAAGAAGTCTGAGCTACAGATGGTGAAACTCACCTGCACTTCAGCAGAGTCAGTTACCTCTCGGGCTTTAGATTCATCTGTAATAATTTTATCAGTTGATGGAAATAGATTTTGCAAATATATTAATATTATTTTGAAATAACATATTCCTCACCTACGCCCGATGCCATTAGTACTAGTGAGTGATAAACAAACTTGAGTTACTTTAATCAGCCTTCTCTAAGTACTGGAGTTAATTGGCTACATGTGTCCACACTAATTGTGTTTCACAGTTCATTAACTAGAAACTTGGACAACATGCCTACCAGGAACATGCATAGGACTTCTAAACTCTCACTGATAGCATTCCTCTGTTCTGGAAAATTGTCCTCACCTTTAATCTGAGGTAATAAACTTACCTTTAATCTGAGGTAAAAAAAAAAGGCAGAAATGTTTGATTTAATGTTAATAATAATGACCAGATATTAGATTTATAAATTAATTAAGCTACTGTTGAACCTGTAACAAAAACAAGCTACGAGCAAAAACCTGTTCGGGGGCAATCTCGTTCAAATTCAGTCTCATCTTCAGAAAAACACTCGCCATCTGGACAAGCGGCTCCCTGTATAACTTCTCTATGGATTAACATTTGAATTAAGGTGGTATCAGTAAACGTGATTTTGCCACCCACAGCAGGCCATATGTGGACATAATATTTAAATCCTTTTAACATTTTGTTTATATATGTGTCCACATATTTACTTCACAGTTATTTGAAGGCACTCAAATATCAAGAAGACAAGACAGTCTGCAGATGTTTTCTGTCAATCATTTTTCATTTATTTGTATATGGTGAAATGCTTATATGCTTAAAGGGAAGTTGCTGTAGGCAATAGTGTACATGACAGAGAATTTGACTATTTAAAGCAATTTTAGCTTTGCTGTATATAAATAATCGGGTTTGGAAAGAAACTGGAAACTATTACAACATTTTATATAATTTTCAACCAACACACAATACCTGAAACAGACACTGTGTACATGCGTGTCAATGAGGCTGAGGAGTAATACCTTATCCAGCCACAAGATGGCAGTGCTGTGTTAAGGTTCAATGTGTCAGTAAGTTTTAAATGGTTTTATAATCTAGTTAGTTTTAATATTACTTTATCAACTGCTGGAGATTTTAAAATGCTACAATTTGTGCATGTCTTTGGTCTGTGGGAGGAAACCGGAGTACCTGGAGGAAACCCATGCAAGCACGGGGAGAACATGCAAACTCCTCACAGGAACACTGGAGCCCAGGACTTGATCCCAAGACCTACTTGCTGTGAGGCCGACGTGCTAACCATCGTGCCACCCATCCTTACACCAGCATATTGATATTTTCACAAAACAGTCATCTTTGTATCCACTGATACTTTATGGTGATACAACAAGGTCAGAACATTCACGTTAAGGATGATGGGGCAACACACACACAACCATTCACACTCACACCTAGGGGTGATTTGGAACAGCCAATTAGTCTACTGTGCATGTTTTTGGACTGTGGGAGGAAACCAGAGTACCAAGAGGAAACCCACGCAAGCACAGGGAGAACATGCAAACTCCACACAATAAGCATGCGAAAGTTCACTGCACCACTGTGCTGCCCCTGAAGGATAATTAAATTACCTTTATTTTTCTTCTTATAAAATGTGGCACATTTATATGGAAGAGCCACACTCCTTACATACTGATGGGACCCAAACAAACTTGCAGAACATATGTTCAAAACAACACATACAATCATTTGGATGCCCTTTAAAAATATTATGCACATTTCATCACAGTAACACCATAAAAAGAGTATGTTTTTAAAAATTATCTAATAATTATAATATTCCTGTTTGATGTTAATTATTTTTTTTTGAGCTACATTTTTATCATATTTTCCCAATTTACAAAAATATTTTAATGAAACTTCACAAGATGTTAGATCTGTGTCCACCCAAATAACTATAACTAGATTCTTTTTTTTAGCTGTCGAGGGGTCATACAAACAGATTAAGAGAGAAATTTAGCATTTTTTGGCTAGAAGCTGTTTTTTAGCCCATTAAACCACAGCCCTTAACTGTTTCAGAAGTCCTGGTTACACAGTCACGTGGGTGTGTGCAGAATGACGCTTCCGTTTTCCCTCATAGACAGAAACACAAGACCGGCACTAGTCAGTGTATGGCGTGTGTTCGGAACGTGTTGTTGCCATCTTACCAGAGACTGGTTACGCTTGATAACTAGGCTTTATAAGTGTAAACAAGCTGCAAGGTTGAGAAGTTTAGCTTCGTTTTGCGCTTTATTGTCATATCGTTATAAGTACAATACTATGATACAAGAAAAATTAAACAAATATTTGGACTTTCGATTTTTTTTTTCTGGAAAAAAGTAAATAGTAAAGAATGCAATTATTCTGTAGATATAATACAAGTAAAATGTTATTACTTGCGCTTTTACAGATAGTATTTTGCTTGTTGGTGCAAGTTGGGACGCAACATTCAACTCTCATCTTATTGAAATGGAGGATTTTAGTCCTTGGTAATATGGCGGCAACTAAAGGCACGTGATGTGACGGTCTTTATCCGGTCTTGTGTTTAATATCTATGTTTCCCTCCGTCACGTGACTTTTCACCGGTCCGACTTTTCCAAACGGGCTTCGGAGCTGCATGTCATTGTTTGTTTAATGGTATTTCCCACTGAGTTGCGATACTTTCCGTTTTGTACTCTAAATATAATGCATAAATGTGAAACGTAAGTTATATGTGGACAATGACTCTGATGTAGCTTTTCATTGTGCTTTTAGATTTCATTACGCCTATAAGGACTTTTACTTTGAAATTCGCAGGCTGGTTCACACTTCCTGGTTGTGCTGCGTACAGGGACCATGCTGTAAACTGTCGAGTAGCGAGAGTCTATGAATGTGTGTTCATTAGCTCGTACTGTCCTCTTATCTCCACGGTTCTCTCGTCGTTACCCGGTGAGACCCAGAGCCATGTGTAAAGAGCTGAAGACTTCAGTGCTGAAATTATTACCGCCCGACTCCACCGGACTGCGCGCGCACATCACCGACACGGGTGAGTTCCGGCGGAGACTCGGAGCATGATGCAACTTACTGAACATTCATGTACAAGCCACCTGATTAACGACACCGACTCATGATATTTTCAAACGATTTCATGATAACGATATTTATCACCATAGCTTGTGATACCGAAATAATTTTCAGAGATGAAAGAACATGACAGAACACTCAGACTGTTAGTAAGTGTACATATGGATCAAGATCAGGTTGCTAGGAGACCATTGGTTGTGCTGTGGGATTGTTTGTTAATAAATGAGCAGCTGGAATCGTTGTTTGGGTCATTTTAGATACACTTGCTAATCATACAGATGTTTCCTTTTATTAACTTGTACATAGGCTGGATTACTGATCCCAGGGGTTCAAGCCCCACTATCAGCGGGTTGTCACTGCTGTCCCCCCAGTGCAGCTAACTGGGTTATCAAATGCCGG
>JBCNYH010000001.1:22443246-22454235 GCA_039654325.1 Tandanus tandanus
AGCTGTCCAGGGTGTACTCTGCCCTCGCCCAGAGTCGGCTGAGATGGGCGCCAGCCTCCTCACGACCCTAATTAGGAATAAGCGGTTCAGAAAATGAATGAATGAATGAACTTGTACATAGTTTTTATTATAATGCACCTACCAGGCACGTAATGATGGTACATTTAATCTGTTATGAAGGATCAGTCTTCAATATTGCTTATTTTGAATGTTGTTAATATTGATCTATTGCATCTTTGCCATACATTGTTCTACTCATTGGTAACATACTGTTTTCTTCTTTCATTTAAAGGTTGTTTAAAAGAGATCGGACTCGAGATTCCTCAGTTGTTGCATATTTCATAAACTATGATTGTCGTTATGGAAACACATTATTTTAAGCTCTCTTTTATTAGTTTGTTCGTACCTTCACCTGTAATACACTCGAAAGTTTTGTAAAAGCCTATTTAAAATACTTGATAGCATACTGGTATACAAACTGTAATGACCTTGATGTTTACACAAGGTTTATGGAGATACAGCGCTGCCTTCTCCACTACTTCACGTGTCACTGAAATATTTCAGTGTCCGCAACAGAAGGATTATTTTGTGTGTTGAGCATGCTCAACACATTGGTTTATGGTTAACTATAGAGTATCAAGGGATGAACAGTTCTCACCAATAACAAATGTGCACCTAACTATCTAAAGAAAACATTTGGGCATTTAATGTTTTGGTTTCAGTGTCCACAGTGAGTTTCAGTGTCCGCAACGTTTTCAGCAAATCTTACCTCATAAATCAGAATGTCAGTGGATGAAGTCGTAGTCACTCAGATCCTTACATCTGCTAATGTTTCCTGCAGCTAACACATCAACTCTGAGAACTGACTGTTCTCTTTCTGCCTCTGCCTCATCCATTCCTTGGCAGCTACCAGTTTGACAAGAAATGTTATTTCTTTCACCTGTCAGTGATCATAATAGTTTCAAAGTTACAGCTGCTCCATGTATGACCGGAGCAGCAAAGATGTGAGCATCTCGAGTTTTACAGCTTTTTTTCCTGAAGCTGTTTAATTAACATGGTCTTCATAATCAAGTTAAACTATTTGTCTGGCTCATGGGATACAACTGAAAGGAATGGAGCACACTGTTTTAGAATAAAACCTCAAGTATTTTATTTAACTTCAAATGTATATTCCAAAAACATAGCATGATCTCTGACATAGCGACTAACTCCATCCAGCCCCCAAGCATGTTTTATAGGAGTGCCATGCAGTGCTCCAGTTCAGGCGAAATGTTATTTTTCAAAAGATTACAGCCTGTTTTGCCCCAGGGCTTGCAAATGGAAAATAAATGCTTCTCTTTTGAAGTGGCTCATGAAAGATTAATCTTTAATTCTAAGCAATATTTCTGACCAGCAGGTGGCAGTTGACTTTTAATGTTTTGTAAAACCAGGAACGAGTTCACTTTGATCCTGAATAGGAAAAATGGCGGTTTGTTTAACCAGATCATCGACTGCATGTATATTATATTAAAGGTCTGTGATCTTGATAAATTTTATTCAGGTTAAACGTTTTGAAATCCCAGCTCTAAATATGTATCAGTCCACTGCACACGTCAGATGTATGTGACAGAACGAATGACCCTTTTGTGATGAATTATTAGCCGTTATGTTAAAAATCTATGCATACTATAAGTGTTTGCACACTGTACAAGCTTTCCTTATTTAGTAATTAATTATTATTATTATTATTATTATTTATTTCCTCGTACACAGATGGTACAGAAATCCTCCTCACTACAGTAAAGGCTCTAAAAGAAGGACAAGTCATCGCTGTTCCCACTGACACGATCTATGGCCTGGCTTGTTTGGCTCAGAATTCAGAAGCTATCAAGAGGGTGTATAATATCAAGGGCAGAAATGGCAGTAAACCTTTAGCCATTTGTGTTGGAGAAGTACAAGACATATACAAGTGTGTTTTCTGAGATTTAATGTTACGTTTTTTTATCATTTCCAAGATACTGCAACATCTTAAGTGTGTTCTGCTCTAAGGTACTGTAAAGTGACTGTAAAAGAAGAGCTTCTGAATGATCTCCTTCCTGGACCTGTCACGCTGGTTCTTGAAAGGTCTGAAACACTGAATGCAGACCTCAATCCATACACTAGGGTGAGTTTACCAGCACAGTTCTACCTATTATTAGATTTGTTAAATACACCAATCTGATTGGCCAATTATGGCGCTGTACTGTCAGACCGTTGCTATGGACACAGTTCTGATCATAAACTCTGGAGGACCATGTCCAAGCATATCAATCCACAGAAAGACATGTGGAATTGGGTTGCTTTATTATCATATGAACATCGTCAGGTAATTTGTGCCACATTGTGGCAAAAAGAAAATACAGTGACAGATTTTTTTAAATATTAATTTGAACGTTCAATTTACCGTGAATTACAATGCTAAATAGTTGAGTTTTAAGGCAATAGTTTTTAGGGATGCTGTTCCAAACATAGACTCTAAAACCATTCGCACATTAAGCGACAAGCGAATCACTTCACCGGTGAGTGACACGTGACATCAGCTGGTAAGAGAAATGAATTGCTTCACCGCTCAGCTCTCGTTGCCTAGGTAACTCCTTTGCTCGTTTCCCGCTTAAATCTTTGAGTGAAACTGTGAGCAGCATTGTGCTTCCCTACGGCAGATCTGTTGAGTTTACTTTAGCTTATATTATCATCATATATAGCTTATTATTATTATTATTATTATTATCGTGTGGCAAGTATAGATCGGAGACTCTTGTGCATCATGAACTGGGAAGAGTTAAAGATGTATAAATATGTACTCATGGGAAATGCTGATCATTTCAGAAACGTTGGCCCAAGCATGGCATATCCAGTTGTTATCCTTGTAAAATTTCTGTGTGCGGTCATACAGCACAGGATATTTAGACCCAGCAATAATAAGCTTTTCTTCCATGATGTGGGCGAATTAAATAAACTCGTGATCATTGTTTCTATATGGAAAGGTTTTGGCGAACTCTATCTTTAAGCTCTGATTGGTAATCGCTCGATTTTGCATTGCGTGAAAGCTCAGCTCAGTTGAACTCCACGCCTGACCACTTCACATCACTTGAGAAAATTTCGCCTTTCGTCGCTCATTCCGTGTGTCAGCATTGACTTTGCATGGTCACTTGTTGCTCGTTGCTTCCTATGTGAATGCAGCTGAACAGACCTTTGAAGCAAAAGCAATTTTTTATTTAAAATTTATATTAAAGATAACATTTTTAAATCACTAATTTTGTATCAAATTATGAATTTCATTTAGATAGTAGCCTTGCAGTATGCAGGATAATGTACAGTGAGCCAGTCATTACTGCAAATAAAACACTTCAAGTTGTATCTAGACTTCACGTTGGGGTCCTGCATCACTCTGTCAGAGTTTATTTTGCAGTCAAGACTGGCTCACTGCACATTATACCTCTCATAAACATGGATAAGAATGTGTCCCTTTCTTATACAGTAGTGTGCAGTGAAGATTATACACCACCACTTTTGTCTAATAAAAAAAAGTAAAAAAATTACCCAAAAAAATCATTCCGGCAAGTATATTGAGGTAAACGTATGGCTAATAAACAAAAACACTGAAAATGCCAGTTTTTCAGAAAAATTGAAAGGTGTCACAAATTTTATTTTTTTGACTTTTGCATAGCATGAATGAACTTCAAACCATATGGAATGGTTTAGCGAGTGAACAAATTAAACAATATATAAACACTATGCCTGAAAGGTTAAATGCTGTAATCAAAGTAAAGGGTGGCCACAATAAATATTGTGTTTTACTAACTAAATAAAGACTGTTATTTTTGTTATTACTTTATATTGTTGTTTGTTTACTTATTCTCGTCAATATGATCCGATATTACATTAAATAAATACTTGAATAGTACTTGGTTTCTGATTTATCTTCATTTTGTTACGTGTATAAACATCGCTGTATTTTTTTTTTTATTTCTTGACTCACTAAACCATTCCATATGGTTTGAAGTTCATTCATGTTATGCAAAAGTCAAAAAAGTAAAATGTGTGACGCCTTTAAATTTTTCTGAAAAATTGGCATTTTCAGTAATATTGTTTATTAGCCATACGTTTACCTCAATATACTTGTCG
Organism: Tandanus tandanus; assembly: GCA_039654325.1. Taxonomy (NCBI): domain Eukaryota; kingdom Metazoa; phylum Chordata; class Actinopteri; order Siluriformes; family Plotosidae; genus Tandanus; species Tandanus tandanus. The sequence continues at coordinate 22,447,390 of JBCNYH010000001.1, forward strand.
GAATGATTATTTTTTTTTGGTTCTCATTGCCTGCAATAGCATTGTTCAATACATTTTCACCAAAAAATTATAGAGAAGTAATTTTTTACTACTTCTTATTAGGAGCCCTTTTAGACAAAAGTGGTGGTGTATAATCTTCACTGCACACTATGTCTATGACTGTATGTCCCTTATGTGTCTCTTTCTTGTATTTATGTCTGACTTGTAGCTCGTTGGTGTCCGTATCCCAGACCACTCCTTCATGAGACGCTTGTCTCAGATGTGTGATGAGCCGCTTGCTCTAACAAGTGCTAATATCAGTACACAGTCCAGCACCCTTGCAGTTCATGTGAGTACAGCTGTGGCGGATGTTTGTTTTGATCTTTAAGACAATCTCATGGCAATGCCTTTTAATGACTTTGCTTTTTAGGAGTTTAAAGATTTGTGGCCAAAACTGGCTGTTGTAGTGGATGGTGGCCCAAAAGCCGATCAATGTCGACTTGGCTCAACAGTTGTGGACCTCTCAGTGCCTGGCAGATACTGTATTATAAGACCTGGCTGGTAAGAATCCTACCATGAAGAGTAACTTTATTACTGTTAACAAAAACAGATGCAGGGTTGGACAAATCACCAGCACGGGCCCCAGAGACAGGTCGATTTCATATCTCGACTATTAGTTTTTTATTTATAGCTGCTGGTCAAGATTCAACACCCAGAGACAGAAAATATATCCTGCTAATTATTAATATTTATCAGGACACTTTATTATTCTAACTGTAGTGCACTGTTCATACAGAATTTCATCTGCAGGAATGCACACGTCAGCTGAGGTGCAAGCCGCTTGATGTTGGGTTGATTTTTAATTGACAGATTAAATAACATACACAGACGACGCAGGTATGTAGAAACAAAATTGACCAAAATAAAGCAGTACCGTATAAATATAAATTATCCTGTTCTATACAGAGTCATATATAGAGTCAGGTCAGATTTACCTGCTACTGGTACTACCTGTATTATGCTCGAATGTTCGGCGACTAAACCGGGTATCCCACCAAGCACCTGTTTGGTGAGGAGGACTAAAAACCTGTCAAAGGGCGTAAGAGCTTCTTCGCGAGGGAATCGTGGTACCTTATCACGTATCCTACCACTAAACACACATCATACAGTATAAATATGATTTGTCTTTTCCAGGAGTAATGTGTGATCTAATATTTTGCTTAAAACAAAAATCAATTCAAAGGTTTGGTTATTTATTTAAACCTTCTCTCCAAATCTCTTCTTTTCTTCCAGTGCCTGTTCAGCTACAGTTGCCATACTTGAGAAGAAATATGCATTATTGGAGGAGTCTTCCACCTAATGAATGTTTAGCTCTGTTTTTTTTTTTTTTTTTTTAATTAGCCCGCTAAAGCGCACAACAAGGAATTGTTTGACAGCCATCTGGATTTTAAGCTGTTGGACTAAGAAGCCAATACAGAATACGGATGTGTCTGGGAATTAAAATGGTCTCATCCATGTAAATATTTGCCTTAATCTTTCTATTATCCAACTACAAGTGATAGTGAGGTACCAGAGCATGATGTGTAAGGCTTTTTTTTCTTACAGCACATGGATGGTGTTTATTTAAAGGTGTTTTGGGTCACACAATATTTATTTTGTCCTCAAATATGAAGCAGGAATGACAGGAAGTCACTGAACTCAGCTACAGACCTAAAAGTAAAGTACTTATTTTGAATTTAGGGACGGTTATATTTAACTTTTCACTTACTTTTATATGAACTTTTTATTTATTGTTATTCTGAGTAGTTACTCAACAGATTCATATTGTGGAGATGTAGAAGTTTGTAGTAAAGGAGATGGTGTACTTTAGTAAATTGCATTGAGGACCAAAGATGATTCAGTTATACTGTGCATAATAACAAAAATTATCTTCAGTGCTGTTTTACCCAGAACTGTCTAAATGGAATTGAATACAAATTAAATCATATTTTACATAATTTATTGTGTTCTAAATGGCAACATGCATTCATTCCATTCAAAAGATTGTATTATACATAATAGGGTGGGTCGCTGTGTGGAAACAGATGGTTATGTGCCTAACATTAGTTCTGGAACTAACTGGCAGTCGGCTGTTTCCTTGAAGAGGAAATGTACCTTCTCACATGGGTTGTTGTAACACTCTCGAAATGTGTCAGACAAATTGGATGGTGGAGATATAAAAGATATTATTTCAATCTCCTCTTGGCTTCCTTGAAATCCTCTTCCAGCTTTTATAAACTACTCAGAGTTAGTTCTGAAGCAAACTGCCCTGATGTTCCAGAGCACATGGAATAAAACCCTATAAATCAGTCATTGCAAAAACATATCAAGTTTACTGTGCTCAGCAAGTGATCTCTCGTTTAGTTTAATGGAAGAAGGGATTGGATTAAATGTCACTTCAGGAAGAACAGGCATTACCTGGAAGATGTCCCAGATGTTTTGTTAGCCGCTGATGAGAGAGCAGCTGTGATACTAAGGACAACAAAGCTGTAATAAAAAAGTCGTATTTAACTAGATATTTTGGGTGGGCTTGAGAATTATTGTATTTTCGTAATTACATGATGGAATCAGTTCAGGTGAGCTACCTAAATATCTGGTTGGGGCAGACAATGGGAAGTTTAAGAATTTTCCCAGAGGGTTACCTTTCTCTGGGGTGGTAACTTTTTTACCTACCACCACTAGGACAACACTGAGAGACCTTCCTTGTAATCGTTTCAGTCCAACCTTCCCATATGTAGACGTGGATGGACAGAAAGGAAAGGTGGTGCAGAGAAAGTGTTGAAAAAGAATGAAAATGAATAGTATGAGAGAGGTTTTATAGACTAGCTACATTAGTTAAATAAGGCTGAAGACTTTATAATGGGTCTTAAATAAATGCTGGTGTGTGTGAAAGGTTTCTCAGTGTTTTATCTCTGACAATTTACTCAAATGATAGGCCTGCTGTAATACCACGCTTCCAAAAAAAAATCATCCTATCTCAATGTTTAAGAATCCTTTAAAATGTATTGCATCCAGAATTTGATCTGGATCACCACTAAAATCCTGATTTGTTACTTTGGCCATCCTGCACCCCTCCAAAAAAATGAATCGAAATCCATTTAGAAAAATTTTGTGTAAAGTTGCTAACAAACAAACCGACACTGTAAAAACCATAACCTCTTTGGCAGAGGTAATTAGGGTACATTTGTAACACTCCATGATATAACTCTGCCATATTGCAGACAGCACACACATACTGTCAGACACCATTGGTGTTTGCTTCTGTATTTTGCTAGAATTCTTCCAAATCTCTGCTAAGGTAGCATCAGTGTTACATGATTAAGCATACTTTTAAGACTTGATTTAAAATAACTTCGCAGCAAAAAGAATGCTTACCTATCATTCACATCAAAGTTTATTGAACGCTTTAATAAATATGCAAAAATTACCTTCATAGATTTGTGTTACTGTTGTTTACATTTTTTCTTGATAATTATAGATGACCACTTTAAAGCGAGTTTAAAGGATGGATTCTTGTTCAATGTTTGTCCCTATATATTGCTTTATAGTGCTGCTTGTCCTGCTGATGCTAAACAGCATGGCCAATGCTCTTGATTTAAGAGTTTTGAACTGTTTTTGTTTGCAGATCAAGTTATTTATTTCAGTTCACCCAGCATTCCACTTAGTTTATGAAAGAACACCAAGGCCTTGCTGGAGTAATGTTCTCGTCTCAGCCAAGTTCAGCACATGTAGTCTGAGAAGGTTTACATTCTTAGAAAAGACCAATTCTTTATAAGATCTCTGGACAGCAACATATAGACGTTACTTGTCATGCCACTCTTCTGATCGTAAGGGTTACTGTGTTCCTCTGACATTCTGAAACTTTCTGAACTTAGCAGAAGTTTGTCTTTTCCAAGTATACGTTTAGCTTATGAAGCTTGTATACATTTTTGAAGTCTCATTTATCATGCCTATATACAGCAACCTGCAGTAAACCAAAGCAGACAGGTCTGCTCCAAACTATTTCGCACAAGTCCACATCAAGCCAGCCATCGCTCTTTCTCTTTACAAAACTGCTCAACCCATGTTCTTGTCAGTTCTAGATAGAGATCGGGCTCGTGTGGCTGGTAATCCAGGTATACCCGCCTGATGGTTTTCTTAGGTACTGCCCTCTCAATCTGTGTGCCCTCATGCCACTCATTGAAGGACGTGATGGAGACCATCCGAGGCTGCACGTTCAGTGCCGCTTGTAGACCAGTTTCATAGTATCTGCCATTCACTCTGTTGCGAGTGTTGTGGTTGTTCCAGGGCCGTATACTGGTGTCAATATAGCCAGGACCCACACTTGGCACAAAGAGCAGGTTGTTGCCATCACAAAAGGCCTTGAGGCCCTTCCAGTTTTGATGAGAGGAGCCATATGAGAATCCATTGGAAGCAAAATATGTATACATCCCATCAAACCCTGCAGCAAGGATGTCATGCTTGTGTCTCTCATCCACAATGAGTGCAATGAAGACACCATCATATGAAGTTCCACGTAGACTGTGTGAGCCTGTGGAGGTCAGCAGCTCTGCCCAAGCCTCAGTAGGAGTCAAGTAAGAGTCATAGATATAGAAAAGAGGCAGCACTTTCCCATTGCTGATGCTGAATCGGTAAAACGCCTCATGATCTCCATACCTACATACACATGCTGTATTTAATTTACCGCAGTACCCAACATGATCAAAGTGTGACATTTCGTGCATTGCTTCTTTCATGCCGCTGGTTTCTTGCACAGTGTTAAAGAGTATAATGTAAATAAGGTAAACACTTATGTATGGATTTCAAGTGTCAAAATTGTAAACCAACCTGTCAATGATGTATTTGACGTTGTTATGTAAGCTATGATTGGTCCTTCCTTTATAGGCCTGGATATGAAACGCCACCTGGAAAAGTACACAGTGAACCCCGGCAGTCAAGTTACTTCTGTAATGTTCTGCAAGACCTTATTAATCATCTGATTAATTCTTCTATCATTTAATACAAAAGCAAGCACACAGCAAATGTAATATGTGTAGATGTGCAGCAGACATTGCGGCCTTGGTAAGTGCAGTAACATTTATAAAGGCATTCAAAAATCACCAAGGTAACCAAACTGGGGAAAGTTTAAAGAACTCACATCTGAAATGTTCAGAACTGTAGCTGTACAAAATGCTTGGGATTAACAAAGAAACCTCACTCTTTCCTTCAGATTGTGCTCAAGGTGGCTTTAATCTCTTTCAATTTTTAATTGCAACTGAAGGCTTTTCTTTACACCAGACATAAATGTACTCATTCGGCCATATCATTAAGCACAGGGCTGTGTTTGTGTATTCTCTGTTCTGTATGGAAAAGAGCTTTAACCTCATGATCTGGGATAATACAGTACATATTAGTGACACTGACTAGATAATGTGCTCTAAGTAGATTCAAATACAGATACAATTGTGAAGTGAACTATCACAGGTCCTTGAGATGTGCATCAGGACAGAAATTGAAATACATCAAATAAAAATGCATACAGATACTAGTAGCATTAACCCAAATATTACTTTTTAAATCTGCAGCACGGCATAACACCATAATGTCTGGTAACTTGAGGTTCCTAGTTTTGCACATTTTAATGTTTTCTCTGCTCTAATACATTTACTTCCGTTCAGAAAGGGTTCCTTAATAAAATATCAGTGAACTAGTTGTGAGTGTGACCGGTTGTGTGTCTGTGTTGGCCTTGCAACAGTCTGGCGAGCTGTTCCTGTGGGCCTAATAAAGAATAAAACAGTTCAGAAAATGAAATGAAAATGTGGAACAGCATGGGAGACGTCAAGTCAGGAACATAGCCTTTAGCATGATTAACGTAAGCATCTCACAGCATCAGGGCATCACTGCATCTACCCCAAAATAATAATAATAATAATAATAATAATAATTCTATCTAAAATGGTCATAATACTTCAAAGGAGTTGGGTATTTTAATTATTTTGTGTCATATAAAAGATTAATCTAAATAATATCTGAGACAGTCTTTTTAATGCTTTATTATCTATGTAGTCAATGTGTATGTGCTCCTGGAAGATCAGTTTTATTGCAGGTAATAAATGTTCTGACATAAGGAATAGGAGTATGATTTACAGTCCCTGTAGACTTCCAGATTAGACATATAAAGTACCTCATGTCATCATAAAACTGCAGCAGAAGGTACTAATGGATTGAGGTGATGCAGGCCAGAACCATTTCAGTCTTACATGGTAAATAACTGAGTATGGCACTTCAGAGGGGATGGAACTACATTTACCTAACTGGGATGAATTGGTAGATAATTGCAAATGATAATACGTGTATTAATGTTTAAGAAAGTCCTGTTTCGTGCATATGCAGAGGTTTTAATCTGTATTACCATGTTGGGTCGTGCCGTCACAATAATCTTACTTAAATTTAATGATTGTTCAGTTGGTGTTGCGACATCCAGGCAGAAATGAAGCAGTGGGGAAGCTATAGAGATTTGGTGCCTATGCCACAAAATACCACGACAACAAGGTTATGAAACTATATTGGATGGCAGAAGTTCTCTGATATTCGTTATTGGTCATAAGTACAGAGGAGTTGCTGTTGTTTTGTTTAAGTGTCCTTTTTAAATCATGCCAACAACATGTGTGGCTTTTGCATTCCAAGTGCAAGTGAGCATGAGTACCCTCATGCTTTTACTCATTTGCCAAACTGTTTATTCCTATCAGGGTCCATACTGGGTGAAGGTGGGATACACCCTGAATAGCTTGTCTGGCCATCTCAGGGCCAACACACACTCACGCACAGCCATATACGTGTATGTATATA
>JBCNYH010000001.1:22460294-22490945 GCA_039654325.1 Tandanus tandanus
AAATCAGCAATGGTTCTTTTACATGCCTCTCACCATAGACAGTGAGAGACATGGCCGGCATTTGATAACCCAGTTAGACAGGCAGTAATCATTACATTATTCCTTGACCAGGAAACATTTAAAAGTAGTTCCAGGACAGTACAGAGGCTCAGAGGTTAGCACTGTCACCTCATAGCTGTTCAGGATGTTCCCCACCTCTCTCCCGAAGTCAGCTGGGATTGGCCGTAGCTTCCCCTGTGACCTTGACTGATAAGCACTTTAAATAATGGATGGATGGCTGGATGGATTGAAAGTGGTTCCGTTAGTAGCCCATACACTATGACCCTGATCGGGATAAAGTGTCTCACTGGTCACCAATATGATTTATTTAATGCAAATGATTCAATATTTTTGGCTAATTGTTAGACCATGCCACGGTCTCTGTTCCAAAGCTTTCATTCTGTACTGTTCTATAATGTTTCAGCAGTATGATCTTATAGGATAGACAACCCCAAATCAGAAAAAAAACTGGGACAGTATGTTGAAATTAAAGTTAAAATTGTAGACAATTATTTGTAAATAGTCTTTGTTTGAATCAAAACAATACAACAGCACATTATTTGTTGTTTAATGTAATGAATTTTATATTTTTCAAAAATGGTGATTCTTTCATTATATTTCAAAACAAATTGAAATCGTAAAGCATTCATTTTGTAATATAACCATTCATTCTCATAACACTTAAAATACCTTTACAAACTAAAACCCCTGTCACACATTGACGATTTAGCCAGCGTATGCCGACGTATGAGAAATTTGGGGAATACGCTGGCTGGTGTACATCGAATAAGTTATAAGTAAGTTTTGTGTAAGTTAGTGCATGCTGGTATAAGTTGTAGTACAGCGAGTTGGACTTATGCTAGTGTATGGCTCATATGTTCCGTATACGCTGGTCATAAGTTGCAGGTCAGTTGTAGTTGTAAGTTATGCGATTGTTCACACACATTACTTGTAAGTTACTCATAAGTTGAATATAATATCTAGCATACTTTAAACCTACATATAACTTATACCAACGAATGCCGTGCACCATGCCTGTTGGCAGCGTTCGCAACTTATGACCAATGATAGTCTAACTTATGCAGCAGTGTAACCCAGACGATCGATCACATGACGTAGCCTATAAAAGGCTGCCACTGATCCGCACTAGACACTGCAGTATCAATATCACTGTCATGCTGAAGAAATTGATGAGGTCATGCTGATGTTATAGGACAGCTTGTAGATATTCTCGTCTCAGCTTTGACAGATCCTCCATCTCTTGGATGACATGGACATCTGCTCCCGATGAAGGCTTGAGGAGTTCTGGCCTGTTCCTTGTCTGAACCCCTTTTTATATACAAATCTCCCTAAACTCTGCCAATACGCCCTTAATACTCTAGCTGTAACTTAGAAAGACGTTCAGTAAAAGTCCGGAACACATCAGATACGTCTACATACGTCAATACACGTTGGAGATAAGTTAGCTATAAGTTTTTTATATGTTCTGGATAAGTTACTAATAAGTTATGTATACTTTCATAACTGGAATAACATTGATAGTTCAGTGTATTCCAGCGTTTTATAGAAATGTGTCATACGTCGCATAAGTTCTACAAATCGTTGATGTTACAGGGGCCTAGAGACGCCAAGTGATCAATCATTTCAGGTGATTTTGTTGTGCCCTTCTTACTATAAACAGGTCTTTAGGCACAACAGGGTCATCACTGATGCATTTTTATTTAGAAATTCAATGCAGGCAGGTCGGTCCAGCATTTGCACCCTCTTCTTCCACAGCCATGCCTTTGCAATGTGTCCAGAATGTGTTTTTTGTTTTACCTCATTACAAGCCCTAAATTTTCTCCATCCCACTTTACTGGAATGTGTTTCAGGTCTAAAATATAGGAATAGATGTATATCAACAAATGACATGAAGTAGACCAGACAAAACATAAATGATCTTGGGTTCATATTGTCGGCAATCAAATACAAATCAAAGTATATTAAAAAAAAAAACACTGATTTGTTTTTTCCTTTTTTGTTTGTTTTGAATTTTCCATACCTCCCCAACTTTTTCTGATTTGGGTTCATATTTTCTCCTCATATTTTTTGAGCAGGCATAGGAAAAGCCTATTAGGTCTGTCATCCAGCTTCATCAGGTACTGCAGATGCAGTGATTAGCAGAAGCAGAACTGTAAGCATCATAACTTAAGAAGGAAAAAAACATGATCTTAAAGTCTCCGCTTAACAGAATGTGACTAAATAAGGTGGATGAAATTTCCTGTTGACCTCACAGCATGATGGGACAGGGAATGATAATGTTATCAGTGATAAATCAATCAATGTCTAAATATCTGAACAGACATTGCTATTACAACATCAGTACAATGTCAACCATTCAACTAACCAAGTCCCTTTACTGAGTACCTGATTGATGCAGTTCTTTTTGTGTGGAAGCTATTTAATGTAACATTATAGACCATGGTTAACTAACCGGTGGAACAACCCCAAAAACTCCAGAGGTCACATGACCTGGCAGCTATCGTTGATTGAAATCTCCATTTTCTCTCACAAGAAACAATTTTGCCTTTTGTACCTTTCAAGTCCATTGTAATGGATTTTGAGCTTTACATAATTCTGATTTTAGCAAAAATGACATCATTTGAACGGTTGGGCCAATTTGAATGAAATTTGAAATTATGTCATCATAAGCCTATTTCGAACTGATAAGAAAAGCTCATAGGTCAAAAACCATGTCCACCACAAAACAAGTAATTTACACCATTTCATTGATAATATGCAAATGAGCCAATATCATTCACCATTGTGTGTACATTGACAGAACATTCCTAATTTGAAAGCAATCTGTAGAAACAAAAAAGATTCCACATGTGCTTGAACATGCCCATTTTTAAGCCAATTTTTAATATGTGAAAAATATATTTAAAAATCTTCTTCTCCTGAACCGTAACTTCAACTAATGATTAATTGCACTTGTTGGGCCCATGTGCTATGCTCTGACTAAATTGTGAAGGAAAAGCTGCTACTTCAAAAAACATCAAAGTAATGTGTCAATCAATTTGTAATGGTGACATAAGGTGCTTTTTTTTTACATTTTATACTCATGTGCTTTTAAACTGATCAACACAAAACTTGTTATGTAAAACCCTTTTTCTATCCTCTGTCTAGATGATGAAGGGAAAGGTGCTACATCAAACAACATGGCCACCACAAGCCAATGAAATTGCAACATTTCCTAAATATTATGCAGTTGAAGCAATATCAATCAACATTGCATCAAATATTCAAAAATTTGCTGTGCACAATGCCAAGGACTTCTTGACAGGATATTTCAAAAACACAGATTCCAAGTTCTTGAACTCACCTATTCATTCATTCAGGCATTCATTCATTCATTTCAAGCCACTTCATCCTAATTAGAGTAGTGGGGAGGCTGGGGCCTAAGCTGACTCTGGATGAAGGTGGGGTACACCCCGGACAGCTCGCCAGGTCATCGTAGAGCCAACACACTCACAACTATTCACACTCACACTCACACCTAGGGGTGATTTAGAACAGCCAAATTAGCTTACAGTTCATGTTTTTGGACTGTGGGAGGAAACCGGAGTACCTGGAGGAAACCCACCCAAGCACGGTAAGAACATGCAAACTTTACAAAGAAACGCCCTGAACCCGGGACTCGAACCCAGCCTTCTTGCTGTGAGACAAACGTGCTAACCACTGCGCTACCGTGCCGCCTGAACATGCCTTTTCACATACTAAAACAATTTTATTATGTAAAAAATATATTTAAAAATCTTCTTCTCATGAACTGTAACTTCAATTAATGCACAATTGCATTTTTATGGTCCTAGGGGTATGCTCCAATTAGATTGTGAAAGAAAAGTCTGTCAGAGAAGATCAGAGCTTTGTTGATCAAATTGCAATAGTGACATATGCCGTTTTGGATATTTGGATTATGTTTTTCTGAACTGTTGGCCAGATTAACACATAACCTGGCATGTAATGCCCCTCTGACCTTTGTGTCATTTCAAGACGTCCAGGGAATTAGCTTATTGATGCTTGGACCTCAGAATTGTTGCTTACAGCCATAATAGTATATTTATATTATAATAGTATATGTATATTTAAAATCAAGTCATGTTACCATGTTCATTTTGGAGAGAAAATAAACCTTTCCTGTTACACTTTTATGAAATTCCTCTTTGCTCAGTCTAATACTGTGCAGCCTTGAACTGACAACTGATTACTCTCCATTAATGTTGCCCAGCGGTTGCAGTTTCTGAAGTATATGATCTGAGTTTGTGAGAATTTAGTGAGACAGCCATTCATGTTAATACTGGCTTTAAAGTATCAAAAATACCTTCTTTTACAAAGGTGATTACTTATTGCCAGGCAGAAATTATTCGAGTGCAATTGGTTTAGATATATAAGAAAGTAAGAAAAAAAAGGCCCCTCCTTCTTTGAGCATAAATATAGGAGGGGAAGAGAGAGAGAGAGAGAGAGAGAGAGAGAGAGAGAGAGAGAGAGAGAGAGAGAGAGAGGGATACTTTCAAGCACACTTATTGATTGGGTGTCACTTTCTCACCTTGGAAACATGGAAACAAAGCTTTGATAAATTGACAATCTGGTTGAGATAGAAAAGGGGGGTGGATGGTGGATACCTTTAATCTAAAGCTTAGCACTGCTTTTCTAGGAAATCAAGATATATTGTTCATTTAGAATTTTACTCTAAAATGATACATATCTGTAGATATTTACTTATTATTTGCAGTAGTTCATGAAAACCTGAACAAATGTGAAAAATAATTGTGAAATTGTGGTTTGGTGTTTCGCATTGTTGGAATGAGGTCAGTTTAATGCATAGTGATCACTACTGTTGTTCTCTTACAATAATTCAAGAAAAGTTGCCATTATAGAAAATGTTATATGACAACACTCTTTCATTGATATAGAAAAAAAACATGAAAAAAGGGACCAAATTTTCACTAATAAATTTGTTAGACCATGCACATTCATGCAATAATAATAATAATAATAATAATAATAATAACAACAACAACAACAACAACAACAATAATAATAATAATAATTATTATTATTATTATTATAATGGTTGTTGTTGTTGTTGTTGTTATTGTTATTGATGTTGTGGTGGTGAGAGTGGTGTTTTTTTACACCAATTAGTTTTTCAAATTTGGGACAAGCTAACGGTTTTTTATTACAGAAACTGCATGAAATGACTAAATAATAAAAATGAGGAATAAAAATAAATTGATTTGCCGCCTGGAGACAGAACTTGTCCAAAAATGAGTCTATAGAAGAGTAGTAGCTAAAACTTTTTTTTCTCAAATAAAAATGATTTTAATCGTGTTCATTTTGTTACCAGTTTAGAATTGAAATAAACCGAATTGAATGTGGTCCGGGATACAGCAGTTTAATTCAATGCAAAATGCAGAAGACCTTTTTGAGTGAAACAGAATAAATAGAATCAAAAATCGGAATCTTTGGGGATAGTCGATCATCATTATCCTCATATTAATAAAATAGTAAATCTTTGTTATTTGGTTTTAATGGGTGGAGTTGAACCCATTGTTCGCAGTGTTTTACTTTGATCAGAGATGTTTGTATGTTTTGTTTGTATATAAAGGTTTATATTCTTGATGGTGGTATTCTGAGTGCTCAGTACAGGGTATGTTTACGTTTTCAGGATGTAATTATTGATCTCAAGCTACATCTTTCTTGTGCTATTGCTGGAAAATGGTTTATGCTCATTATGTGGCTATTTGAAATATATATTCGAATCATAATAAATAGTTAATATTAAAATGTGTAAACAAATGAAATCTACGGATTGAACAAGATCCCTTTATTATCAGATCCCTGATCAGCACGTGCAATATCCTGCCGTAAACAATATGCATTAGATGCAATAGACTAACTAGTGCTCTGCTCAGCAGCCAGTCAGTAGCAATACCCCAACCCTATCCAACAAGTGCCTCTAAAACTATGCATGTGTAAGAAATACAAAGTGTAGTCTCTGGATTTTAAAAGAAAAGCGTTGGGGCTATCTTTGTCTTTCCAGTATAAGCCTGATTACGAATTTACTGCTTTATGAGGGGAAAAGATACCAAATTCCCCCACAAGAGGGCAGGATCCCTTAGCAATCCAGGTTCCCAACACTGGTCCTGAAAACCTCTTGACTCTTCTCACACACATGGTTCAGGTAATCAGCTGATTTACAGCCCCTGTTGAGATGAAATGAGGGGACTCGTGGACCAGGTTTGGGAATATGTGAATACGTGTTTTTTTGTGGCTGGAAAAAAAAATCTATATCTATATTTGCGTTGTTTATCTTTATCTATTCAGAGGATTTCAGCAATCAGATTTTTTAATTACGCTTTAAACCAGATTCTCAGTGGATTTTTAGGTTTACAGTTAGAACATATTTTTAGACAACTCAAATCAGATGTCTGCCTGATTCAGTGCAAGTGTTTAGGAAATGGAAAAAAAGATCTAGCAGGAAAAGTCCTACAAATTGACCATGTGAATAATCAAATGGGTTTTAGACTCTTTTCTTACTTTATTCATAACATTATTCGTGTGCAGTATTCACAAGTTCAATTTCAGGGTATGTAGAACATCATTAAAATAAGGCTATAACCTTTTAGTGTTTGCCCTTAAATTACATACAGGCCCCATCATGATACTGGAGAAAGCATTTCACTGTGGCCATTTTTAACCCTGTAATTTCCTTGGCCAGGCACCTGATTGAACTCACCGGTTGATTAGCAGGTTAAGCGGGTGTTCCCGCAGGAAAACAATCAAACAGAGACGAGGTGGGGAAAGCTAAGGAAGAAAACTCAGCATAGAGCCATTCATCAAGTACTTTAGGTCTTTTATCAACATTGTAGGCTTTCACTGCATATTTTGCTTTGTGGCGGAGGTGTGTTGATCATTTTGACACACGGACCCTGCTGTGCACTGGCCCCCACTTGTGATTGGTCCCTCCTTCGAGTAGAGGGGTCAGTCACTCACTCATTCATGCGTTGTGCACTAAAGAGAAGAGGAATAGAGAAGCATGTGGACTTGACCGTAACAGAGACTCGGGTTGTAAGATCAGATGCTGAAGGACCGTAAAGGGAGTGACAACAGGACCTTAGTGCAGTCACCTGAAGAGACGACCTGTAAACTGTTTATTATTATTATTATTATTATTATTATTATTATTATTATTATTATTATTAAAAAGAAGTAGTCGAAGACTGAGATCCTAAGGAAAAGAACCAACCCTGTGACTGGAGCTGGGAAAGCCATGGCTGAGGGTACGTGGACATGGTGATGGTGAATGTGATGGAGATCTATAAAGGTAGCAGTTCCTAGGATTGGGGTAGCTGGGGGTTGGGTTTCTTTACATTGTGTCGGGTTTTAGGGATTCTTTCCCAAATCTTTCGAGCTGACCCTCCCACTTTTTCACTCCTGGAGGGGAGTGAATGCTCAAGCCTCCCTTTGTTTTCTTCACTCTTTGGTTCATGATAAGGTTTGTCGTGAAGGGCCACGTTGGTCTGGGGGGAAAAAGGATACGAGCAACACGAGCTTTATTTCACTGGAGATGGGTTCGATTTCACACCACGAGTTTCAAGGTGAAATGATTATTTTCGACCTTATAATTCATTGTATTAGTAACTTAAAATTACTAAAAATTTTGAAAAAATATTAATAGACAGAAAGCTTTAGGGGCCCAAAGCCCTGCAGTGCAGATTAAGATTCTGTTTACAAAACGCTTGCAATATTGTGTGTTTAATAAAAAGTGTAAAACGTGGTTGAATTTCTTTTGGATGGTGTATGTGTGTAGAGGAAACCTGTTTTTACCCCCAACATTAATATACCCAGGCTTTCATGTATTGATCAACCAACTGTATAAAAATCTTATACAAAAGCCTAGGAAAGTGTTTTATTTCAGATTTCTCCATACTGGATTTAGAATTAAATATTACAGCCATTTAAAATGATGAATTAGGTTTCATAGCCTTTAAGGCTTCATCTGGCTGTACCTGGTTTTACCCCCCAAAAGGCGACGTGGAAATCATTCTGGTTAGCCAGTAAACACGTGAGCCGATTTTCGGTTAATTTCGCAATACTTTCACGCACTGCACATATTCATCCTTAATCTGCTTCTAAGGAACTTCATGTTTTATGATCTAATACATGCCCTTATTGATGGCATTGTGTACCATTGCAGGAGGATGCATTAAAGCGGAGAATGAGGAAGACGCAGAGACGTTCCAGGGTGTCGGTGTGTGTAAATGGTTCAATGTCCGGATGGGCTTCGGCTTCTTGTCCATGAACAGACGGGATGGAGAAGCGCTTGAAGCTCCAATCGACGTGTTTGTCCACCAGGTAGCACTGTTTAAAGCTTTTTATTCTGCAGCTTATAAGCACTACACATGCTTATGATAGGATACATGAATTGAATCATGTCCTACAGTGAAACCAGTCCGGCATGTCCTGAAATGACCCAGGCATGTTGAGTTATTTACCTTTTCTGATCAGCTTCCCATGTGAAACTGTGGCCTCCACCCCTAATAAATTTCATTGCTGTGGTTTCTTACTGCACCTTTTCATCCTGGCTTCCTCTCTCCAGGTTTCTGCTGAAAGGTCATTAAGGACTATCTGAGGTCTTCTAAGACCCATCCCCCTCACCCCCCACCCCAAGCTACATAATGCTAATTGCTGATACACATAAGAGATTGTGCTTTTATTTATTCTAAAGTCAATAAGACACACTGTAGCCAGTTTAAATTCTGGCTCCTAATATGTTGTACAGCTTATGTTTTCAGGGTGTCCCCATGTTATATAAATTGTATGTAGCAAGTCATATTTTTATAAAAAAAAAAAAAAAAAGTATGTGTATAAGAGAAGGCAAATACATTGGTTTTGATATATACAGTGAATCGTTAATCATGGCACACAATCTGAAAAAAAAAGACATGTTAACACTTTTTTTTTAATTAATTAATTTTTTAAAAGTTGCTCCAGTAAAAGGGCCTGTCAGGCATACTTATCAGTACATGGTATGCAGTGTTCTGGCTGTAAGGGGTAATTAGCAGAAGGGTGGTCAACATGCTGGTCCTGTAGGGACCACTGTTGTTGTGGACCAAATAGAGGCGCAACATGTAAGAGAACTTTACTTTCTAGGATCCAATAGCCTTTGTACAAGTGGACAAAGGACATCGTATCCCAATAAAAAAAGTGCTCTTAGCACCCATGACCGACCCCCACTTTATCTTGAGAGGAATCCCCCTTTGTCTTCTGATGTCTTCCTCTGCTTCTCCCCTACTTCTCAAAGTAGCAATGTGTGACTTGGCAACAAGTTATCCTTCTTAAATGTTAAGAAAATTAAACAAATACTAATAACTACATATCCAAAGACTCAGTAAAGCCATTTAATCATAATGGTTCTAGAACAAAAAGCCTTTTGTGTGGAATGGGGGCGTAATGGCTAGCACTGCTGCCTCACAGAAAGAGGGTCCTGGGTTCAAGCCCCATGCCTGGCAAGGTTGTTTCTGTGTGAGGTTTGTTCTCCTCATGCTTGCATGGGTTTCCTTCGGGTACCCAGGTTTCCTCCCACAGTCCAAAGCCATGCACATTAGGCTAATTGGATATTCTCAACTGCCCCAGGTGTGAATATGAGGATGAATGGTTGTGTGTAGCCTTGAAGTGATCTGTCAAGGTTCGAAAAATGAAATGAAAATGAAAAATTGTGTCTTCTGAGATTCCTAAAATCCTTTTGTAAAACAAGTAGGAAAAATAGATTTTAGACTAATGTCAGGATTGGGCTTTAGGACCCTTATGAAATTACCAGGTATTAACTGATGGTTCTATATGATGTTTTAGTGAGGAGAAAGGTATTAGTATTCATTTGTGCGAACACCTTTTAAATGCTATGGGAAATTTATGCATCTTTGTTTTACTGGATCTTGGTGTTGCACTTGATATGATTTATCACATGATCACTTTCTTTTATCAATCAAAATTCTGTCTTGTTAAAGCAATTTGTGTTACTCTACACAGTTCAGTATGTGGACAAGAGATCTTTGTCAACTGTTGCATGAACAATGAAAATCAGTACCGCTGGTACTCAGTACCGCTGTTGTTTAACATTTACAATTTACCTCTTGGAGATATTGTTCTTTAATATCTCCTAATTAATCACTTGTATAGTGAAAATGTTAAAATTTTAAAAATTACATTTTAAACGACAAAAAAAGGTTTTTTAATTGCCTGGAAAACTTTATATCCAGATTGCACAAAACATGATGATGATGATGATTACAGACCCCCTGCAAAAAAAAAAACCCTCCACATATTAAAGGTAAATTCAAAAAAATAATAAAGATAATCAAATTATTTTTGTATTTTATTCAGTGCAGTTTTTATTCATCATTATTTGCACGCATGAAACTTGGTGAGACAGGGGAGGCAGTTCAAAGGTCTGTTTGTAGCCAAACCTCATTTGAACACCTTATGTCAAAGATCACTGGAAGTGCTGAGCAAAGTGTTTCAGGATTGGGTGATATCATTGTGTATTGAATGACGTTTCATGTGTGCAAATAATAATTTGACTATGATAACATTTTTTTTTTTTTCCATTTACATTTGATATGTGTGGGGTTTTATGAGGTCACTCTGTATTACTAACACTACTAATATTAATAAAATATAATATATTAAAATATAATATATAAATATAATAAAATAAAATCATTTTGGAATTGCACTCTGATTAAATGGAAATTATTCTTGTAGATTCTGCAACTCTTACTGCAAAACATTGTTTAAAATATGTCATATACCTGGCTATTCTTCACTTTCCTAGGTGGTTACCTGTCATCACTGAGTTTTTGATCTCTCATAAGGCCCTTCACAGTTACAGCTTAAGAATATATCTTGCATTATATCATCATTCCTCGGGAACGTTGCAGTTGGTCCAAAGATTAGGCTCTATTCTATGGGTGCTGGAGTTTTCTTTATCACTCCCCAATATCATGCAATATAGTTGAGCATTTGGGTTAGTAGACAACTTGGACATTCTAAACTGTTCTTTAACCTATAGAAAGTAGACAAATACAAAATATTTTATTCTTTGTTGTATCGTGGATTCATTATTAGTTTAGTATCATACTGAGACTTGCATATCCAGCAACTGATGCTCTTAAAATAGTGACATTTCATTTGACCCATGCTGTAATAATTAGTGCTGAACACTGAAATGGTTAGAACAGCCTTAAACACCCAAAAAATCCTTTACGTTTTATAAATAGAATTTTGTAAAGTTATTTGTTCAAACTGAAGTACTGATTTAACCCTGGCAACATGCAGCCATTAAACATTTCCTTGCTCGCAAGCTAAGTTAACATTGTTCTTCACACTTCAGTGACACAGGGCCATAATTATTATTCTTATGAGGGTTGCAAATATATCTAGGCTTTCTGTGACATAAAAAATACACTTAAGTATTTCTTAAGGTGACAAATCAAGAAAATGAAAAGAAAAATGAATTTGGCATTGAGCTGCTGATAAAATGCATAAAATTTTGCTTTTGCAAGATTGGCCATTTACATGTGAAGCAAAGTCCTCAGTTCTGGTTCCGTCCTGCAGAGTTTAACATTTTCTGTACTCTCAGCTCAAGAAGCAGGATCTAACCTAATGAAAAGTGAATGAACTGGTAGTAAAGGAAGTAGAGGAAACTTGAACCTGTGCAGAGCGCTGCGGTCTCCAAGACCCCAGGACCCTATTTAGAGGTGTGAACTCCTGCCCTAGGCCACCTTTACATACCTCTGTGCTTAGAAACCATTTAAGGAATTTTCCTTGCCTTCACCCCATCCAACTTAGTGGTCACTGTCAGTGAGACAGGAATTAAGGCATTGATGTGTAGTTTTGGGGGAGGGTATGTGTGAGAGACTTTACCATGGGGTGTGTGGAATGCAGAATCTTCAGGAAACACAGACTAGGATTTAACACGCAATCTACCCAATTATATAAGTTTGTGTAACCCCTTTCTCTACAGTAGAGAATCAGTTGTACTTTGGAATTCTGAACCGATTCAAATTTGGCCTTATCTAAATACTGATAACTACGAAAGCAGAAATATTTGTATAAAGTTTCGAGTCTTAGCAGGATTTTGAGGAACGAGGTTTTCCAGCATGAATGAAATTTGTTTGCATATTCATGTACACTACTCAGCCAAAAAAAATGTCACACACACGGATATGTTGTTGTTCCACCTTTTAGCCTTGCGTACAGCATGTAACCATCATGCCATTGTTTTAACAAACTTAAGCAACATAACATTTATTTCCCTCCAGTATTGGGTTCATTTTTCACCAACGACTTGAATTGATGAGGGAAAACTTGAACCACTCCATAAAGTCTTCTCCAGCACATCCCGAACATTTTCCGTAGGGTTAAGGTCAGGACTCTGGGGTGCCAATACATATGTGAAAATGATTCCTCATGCTCCCTGAACCATTCTTTCATTATTTGAGTCCCAATTTTTTATCAGTTCCATCGGGAAGAAAAAGTCCATTGATGTGATAACCTGCTCATTCAGTACATTCAGGTCATCAGCTGACTTCATTTTATTGCCATAGAAGTGTTGCTGAGCCATTAATTGGACAATTAAAGTCTATTTCCTTTGACTTTATTTTAGTTTGTGCTGTTAAAAATAATGTAGATGTAGTCCCAGTTTTACTTCCTGTCAGGATCCTCCATAGTAAACACTGATGTACGATACTCATGTCTTCTCAGAGTAAGCTACATATGGAGGGCTTCAGGAGTCTGAAGGAAGGTGAGGGGGTTGAGTTTACCTTTAAAAAGTCTTCCAAGGGCTTGGAGTCTGTGTGGGTCACAGGGCCTGGAGGAGTACACTGTATAGGCAGTGAAAAGAGACCCAAAGGCAAGAATGTCCAGAAACGCCGCTCCAAAGGAGACCGGTGAGTATACTGAGCATGATTCACAAACACTACTAGTTGACCAAATTCAAATGCTGTTGCTTGTGTACAGGGATTTGTCTTAGCAACTGTACATGAGAGATAAACATCACAACATTAAATCTGAAAGCGTGCATGTCCTTGTTTTAATGTTTTATAAATTAGGATTTCTATTTAGATTACTCTAGTTTTATTTGTAATGTTGTTTGCTCATCTCTTGTGCCCCCACTTATTCTATCCTCAACCCGTTTCATGGTTAGGGTCAAACAGACTGCCTCGACATGTGACCTGGATCAATAACTGTTAAAAATTTCTACCCACTAGAGCATTTTTACTTAATAGATCTACCCTAATGTTCAACACCCATTCCTGTAGCTGTCCTTAACCTATTAAAGCACTACCTTTTATTTGCACGCAGGACCTGGTTTAAATGTTAGAACTTGCCATTCATTCTTAATTTAGGTGAACCCCTAACCAAGTTTTAAGAATTCTACACTGTTTATACTCCACAGTATACATTTTGTTGGGACCTCTCTCTGGTTTATCAACACGGACAGATGTTAAAGGTGTATTGGATGGTCTCTAGGTCAATCAGTTCTGGTTATGGTAAAGAACAAAATGTAGTTGAATTTGAGTAAGGATTGTTGCAGCCCCAAATAGTCCCAAGTGACCTTTGATACAACTGCCTTGGACTGGAGGTGCCACAGCTGTCTAATGTGATTACTCATCCATGTCAATGACAAATGGTACATTTTAACAAGTTGTTTTTGTTAGACTAGCATTGTCCATATGCTCTGGCCTTGTAAAATAGACAAGATAGCATGATATAAAAGCAATGCACAAAAGAGTGGAAAAGGATTTTAATCACCATGTGCTCACAAAATCACAGCTATTGTGAAGTCGCAAAAACAACATATGAACACATCTTTTTTTTTTATATGCTACTGTTTAGGACCCCTGATGCAGTGTGGAGGAAACCCAGCCGCTCATTTAATTGATAGCAGATGTAGGTGCTTGAAAGTGGTCAGGGGTCATTGTTGCCAAGGAAACTGCATAAGTTTAGAGCTTGGGGTGAAGTTAAAGGAGCAATAGGTCATAGTTCATAGGTTAACATTACAGGTTTTTTCTGACAAAGAGCTCTGTAGAGTTTCTGGACACGCTTTCTGTGATTGATCCACGCCCCCAAGCTGCTGCAGTGGTGGACCCATGTGGACTCACAGTTCAGTGCCTATAAACCACCAGCAGAATCACTGCACTCTCCAGTGTCCCCACACAACCTCATCTCCATAAGCATCAATGCATTAGCAACAGAGTTCACCCATCACCCATCTGTCATTCACATTGCCATGTGTGGCCATGATCTAAGCCACTTTTCAAAACCAACCCCTTCTGACACTACATAATGGCCACCAATGACTAAACAAATTTTGGGCTGTGACAAGTTGCATAAAAATTCTGTATTCTTTGTGATTACCAGTGCCATATATTCCATGTATGTGTATATATACATAGTGCCTTGATCTAAATTTCACGTTATTCATTTAACCTTTACAAATAATTTCTCTTGAACCAATATGTTATGAGTGACAGTCAGCAGTTGTGACCAGTCACTCCAAATTTAGCTTGGTACTGCTCTATTAAAATTAAATAAATTAATATCCTAAGCAATGAACAGCGTTTTCCTGTGTGTCCACTTGGGTTTCCTATTGGTCATTAGGTTTACTCACATTTCCCAAAATTATTCCAGTTGTTGGTTTGGTAATGCTAAATTGCCCCAGACAGATGAGTGTGTGGACATGTGGATGTGTATATGGATTCTTATAACTGACTGACTGTCCCATCCAGTGTGTATATCTGCCTTATACCCAGTGTTCCCAGGATGGGCTCTGGATTTAGAAAACCAGAATTGACCAGTGACAGAAGTTACTATACAACAAAGGCATTGCCAGCTTTACACTGGTATTATATGCGTCTTAACTACAGGCTTTTAAATTTTATATTACCTATTTGTGAATGAATGTTTTGCAATAGTTTATTTCTTTATTTGTATGAAAATTTACAGTAGTTCAAAAAGTATTTTTTGAGCCTTTCAGTGTCATATTGTCTTTTAGAAATTATTTAATTTCTGTTTTCAGGTGTTATAATTGCGGAGGTTTAGACCACCATGCAAAAGAATGCAAGCTGCCTCCTCAACCAAAAAAGTGTCATTTCTGCCAGAGTGTCTCCCACATGGTTGCCAACTGTCTTCTCAAAGCCCAGCAGTCCTCACCTAGCTCTCAGGAAACATCTTTCCCTTTGAAAGGAGAGGAAGAAGTACGGAATCATTCCCCTCCATCTGCAGAGATTAACTGAGGAGGTTGAGATGGAGCTCATAAGCAAATTGTACAACGATATTAAAAAGATGAGCATAGGTTCCTACTATTGCTGCTTTTGGACCTACCTCAAGTATATAAAAGAAGAATGTATCATTTTACTGTAACACTCAGGTATAGAATTGCTTTATACTCAGGTATTTTCACAGTTCATTTATTGTATCAGATACTGTATCTGACTTATTATAGTTTTCTACATGTTTTGATAACATTATAGTGAATATGACCTTTTGACTGTCTGACAAAGCAGAGGCTGTGGAGACACTACTCTGTAAAGAATGTGTATTTCAGGGATATTTATGGTGAGATTTAGGGTTTGCAATTGAGTTAGCGTGTGTTTACAATCGACCGACCTCACCACCTGAGGCCAAATGAATGTTATGTTGGCATAGCTTGCCAGTAATTCTTATTTGTCCCTGTTAAGCCACAGATTGTGATTCTTTTGAAAAAAAAAAAAAAGAACATAGCCTTAGAGAATAATTTCACTGATTGTTTTAGAATCACTGTCAAATTCAATTTGTTAGTTGCCATCAATTGATGCTTATCTGCTGCATTCTGTGTTAGCAATATTTTGATTTTGTTTTGACAGTTTAGGTTTCTAAGAGTTGATGAATGAGTTTGAGTTTTTGATGAAATCCATGTCTTATTCACTAAGACATTGCTTCCTTTCTCACTTGCCAGATGACTTTAGTAAGAAGAGGTGTGTGCAGATCTAGCATTAAGAGTATTCTCAAAAGAAGCTAGCAGACTTTCTTATATATTTAATATATACCTTATATGTTAAACTACAAGAAGCGTGGTTAAAATCATTCCTAATATTTATTACTATGGCTTCTTAAATACTTTCTTTTCTCATTTTTATTATACTCCGTTTTTTTTCTTCCAATATTTATGAATTATGTTTAATTTACAGACTACAATAATTTTACTATGCACAATGTTGTTAGATTTGGTAGATGAGTAATAGAAACTTTGTATATGCTGAAATCAGTGCAAGTCTGCGCTAATCATGGACCTTATATTTCCCTTATAGTCATTTTACTGTTGCTTTTGTGGGTTTTTTCTGAACAATATGCTGTTTTCTTTAAACCAATTAAGTTAACTGTAACCTATGACTATATTTTTCAGTTAACCCTGAACTTAAAAATCTCAGGAAACACAAGATTGTTGTACCATTATTTGGCTACATTAGGGAAAAATGATCATTTCAGTATCACACATTATTAACCTGCACCATTAACAATCATATTATTTAACCCTTTGCTGATATTTTATGAAGTAATTTCTTTTGAATATATGACTAACAACAATCATTCTATATATTTTTGAAACAAAGTATAGAATTAATTATTTAATAGAAGTCATTGTATGTTTTTGTTTTAGATTGGCAGTCATTTTCAGGCCATGTAACAGCATCAGGGAACTTTTTGTGCAAAGATGAATCCTATCACTGTTTAAGAAATCTGTTCAAAATCAACACATTTTTGTGCAAAGAAAATTCAACAAATATTGTTATCTCAGCATTTTTTTTTAACATGTCGGATGAGTGTCATTGGAGTACATAGCTGCCTTTGTTGGATTTTTCCCCATTTAATTTACAACTTCCCACGTTTGTGGGAATGCAATGAGCATGAAGTTCCATCATATATATAGCAAAAACACATTCAAATGATTACCTAGTGTTTTGTTAGCTTTGAAACATATATATATATATATATATATATATATCAGTGCATTTTTTTTTTATCCAGCTGTAATGTTTGGGCCAGTATAATAATTTCCTGAAAATTACATTTTATTTAAAACATTTAAGCTTTCTGAATATTTGTTTTATAATGCTGAGGCCATATTGCCAGTTAAAGTGTATCTGTTATAATGCATTGATTCTGAAGTATTCCATGCGTTGCAGGATGGCTGGGTCTAAAGCTGTTTCAAGAAACCTGTTTATATTTGCTTATTAAATTCAGCTCCATAAAAACTCCAAATTGGCTCTCTGTTACTCAAAATGAGATTCAAACATAAGCAGTAGGCCTATCATAGGGAGGATAATAAGAAACACTAAGAAAAAATGAATTTCAGAAAGTTATTTCAGGCATCATGAACAGAATATATATCAAATAAAAGCAAATCCTTAAAAATAATGCTGCCAATAGGCCAGATGACTTAATTTCTTTCAATACTGTGAAAAGTCCTTTATAAAGACAATTGACATCAATCTGTTCCCAACAAAGAAAATAGATTATTACCCATATATCCTATTAAAATAAGCAACTGTGGCAAATAGTACCTAAGCAAATTGTATCCATATTTTTTTGAAAACAAGCTTTCGGAGAAGGCATTCACTCATTTACCTTTTAGTTTACATAAAATAAATTTTATTAAATTAAAAATAACTATGTTAAACTAGTTTTCATTTAGAAATGAAATGAGAAATGAGCTGTTCAGAGTGTATCCTGCATTCATCCAGAGTCGGCTGAGATGGGCACCAGACTCCCCGCGACCCTATTTAGGATTAAGCGGCTTAGAAAATGATAGAATGAATAAGTTTTCATTTACTCCATATCAACTACATATATGACATTATTTGAAAATTTCTTACACATTTTGTGTAGTCTAATCTACAATCTGCACATTTGAACTTGAAAGATGGAAAATTTTGAATGAAATGGACCAGTATAATCTACCTGATATCAAATTTCAGGGTTTTTTTTAATTTTATTTTTGTTATTATTATTTACATTAAATGAAATTATAGTACTGAACACTGTCCAGATTTTTGCAGTAGGAATACCATACTGCAGGAGTCCATGTATATTATCAAATTTGATATATAAATTGAATAATATTCTAAAGAGGAATTTTTCATGCACAAAAAGCTTTACCACCAATGTGCACATGCTTACAATTCTAATGGGAAAAAAAGCCAAACATTCCAACAAACCAACCAATAATCCAACCAACCTTTTATACATGGATCTGTACACTTCACCATAGCCCAATTGGTGGCGATATTGCTCCACAAATTTTAATTGTCACTTGTCTTAGTAAAAGATAATGTATAGTCTAATGAAAATTATATATTCATTATTTATTTATTAGATGTAATATATTCAAAATATAATTATGTAAAATTATGATCCATCCTTGTTCTATACACATCATTAGCCCAGATTAGGTAAGAACTGGTAACATAGGCCACCAACCAAGCTAATATCTAACAGACTCGAGTTGTGAGCTGATAGTTTGGCAAGCGGCTTCTATGCACACCACTTACAATGGACCCTCCCCTGATCACTGGCATCAGGTGACGCCTTGGAATGGAGGCCTGTTCCTCATGGCAGGCCAAAGTCACAAAATTTCTCAAGATTTATATACTGAAAAAAAATGCAGTAACAGATTAACCAATAAGAATGCATGATTGCTTATATCCAATATAAACACAACTATCATTATTTTATATTAGCACCGTGATCTAGCTAGGTAGGCTAATGATTTTAAATCTATCAGGTAAATAGCTAACATTAGGCTGAGAAAGTTTGTGAAACATAAACACAAGTCTACAGTCAGGAAGATCAACCAGATCTTTTATTTGAACACTTAATGGTGCATTACGGGGTTAAAGAAGTTGGTACATTTATGACATTTGGAGGATGCTCTTATCCAGAGCAACTTATATTCATCTGATTTACCTCAATTAAGAAAGGATGCAGGTAAAAACCTATGTAGGTAACCTAATGCTTGTGGAAAATTGTACGTTTGATCAAATCAGTGCAAAGGGACTCTTAGGCAAAAAATGAAATAGAAAGAGGAATAGAAATTACTATGAAATAAACCCAGTGGTTCGAAACATGATGCATGGAGTAGGAAAAAGGAAGGAAGGTTTTTTTTTGCTTTTATTACTTAAAAAATTGCCAACTGTGTTGTTAATTTATGTCTAAATATAATAAACATATAGCTATATAATAATGAAAGAAGGTGAGGATAAAATAGATTTGGGGAGAACTTGATACCGGTACAATTCTGAGGAAGTCTACAAAAGATGAAGAAGAACTTCATTGTATTGTACACAAGATCCAAATAAACTCCGTTTAGCAGCAATCTTTCTTTGTAGCAGCTTACAGTATCAAGTATCGTAGATTGATAAATGTAAAAGATATATAAAAGTGTAGAAAGTCTTTGAATACATGGATTTTTTTGGCCCTAACTTTTACTTAAAAGGCTGAGAACCAGAGTGGTCTAACCAACAGAAAGTTTTCAGTTGGTTTTGAGGAACCATGGCCCAATGGTTAGAGCAGCAGCTTTGGGACTTTTAGGACACCAAAAGGTGGCTGGTTCAATTCCCGAACCAGCAGGTAAAATGTGTGGTGCCAGGGGGAGAGAGCAGCACCTTTCCCTTCCTCAACCTCCATGGCTGAAGTGACCTTGAGCAAGGCACCTAACTCCCAACTGCTCTCCTGTCATCGCAATGTGTGGCAGCCCACTGCTCCGAGTGTGTGTGCTCACTTTGGATGGGTTAAATGCAGAAGCCAAATTACCCTTGTGGGATTAATACAAAAAAATAAAAACAAAACAACAACAAAAAAAAACATGAAAGTTTTTGCAATACAACAAAATCTGGGATAATGCTCACGATATGATTCAAGCTCACAAAGAAGATGAAGGGACCATTCTGGCACGCATCAACCTCATCCACAAAATGATCTTATCTCATTTTTTAGCTTTTGTTGGTTAGACCACTGTTGTTGTTGTTTATGTATTTTTTAACGGCGACTGGGGACTGTACTTGCGCATTATAAACACTCTTTGGTCTGGGGTTCTCTGCTTTGGCTTACAGACTAAATCATGGTTTACAAAAAAAAAACCCCAAACACTCAGATTCTTTTTTTCTGGTCACGTCACTTTCAAAAACATTAGTAGATACCTGATGACTTTATCATCTTCTGGCCTACTCAGCATTCCTCTTAAACTCAACTCCCCTACTATATTTTCTATTTGTCTTTTTAGTTTTGCTCTGTCCTTTTTATATTATTTACACTCCATTAATCCCACTAAGACCCCTGGGCAAGGTCTTAACCACAAGTGTGCCTCTGTCCACCCAGCAGTATAAATGGGTATCAGTAAAAATACTGGGAAGGTAACCTGCGATGGACTTGCATCCCATCCAGGAGGAGTTGAACTCCTAGTTGCTTCACGCTACAGAAACCGGGAATAAGCTCCGGCCTGATGAGCCACTAGAAGCCCAACAGACTTACCTTACTATGCAATAAATATTTAACAGGTAGGCCTACTAAGTGTGTAGTGGTGGCTCAGTGGTTAACATTTTGGGTTACTGATCCCAAGGTTGGGGATTCAATCCCCAGTACCACCATGCCTCCACTGTTGGGCCATTGAGCAACACCCTTAATGCACAGTTGTATAAAAATATTAGTCTCTCTGGGTAAGAGTGTCTGTCAAATTCCATATATGTAAGTGTAGAATTACTCATAAACTAACACAAACATTAATAAATATAACTTTATGCTCAAATGTCATTGAGTTCTTATGGTTTATAATCATTAAGAAGAAGCATTCAAGTTCAACTTGTAAAAAAAAGAGAGAAGAGAAAAAGACAACGGTGGCCCGAAAATCACTTATAAACATAAAATTATTCAGTTCCTGTAACGCACCATATTTTCTTTACCCGGATACTGAATATTTAACAGTGTTCATGCGCTCTGATTGGCTCTCAGGCTGATAAGGGATTATGGATTTCTAGTAAATGCTCTGAATTGTGGTTGTCTCTTTATCCATTTAATTAGTTCTTCATTATAATGATAATAAAACTTCATCCACATTTAGTTTCAATCATGTGTTGGTGGTATTCAAATGAGCAATACAGGATTATAATCATTAAAAAAATGAATAGAATGTTAAATAACCCAGATTCTCCACAGACAGATGTAATAAAGAGCTTCATGATCCTTTTCATAACCACTGTTTTAGGGAACTTTATAAAGGGTAGCATTGATGCATAGCTTTACTTCCTCAATTGTCCACACACACACACACACACACACACACAGAGAGAGAGAGAGAGAGAGAGAGAGAGAAATGTGCATGGCTTTGTTGTATACCCTTAACAAAGCTATATAATAGATGATTGGATTTAGTGTGTGTGTGTGTGTGTGTGTGCTTATTGTGGAACTCTGGGGATTCTCCTAAACTAGTTTTGCCTGAATGTGGCAGAAGTTTTAATCGGGTGTTTTTGTTCTTCATTGCTGCATTCAGTAACAGATCCCCCAATATATCAACCTCTCTCTCACTCGTGTGCTGAACCGTTTAATCCTACTATTAGGGCTGCAGGGAGGTGGCACCTATCTCAGCCGACACTGGGCAAAGGTGGGGTACACATTGAACAGCCAGACAGTCGCAGGCCAACACACATAACCATTGACACTCACACCTAAGGCCAATTAAGAATATCCAGATAGCGTAATGTGCATGTCTTTGAACTGTGGGAGGAAACCGGAGTACCTGGAGGAAACCCACGCAAACACTGGGAGAACATGCAAACTCCACACAGAAACGCTCAAACCCAGGACCTTCTTACTGCGAGGCAGACGTGCTAACCACTACATCACCATGCCTCTGTATTACCTCATCATTTTATATTTATTTAGACGTTCTCTCCAAACTGTAATTTTTTATGAAAAATCTTCAGGATATCAACATCCCACTCATCAAGTACAGCACGTTCAGCCACTAGAATACGTGATGAGTTTTTTCTTTAATGTGTTTACGATGCTGAGAGTCAGACATCAGCACCTTTCAATCTCTTTTGATCACTTAGCATCAGTGCATCAGTACTCTGATAATGCTTCGGCTCTCATATTAAAGCTTCACTCTAACATGATACACAACTCATTCAGCACCACAGAGTCTGAATTTCAACACATTATTTTACAGCATCATCGTTTTCAGGCTCCTTCTGGGTCCTTTGGAGATGTTTGTATGTGTATTTAAATAATAAGTGCTTATTTACTTGACATATGTGACCCTCCTGCACAAAACCAGTCGGAACTTAAATGACCCAGGTAAGCTGCTTATAGAATAACGCCATCTTTCATTTCCCACTTCCTACTTGGAGGCCGCTTATGTCCTAATGTCGCATGCTATTAGCGGCTACCCCCACCCCCTTCTGTGCTCACATTTTTGGGGATGGAGGGGAGACATCTGCAGTTCATTCCCTGAGTGATATTGGTAATAATGATGAAACAAATTATTAAAGGGAATAATTTAAAAACAGGGTTGAGTCCATCCTTATGTCATGTCTTCAGTATCTCATAAAAAGGTCACATATAGATAATGTAAACATCGACATGATGGGATCTGTTTCTGAATGTTTTATTATTTTAAAATTACTATCTTGCTCTATTAGTTGGGAAAAATATTACCATACAGATTTAAAAGATGACTAATCTTATTTGTGATTGCAATATGCAGCATACTGTAGAAGCAAAAATAAATAAATAAATAAATAAATAATAAAATAAAATAAAAAACCCAAGAAAAAAATACCTTTAACAGGGTTGCGGGGAGGCTGAAGCTCATCCCAAACGACTCTGGTCTAAGGCAGGATACACCCTGGGCAGCTTGCCAGTCCTGTGCAGAGCCAACACACACAACCATTCACACTCACACTGACACTTAGGGGCAATTAAGAATATCCAGATAGCATAATGTGCATGTCTCTGGACTGTGGGAGGAATGCGGAATACCTGGAGGAAGCCCACACAAGCACAGGGAGAACATGCAAACTTCACATGGAAATGCCCTCACTGAGCCCGGAACTAGAACCAAGGACCTTCTGGCTGTGTGGCGGTCATGCTGACCACCTTTTTGCCTATTATGATATACAAAATAAATTTAAAGATGGAAGGTGTTTGAGCAAAACCTTAATGTCAATTCATAAATTAAAATGTTGATAAAGTGAAATAAATTACAAGTTAACATGTTTTTTGAAATGTTTAAAAGTTTTTATTATTTTTTAAGTGTCTTTACATTAATGAGCCAAAACATTATGACCACTCCCAGATGAAGAGAATAATGCTGAATACTCACAAGGTCCAGCACATTATATATTATATATTACATATGTGGGAAGGTATTACATATCTGGGACGGCATTATATATTACATATTACATATCTGGGACGGTACGCAGTACACTCAGGTTATGTAGTCGGCATGCTGGATGAAGGAGAAATGGGCGGAGCGTGTATGAGAACCTGTGACTTTGACGATTGCCAAAACTTTATGGTAAGATGACTGAGCCAGTGAGGCCTGTGGGCTGTTCCTGCTCAGAAGTGGAGAGGTTCTAGTAACAATGGTCTTCGGAGGGACAAATCCCAAACCCTGAGGGTTGTGTCCCTGAGGCTCATTGGCGAAGGGGGCAACAAAGCCCATCACATCTGATCCAAACTATTATGAGGGTTACTGTGGCACAGAAAGGCACAGATGATGTTCATGTGTCACAACACATAGTGCCCATAATAAACCCTGTCCAAAGTCAAAAGCACCTTCAGTGACCAGGCGAGCATCGAAACTGGACTTTGGAGCACCTCACCATATCGTCATGATTTTATTGCATCATGCTGAGATAGGCACAAGCCTCCCTGTGACCATAGTAGGATTAAGCAGTTCAGCAAATAAGTGAGTGAGAGTGAGTGACAAGTTCATACTTCCTCCATGCGTTGTGTCCCTCTGCCGTCCTCTGACCTCATACACCTGAACACAGCGACACCTAGTGGCGATACTGCAGCATCAGCGTTCATTTCAAAGGAATCTCAGAACAGTGCAGGCTTCACAAACAGCCCTTTATTGTAATCATGTATAATGTGGTCTTTTTGTGGCAGCAGGGGGGGGCAAGCTTGAACCAATCCCAGCTGACTTCAGCTGAGAGGTGGGGTTACACTCAGAACAGGTCACCAGCCTCACCAGACTAACATAGACACAGCCAACCAACCAGACTTACATGCACACCTATGGACAGTGTAGAGTAGCCAGTTGACTTAATGTGCATGTCTTTGTACTGTAGGAGGAAACCAGAGGACCCGGAGGAATCCCACACAAGCAGAAGAGAGTTCAGTTGGCCGTAACCTTAAACATGCTTACTGTAAGGTCATTCCTTCAAGAACTCAAATATTTTTTTCAGTCAGGGACACCTTTAACTGTAAAATCAATCAGACCCCATCAATCAGATCATCACTGAAATGTGTATAATAACATTTTGGCTATTAATTTTCGAATAGAGAAAGTTCTAGCTTCACAACACATTCCTTCCAAGTTTTAACTATTTATAGTTAAAGTAAAAATTCTACTAGTTATGCTTCACACACTCACACAGTGTCAATTAACTCTTGGCGACGACGGGGTACACCCTGAACAGCTTGCCAGACCATTGCAGGGCCAACACACAACCATTCACACTCACACCTAGGGGTGATTTGAAACAGCCACTTAGCCTACCATGCATGGTTTTGGACCATGGGAGGAAACCGGAGTACTCGGAGGAAATCTGCACAAGCATGGGGAGAACATGCAAACCCCACACAGAAATGCCCCAAGCCCAGGAATCAAACCCGGGACCTTCTTGCTGTGAGGTGGACGTGCTAACCACTACGCTGCCGTGCCACCTATTATTCATTCATTCATTTTCTGAACTGCTTAATCCTAATTAGGTTTGCAGGGAGGCTGGTGCGCATCTCAGCGAACTCTTGGTGAGGGCAGAGTACACCCTGAACAGCTCGCCAGGCCATCGCAGGGCAGAAACATTCTGACGGGCCACTGATTCAGTGGGGCTTTTTTTTTAATTATTTTTTCATTTATTTTATTTTATTTTATTTATGTGAAGGCACTGCAGGGGTAGTGGTGGCCCAGTGGTAAGGTGCTGGATTACTGATCCGAAGGTTGGGGGTACAAGCCCCACTGTCACCAGGTTGTCACTGCTCCAAACGCCCCCTTTTCAGTCCCCTGATGTCAGCCTTCTCTTCATTGTACTAAATTGTGCATTTCCTTGTTGCTGGTTTGATACTTGTAATTTTTATACCTTAAATAATATATCTTACAGATGGAAATCTGGATAAAGTGTACTTTATCCATAAAATAATTCTTATGTTCATAGGTTCATATATTATCCTCCTGAGACCCCACTATCCTCACATGAGGACATCATATTTTCTCCCAACTTCATTGTGTGTATGTCCTTGTTAAATTCTTATATGAGGGCCATTGGGTAGCCCTTGTTTGCCAAACTTCTTCTTGTTTGAACACATTGATCAAGTTCAAAAGTTGTCAGGTAGTTTCAAGTTCAAGATTCAAGTTTATTTGTCATATACAGGTAACAATGGAACATCATTACCGGCAATGAAATTCTTGAACTCAGATTCCCCTCAATATTGCACATAACAAACAAATATTGCACATAAAGAACATTTAGATAAAATATAAAGGAAGACATAAAAACTATATGAATAAAATATATATACAGTAGGATAACTACAGAATACTAATAGAAGTACTGTAGTGGCTGTAGTGCAGAGGTAATGGAGTGTATGGTGAGTGTGCAAAATGTTGTGTGCAGATTGTCCGGTATTTCAGCAGTTCAGTGGCCTGATGGCTTGTGGGTAGAAACTGTCCCTGAATCTGAAGGTCCTGGGTTCAATTTGCAGGTTTGGCGAGGGTGTTTCTGTGTGGAGTTTGCATGTTCTTCCCATGCTTGTGTGGGTTTCCTCTGGGTACTCTGGTTTCTTCCCACAGTCCAAAGACATGCACGTTAGGCTAACTGGCTGTTCCAAATTGCCCCTAGGTGTGAATGTGAGTGTGAATGGATGTGTGTGTACGGCGATCACTCATTAACTTGTCGAACGGCTTAATTCTGTCAGAGTTGGAGGCTGGAGCCTATGTCAGCCAATACTGTGCGAAAGCGGGGCACACACTGAACAGCTTGCAGACCATCACAGGGCCAACACACACAGACACACACACAGCCATGCACACTAATACTCACATCTGGGGCAATTTGCCAGTTAGCTTAATGTGCATGTCTATGAACTGTGGGAGAAAACCGGAGTACCTGGAGGAAACCCACACAATCACAATCACTCGCTGAGCACGGGACTCAAACCTAGGCACAGTGGCATAGTGGTGAGCATGTCCAACTCACTGCATGAAGGTCCTGGGTTTGTGTGAATGGTTGTGTGTGTGTTGGCTGTGTGATGGCCTGGCGAACAGTTCAAGGTGTACCCTGCCTTTGCCTAGTGTTGACTGAGGTAGACTCCAGCCATGACCACTACGGGATTAATTGGTTCGGCAAATGAGTGAGTGAGAGATGTTATGGCACTAAAGTGCTGGAAGTCTTTTAGTTCTGCTTTTGACCATGTGACAACAATCTGCCTGATGAATGCTTTTGTGATTATATTCTCACACGCAGGTTGGCATTTAAGAAAAAAAAAAAGCCCAGCGGAACTTTAAAAGAGGAAATGTGTCCTTGTTACCATTAAAAAAGTTTATGTTCCTTTATGGAAAAGACTCCACATTGACCTCGTTTACAGCTGATCCACAGCCATCAGTCTTAAATTGAAAAAAATAAAATAAAAATTAAACAAACATTGAAATCCTGGGAATTTTCTGAACTGTTTATGCTGCCCTGTGCTCAGTTCACCACACAGGTATTTTATATAATGGATATACACTACATTTCCAAATGTATGTGCACCTCTGCCCATTAAACCCATTTATTCTTCCCAGAAGGGTATCCTTAAAGCTGGAAGCTTTGATGTAGAACGTCTCTGTATGCTAGCATTGCATTTTCCCTTCACGGGGAACCTGTTCCAGCATGACGATACCCCTGTGCACAATGTGAGCTCCATGAAGACTCACTGTCATAAGGCTGGAGTTGAAGAACCCGAGTGTCCTGCACAGAACCCTGACGTCAACCCCACTGAACACCTCTGGGTGTTAATGATAGAGATCAGAGCAGAATGACTGAGCAGAAGCTGACAGAAACACATATACACATTCTTTACCACCACAGAACAAAGAAAACCAACTCAGCATGCATAACATTTCCAAGTTTGTGGAGGATGGCATATCGGTTTTACTGCTATCAATGAAGAACAGGAATGTGAGGCTACAGTCAGCACAGACGCACACGACATGGACAGGTGAAGCTTAGCATGAACGCTAAATATACATGTTGTTATAATAAATAATGATGCTTACGGTCCTGGGCTCATAATTGAGAGGTCATGGGTTCGAAACCCCATTAGACCCCCACTGTGCTAAGCCCCTTTGGCAAGGTCTTAACCAGAAGTGTGCTTCTGTCCGCCCAGCAGTATAAATGAGTACCACTAAAAATTTTGGGAAGGTAACCTGTGATGGACTAGCGTCCCATCCAGGAGGAGTTGAACTCCGCACCGGCCTGATGAGCCACTAGACTCGGGTGTAAAAGCCCAACAGACTTTTTCTTTTACTACATTTACATTTATGGTATTTTGCAGATGCTCCTATCCAGAGCGACTTCAATTAACATTTTTATACAACTGAGTTTTAAGGGCCTTGCTCAAGGGCACAACAGTGGTGGTACTGGGAATGAACCTCCAACCTTTGGATCATTAACCCAGTGCCTTAACCACTGAGTCACCACTGCCGCTACTTCTAACTACTGAGAGCAAATAACTGTTCCGAAACATTTTTTTTCTACACCATGAATATTTCAAGGTCTAAAAGATTATAAGTATCATTTTATTCAACATTTATAATAGCATTTATTTATTCATTTCACTTTAGCTCAAAATACAGTAAAAAACAGTGTCTTACTGGTAAAGGCTTTACTGAACAAATAAAACAATGGCTATGAACACACACACACACACACACACACACACGGTGTACATGTATAAGCTGCCATCTAGTGTAAGTGGTAATTTTCAGGCTGTATAAACGTTGTTTTTTTATTTAAATTTTACAAGAACAGTACAGTAACAACAGCACACAAGAGTAGCTTTAACAATCAGCTAACTTTAATCATAACTCTAATAACAACGTGTCTGAACTGAACTGATCTAAAATCAATACTGTGCAACATGGTAGCATAGTTGTTAGCATGTCCGCTTCATGGCAAGAAGGTCCTGGGTTTGAGTCCTGTGCTCGGAGAGGACGTTTCTGTGTCAAGTTTGCACGTTCTCCCTGTGTTTGTGTTGGTTTCCTCAGGGTACTCCAGTTTCCTCCCACATCCCAAAGACATGCACATTAGGCTAATTGGCTGTTCCAAGTTGCCCCTAGCTGTGGATGTGAGTGTGTATGGTTGTGAGTATGTGTTGGCCCTGTAATGCATTCTGTCTTTGCCCAGAGTATCCCACCTTTGCCTAAGATAGGATCCAGCATAAAACAGGTGTAGGAGAGACACCTAGGCATCCCTCTCCCCAGCGACACTCTCTGGCTTCTACTGGGGGATCCCAAGGTGTAACCAGGCCAGACGGAATATATAATCCCTCCAACAATTTCTGGATCTGCCCTAGGGCCTCATCCCAGACCTGAACGTGCCCAGAGCACCTCTAAAGGGAGGTGACCAGGAGGCATTCTAATCAGATGCCCAAACCACCTCAACTGACTCCTTTTAATGTGGAGGAGCAGCAGCTCTACCCCGAGCTCCCCCTGGATGTCTGAGTCTATCTCTAAGTCTGAGCCCAGACACCCTCCAAAGGAAGCTCATTTCAGCCACTTATATCCGCGATCCCATTCTTTTGGCCACCACACAAATCTCATGACCATAGGTGAGGGTTGGACTGTATATGGACCGGTATTTTGAAAGCTTTGCCTTTAGGCTCAGCTCCCTCTTCACAACAACAGTCCGGTGCAGCACCATCATTACTACTGACGCAGCACCGATTCATCTGTCCATCTCCAGTTTGAATAGCGATTCATAGCAGATGGGATTAAGCAGGCATGCCCAATAGTGACCAGTAGGTCCATGAGGTTAAGGGGGATGATGATTAGTTACTAGCGGGAGTGTAGGGCGAACAGCAGACAGGCCGACTAGCCTGTAAGTTATACACCATGATGTGCAGATGTGTTATTTTGCTTTGCAAAATTTTTATCATTTTTATTACAAATTTGATCACAAGCCGAGTCCCTTCTAATGAAAACAGCTGACAGAGAAACGTCAAGAATGTGTATAGTGGAGACCTTGTGAATTTCTAGTTGTATGGAATGCTTCGGAAAATAATTCTCATTAAAGTCACTACACTTGAACAACGTCTCCACACTCAAAACAACAGATTGTCAGTTCTGGAGGCAGCAAAGTGAAGTATTTCACTTTATTATTATTTTGACTTATTACTCTTTACACTACTAGATTTCTCTCAAAATATGGAGATGAAATTCTCCCCACACACTCAAGAATCATTATTAAAGTACTCTGCTGTCTACATGAAAAAAAAAGGCTGGTCAGTAACTTGCAGAATTTATAGTCATGGGGGAGGGGCATAAAACTGTATTAAATTAACAGGTGGATGCAAAATTAATAAACTCCCTCGAGGGTAGGAAGAGTAGGGTCTCATCAGAGATCTAAAACTGTTTAGCAGGAAGAGACAAGACAGGGAGTATAAAAAAAATACTCAGATAATATTTTTGCATATATTTTGCATATAACCAAAGATAAATGAACAATTAACACAAGAACACAAGATTTAAATATCAAATATTAATTTTTCATTGCACAGGGCCTTTATTAATCAATGAAGTTCATTTTTAATGGCTGTACGGCCGTCTTGTGTCCTTTTTAAAAAATATATATATAGTATATTAACCCCACAAGGTAAATTATTGCCTCTGTGATTAACCCATCCAACTTGGGCACACACTCAGAGCAGTGGGCTGCCACACATTGGGTCGCCCAGAGAGCAGTTGAGGGTTAGGTGCCTTGCTCAAGGGCACTTCAGCCATGAAGGTGGAGGAATTGAAGATGAACTTCACTACCCCACCACCACAAATTTTTCCTGCTGGTTTTGGGAATTGAACCAGCGACCTTTAGGTCCCAAACCCGCTTCTCTAACAATCAGGCCACGGCTGCCCCACAATCATAGCATGCATTGGCTCGTAACGTGCATCATAATGTGGATTGGCTGTTATGCCTCTCTGAGTTGCACAACAATGGTTGTTAAAATTGTTAAAACCTGTCTATTCAAAACATAACATACATATATATA
>JBCNYH010000001.1:22491045-22502676 GCA_039654325.1 Tandanus tandanus
CAGGCAGTGATGCAGCTGCTCAGGATGCTCTCGATGGTCCCTCTGTAGAACACAGTCAGGATGGGGGAAGAGAGATGAGCTTTCCTCAGCCTCCTCAGGAAGTAGAGGCGCTGCTGGGCTTTCTTGGTGATGGAGCTGGTGTTGAGTGACCAGGGGAGGTTGTCTGCCAGAAGAACACCAAGGAATCTGGTGCTCTTGACGATCTCCACAGAGGATCCGTTGATGAACAGTGGGGGATGGTCACTCTGTGCTCTCCTGAAGTCATCAACCATCTCTAGTCTTGTCGACGTTCAGAGACAGGTTGTTGGCTCTACACCAGGCTATAAGCCGCTGTACCTCTTCTCTGTAAGCAGACTCGTCGTTCTTGCTGTTGAGACCCACCACGGTCGTGTCATCGGCGAACTTAATAATGTGGTTGGAGCTGTGCATTGCTGCACAGTCGTGAGTCAACAAAGTGAAAAGCAGTGGACTGAGCACACAGCCCTGAGGAGCTCCAGTGTTCAGTGTGGTGCTGCTGGAGACGCTGTTCCCGATCCCGACTGGCTGGGGGTCTCCTGGTCAGCAAGTCCAGAATCCAGTTGCAGAGAGAGGTGTCCAAGCCCAGCAGGCGCAGCTTCTCAATCAGGAATTCTCAATCAGCCAATCAATCATTGTTAGGAGTTTGCAGGTAAGATGATGTTTTCTGCTTTCTGTACTAGTTTGTAAATTTGTTAAAACTGAGAGTGAATCTGTACACACTATTACTCTGGGTGGTTAGATCACAGGGGCTTTCTGTCCTTCATTTGTTCTGTTATCACGTCATAGTAGTACAGGATGATGTGCTGTACAGTGCTGTAACATGACAGGCTGTATTAGTACTTCTGATCAGTAGGTGGCGCTAATGCGCATACAATGATTTACTAAACGTGGTTTAAAGTTACAGAAGAAGAGTTCAGTGGGTCGTGGCAGTATGGCTGCCTGGCGGTCGGTGTGCGTGTTGACAATTCCGACTGCAGAAACCATGCAAACGTCTGGAATGATTTAATAACGAAATATCGCGATACGATGGAAGTGTGGCGTCTTGCACGCGTTTTGTCCCGGAGACTGTGGCTCCTTGGTTCCGCGTGCGGAGGAGTTGGACCCTCTAGATCTCGAGCTGTGTCCGGTGGATTTACTTCGCTACAGGGAAACACTTCTCGCTCTTACTGTTCACCAGAGAGCACTGCACTAATGTACAGAAGCCACGGAGATCCGTCACAAGTCGTCCAGTAAGCACCGTGTACACAATGTAAACACGCTTCCTCTCCGACACACCTGTCCGTAATTCTGTTCTGTGAAATCTTTCATCTTTTGGCAGGTTGGAGTCTCTCAAGCTTCCTCACCTGGAGGCTAAAAGTGTCCTTGTGAAAATGCTTGCAGCTCCCATCAATCCCTCAGATATAAACATGATCCAAGGCAAGAATTATGCAAAGATTCGTCTTTATTGAGGGTTTATTGCCAGCTTTACGCATTTTACTTGATTGCATGATGTGTCTGAGAAAACTAGGGAGCAGGTAACTGCACAAAAATATCAGTCAAGCGCTAAGTGGAAGTGCAAACCCCCGCCCTGTTCTCAGCAGCTACAGGAGGACCGAACACGGGTCAGGATAGGTCGAGCGTCTAACAGCTGTTAGGCCTGAGGAAATGAATACTACTCTTACTGTTACTAAGTTTTTAAAAATCAATGACCGAATGATAATGTAAGTAGAAAATCTAAAATATTTATCAATCTGTTTAATAAATGAATACACTCAGTTATTTCCCCCGGAATAAGCGGAAGAAGATGAATGAATGAGTTACTTGCCAAGGAGCTTAATTCTATTGGGGTCATGGGGAAGCTGGAGCTATTATCTCAGGGGCAAAGGTGGGTATACCCTGAACAGCTCACAGGACCAACACACAAACACACCCATTCACATTCATAACCAGGGGCAATTTGGGACAGCCAATTAGCCTAACATGAGTGTCTTTACATTTGCACTTACATTTAACATTTATAAACATTTGGCAGGTGCCCTTATCCAGTGCGTCTTACATTTTTATACAACTGAGCAGTTGAGGGTTGAGGGCCTTGCTCAAGGATCCAACAGTGGCAGCTTGGTGGTACTGGGGCTTGAACCCATCACCTTCGCATCAGTAACCCAGAGCCCTAACCACTGAGCCACCAGTGCCCCTGCTACTGTCTTTGGACTGTGGGAGGAAACAGGAGTACCGGAGGAAACCCACGCAAGTACAGGGAGAACATGCAATCTCCACACATAAACGGCTGAGCCCGTGACTCGGATTAATACAGAAACTTGTAAATGACCTAATAATTTCAGCACTGGCTCAGTGGTTAAGTGAGTTTAGTGATTAGAAGGTTGGGAGTTCAAACCCCAGTACCACCAAACTGCCACTGTTGGGCTTTTGAGTGTGGCCCTTAACCCTCAACTGCTCAGTTGTATAAATAAGACAACTCGTCACACTGGATAAGGCCGGCTGCAAAAATGCCATAAATGTAAAATGGAAAAGATGGTCCACCAGTTTGACCTGTGTTTTTCCAGTTAGTAAATCAAACTGGTCAGACCAAACTGGAATTTTTTATCATAGTTGTTATACCTACTCGACTATATCTTCAAAACAACAAACACTTTTATTAGAGCATTATATCAAACCACAGTGATTATGCATAAGCAAATAGATAGCCTCTTGTTTTCTCTAAAGTTGATGTGCGTCATTGTCAAGGATAAGTTAATGTACTGCTACATACAAACTCTCTCTGTTTAAATAGGAACCTATGCAATATTGCCTGATCTTCCAGCGGTAGGAGGCAATGAGGGAGTGGGTCAGGTCGTAGAAGTGGGCAGCCAAGTCCAAACAGTCAAAGTGGGTGACTGGGTCATTCCTAGAGATGCTGGTTTAGGTGAGTCCTTGCACCTTACTGCAGATCCTGTATCCCTAATATGCTTAGTTTTTGTTGTTTTGTTATTTGTCAAATATATATTTTTATAGGTACATGGCGGACTGCTGCTGTTTTTAGTGAGGGTGATTTGGTGACAGTGCCCAGTGATATCCCCGTCCTGTCAGCAGCCACTTTAGGAGTCAACCCTTGCACTGCATTCCGAATGCTCTCAGATTTTGAGACTCTCATGCCTGGTAATTTATGTTTTTGTTTTGGTGATAAAAGTTTCCATATAAAATTGGCCCTCATATTTAAAAGTGAATATTTTCACTCCAAATACTGACAGGGCTCAAGTCTCATGTGCATTTATCATAACCTGGGATTTTAGGAGACACAGTCATCCAGAATGCAGCTAACAGTGGAGTTGGACAGGCTGTGATCCAGATAGCTGCATCAAAGGGTGTTCATACAATCAATGTGGTCAGAGACAGGTACAATGATCTTTTAATGGTTGTTGTAATTTATTGTATAGCCATATTATTCAAGAATATATTTTCCATCTTCATTATATTCATGATTTAAGTGTAAATAAATGTGTTTTATTTGCTTTGTCCAGACCAGACCTGCAACAATTGACTGACAGATTAAAAGCGATGGGAGCCACTTATGTGATTAAAGAGGAGACATTACGAAAGCCAGAACTGAAGGACATATTTAAGGCAGGTTTCATAAAAAAATTATTAACAGGAGATTTTATTTTAGATTTTGTTTTGTAATGGTTTATCAGAGCAACACCACAGCAATCACATCATGGTAAGAAAATGTGTGAAATCTTTGCTGAGCATGCAGAAATTTAATGCTTAATGTTTCTCACACAGGTTTGTCCACGACCTAAACTGGCCCTTAATGGTGTGGGAGGGAAAAGTGCCACAGAGCTTCTTCGGCATTTACAGTAAGTTTCATAGCTTAGAAAAGGAAAATGGTTTTAGTGATTCAAAATGATAAAATAACTTCATGTTTGCTAAGTAAAACAAGCTGGAACAAAGCCTGATAAAGGAAGAGATTTGCAGTTTGTGCTGTTTTCTGTGCAGGACTGGGGGAACCTTGGTGACATATGGCGGGATGGCCAAGCAGCCAGTTACTGTGCCTGTGGTAAATTTAAATTGATTAAAATGGATATATGGCGTCTCTTTTTATGCTGCTGTTCTGATCTCTGGTTTAACTCTTATTTCTATATTTAGAGTGCTCTCATCTTCAAGGATGTAAAAGTACGAGGATTTTGGGTCACTCAGTGGAAAAGAGACAATAAGCATGGTGAGCACAAAAACTCCAAGCGTGATGGGAATTACAATAGGCTCTATGAATTTAACACCCTCGTTCTCACATTGGTTCTGAAACCAAATTGAATGTGACATGGCAGGAAGCCTCAGCTTTCTTTAAATGTATCTCTGATATTCATAGATAATGAGGCGTTGCGTATTATGCTGGAGGAACTGTGTACCCTGAACCGTGCTGGAAAGCTGTCAGCCCCATCCTGCACTGAAGTCGGCATGAAGGACTTTCAAAAAGCGCTGGACCGTTCCATGAAGCCATACATTTCCTCTAAACAGATTCTGGTCATGTGATCCCACACACATTCAAGTTTTAACAAATTGTTGCACCAAGCCCATGTGCACTAATTGTGCTTTTAACATTAAAATCCAGTGTGTGACATCCACTGAAGATATATTTAATGTAAGTTGAAACCTCACTTGCTTTGTGATATTTAAGAATTAATGAATTTGCATATTAATTTGCCAGGTTTGGGATTAAGTTTGGCAGAATTAACATTTTGTTTATAATATATAAGGGTTGTTTCATGGTCAGGGTTGTCTTTTTAAATTATACAAGGGACCCCTTTAAGTAGGCACTTGCGTACTTTATGACTGTCTCTTGTTCATTGTTGTATAGAGGAAGAGTAGTCCCAGCTACACTAGTGATATCTTTTCTCAATTCCAATAAATAGTGTTATCAGTTTATATTGCTCAAATTTTGACCAGGTACAGAATTAAATTCTCTCCACTGTAATAAAAATAGTAGCTTTTACCTGATAAAATTGGTACCTAAAATAAACCTGATAAAATTACTTTTGGAGGGATATTTTCACACAATCCAGAAAGATGTTCTGCTGCTTGTAAGCTCTATTTATAATCTAAGTGGCTTTGTCCGTCAAAAATGTCTTCTCCGGAAAGTAGACATTACATGTGGAGGACAGAAGTGCTTTTTCTTAAGCAGCATAGTACTGTATAGCTTGCTGAAAAATATGATCGGGATTGGATGTGAAATACTTTCTGTACAGAGTTCCACATCAGCTTGATAAGCATGTCCGTCACAAGGTGTCTTCTCCGGAAAACCACAATGATTGTCACTGATGCTGTTGTTACTGCAGTTAATAATATATACAACTAATATTGCATGAAACCTGCTCAGAGTTCATGTGTTTAGTGAGCTTTTATTCTTAATGCCGTGAATTCTTTACAATTCTGATACACTACAAGCAGATGTACGTATTCTAGAGACCCTGTACCTGTTATATTTTCACCCAGTGTAATTTAGACACCATTAGCTCTGATACTTCACAAAATATTTTAGTCTCATAAGATGTTGACTGGTAACAAGAAACCACAAAAACTAGGAGTTTTATTTTTGAGCTACTGTGAATTTGTGAAACAGCCATTATATGCATCAACAACGGGCAGTTGTGGCTTAGTGGTTAAGGCAGTGGGTTACTGATGCGAAGGTCAACGGTTCAATCCCCACTATCACCACTGTTGGGCCTTTGAGCAGAGAACCTTAACCCTTAATTGTTCAGTTGTA
Organism: Tandanus tandanus; assembly: GCA_039654325.1. Lineage (NCBI taxonomy): Eukaryota > Metazoa > Chordata > Actinopteri > Siluriformes > Plotosidae > Tandanus > Tandanus tandanus. Next base: position 22,496,801 of record JBCNYH010000001.1, read on the forward strand.
TAAAAAATTATAATTGTAAGTTGCTCTGGATAAGAGCGTCTGCCAAATGCTGTAAATGTAAATGGAGCTGTGAAACTGGGCTAAAAATAATTACACATAGTTGAAAACCTAAGTCTTCAGTCTTTGACTTGCTTACTGCAAAACCATACAGTTCAGCGCATACAGATTTATGTACAATAATGAAAGCATATATTTTAGATAAGGCTAAATAAGGACAAAGGTTTGAAATTAATAATAAACAAAAAGAAAAACATTACCGTAGTCTGTTGTTTCTTCATCTAGATAATTGATAAGAATGAATTATAGATTAGTGTAATAAAATGAAAGGATACTTACAAATGAAAAAAATGTGCTTGTATCAGAAAGGGATCTTAAAGGATTAGTAGCTGCCCCACAGGCTTATAGCAAGTGCAAATGATATGGTCAGAAGTGGTGGGATAGCAGAAGATGCCCCTTCCTTCTCCACACAGCGCTCATAAGCCTCAAAGCCCACCTCTCTCATGGCACACACATGGTCAATACGGCAATCTGCATTGCATACTGATCTGTCATAGTTTACCGAGTTGAAGACATAATATTTCTGCAGGTAGCAGTTTTTATGTGCGATCTGTTCCAACACATGGTGCATGGAGACAGGGGAGGCATCCGGAACTCCGAACGCTTCTGTCAGACGATACTCCTTCTCCCAGCGTGCATGTGCAATGTTTGCGTAGGTCAAGTTCAAATAGTAGGTCACAATGTCCTAAAAGATGAGATGGCAAAGATTCACACAGTTTGCCTTTACAATGAGGGAACAATTTTTGCTTTTTTTAATTAAAATAATTTAATTTTTTATAGCGATCAAGAAAGGAATGATTTATTTTATGATGGATATTATTACCATACCTCAACCAAAAGTGTTTCATTGTTAAACTGAAACACTCGAATGGCAGGATTATTTGCCCCGTTTACCACTCCAGGTAGTGTTGTTTTCCAGGGTGTAACTCCTGGACTCAGGAACATTGCACTGATTGGATATCCTGTACAAATACGTTTAGTTATTTTGTGATAGAAAATATGAAATCCAGTGACTGAATACACATCAGACAAAATTATAAAATTCAAATGACGTGTTGGTAACAACTGTTTACCAACATTCAACATATAATATTTAAAATGTTATAAATAAAAATAACACTACATATGTTCACAATGTGACCGATGATACCTGATGTACTGTAGAACATCCGAAAGCTGTCAGTATGATGATGGCCAAAGAACTGGCCGATTATGATGCCATGATGTTTCTGAATAAGCTCTACATATTGTTTATTGAACTCAGGCCTGAACCATGGCTTATGTCGTTTCTTCTCAAAAAAACCAGGTGGAACATGACCGACAATATACACCTAATTAAAGAAGAAAAAATGACTCATATGAACATTGTACAATGCAATCTCATATTATTTCAGTCCCCCCCGGGAATTTGCATTGTCACGATCACATCAATTCACACAAATTCAACCAATCCTTGAGCATTCTGCTTGAAATTTTAACCAATTATTACACATTTTGGCCAAATTTGGCCAATCTTTGTATTATACTATTATATAATTTAGCATTTTAAACTGCAACAATCACAAAAAACTAAATGAAATCCTGGATGGACTGTTATTCATTTAAAATTAGGAAGAATGTCACCTTTTCCTTGTTTCTGGCTGCTTCAGTGAGCGCTTGGTCTGCCCACTTAAACTGATCTGCTGGATCTTTCAGATTTTCTGTGATTTTATTCTGGTCATAATACAGATTAGTATTTAGAACCAGAACCCTGAAACCGGTTCGATTTAGCAGCTTTTCTGTATAATATCCACCTGCAAAGAAAACCAAAATCTATTTTTTATATAGAAGTTCATTTCTTTAATCAAATCCCCAGATAACTTTGTCTTTGTGAAAGTTTCCTCATTATCTTCCGCTCATTCAGCAACACTGCCAGGCTGTTTCACCTCTTTTAAAACTATCCTTTGATGCTGGATCCAGCCAGTCTTCCCATAGCTTTTGTATTTCTTCATACATGCTGCTTTGTGTGGGTGGCAACTGACTCTTTGGATGGTAATCATGATTGCCCAGAGCTGAGTAGACCTTTGTTTCTGAGAAAACAGTACAGGTAGCCAAAAAACTATGATGATCCATAATTTAAATTCTTCCAGACTCACCCAAGAGCCATACCTTTCATATAAAATTGTATAGAATTTCTTGGTATTAGCATTACATACTAGGAAACAGGGTTTTTATGATTTGTGTGAGATTGCCAATAATTCTCAGGACTGCCTCTTCTCCAAGATATTCATTCGGAACATGAGGTGTATCGTCTCTGTAAAGGAGGTGAAAAATTTTCCATTAAATGATCAATGCTGGTTGAAAAACATTTTGCGCATGATATTAACTATCAATGTACATTTAAATCACTAAATCTCTGTGTTAAAAAAAAAAACAATACATATTTGAATATTTAGAATTAACAAAAAGTAAATGTTTATTGAAAATGATTGAGTACCCAGTCCAAAGGATAAAGTCTGGTTCAGGCAGGATATTCTTCATGGCATGCACGGAGGAACTGATGAGGTCCCATGGTGAATCACAAAGATAGTCTCCAAATTTACCCGCTTGTGGGGTTGGATGACTCCCACTCGAATTACACACTGATCCGGAGTTTTCATTTGTTAATTTGTATGTAGGATCCCAGTGGAGGTCTGTGATATGCCAAAAGCTACCTGAAATACACAGATGTAAAATCACATATGAAGCACACATTGCACATTTATATCGTTATCATTTCAGTCTATACTGAGACACCAAATACAAAAAGTCACAGTTGTCTGACCTGCACATAATCTGAACAAAGTTTGCTTTTACTTGTAGTTTTTGATTTTTTATAATGAAATCATTAATTCTCACTATAAGGCAGGACTGCCCAGCTTCATACACTGGAAAAATTTCAAAATAATATTCATCATTTTAAAACTAATTACTCCTTACAGATGTACAGTACGTACATGTTACAGATAAGCTTTTACAGACTCACCTGTTAATAGCTTGCCTTGTCCAGAGACACTTAAAACAGCAAGAACAAAAACTTTCAAGATGAAGTCCATTGTGAGACTTATCCAACTGGAGCGAAAGCAGAAAGCAGCTGGCCCAGGAATTAAATATTATCCAACAGCAAAGGAATGCAATTGCCAACTGACAGTAAAATGAAAGATAAGATAGAGCAGCTGGAGTGAGTGATTAATTTGTCAACTCTTCTAACACAAATAAAAAAGAGGTTTTCGCATTAGTAACAAGCCGTGGTGATGAAACCTGCATGTTTGTACATGTTTTAAATGAATCATTTTTGGATTCTTTGTTTCCACAACACTGTTTTTTCATTAAATTTATTTATTGAATTTTATTTTAATAAACTGGAGTAGCCCCATCGAACCAGAAACGTAAAAGGGGAAGTGAGATAAGGACCTTGTCCATGTTATAAAAGTTTACAGTAACTAACTGGCCCAATGTTAGACACATGCTTTTGTAACAGATAGGATGAATACAATGATTAAATGGCAAACATGAAATAAATAACATGGACATTTTTGTGCGATCTCTTTCTTTGAATATTCTATGTCCCATTATCTTCTGACTGACAGTTTAATGCAGTTTTCATTTGTGAGTGTTTGGACAACATTACTTCTAAATCCAAAAGAGAGTGTAATTTAGTTTTAACATTTTTAAAAGACATTATTACTCATAATAAACTCAGTACCTACGTTATATCATATAAGAAATCTCATATCTTTTGGCCATGTAACTCAACAGTCCCTGACCTATCAGCTTTCTTTTTCCTGCTTGTACTTACGCAACTAGTGAATTATGTAATGTTTAAAAAGTCGAAATGATTTCCTGAGCATTATCACCCTTGACAAAATAAACTAAGAATAATAAGTAAATGCAAAAATGCAAAAAAAAACAAACAAACAAAAAAAAAAAAACACATGCCTTGCTGGGCTCAGTTTTGTATCAGGGCATTTGCTGTGTGGGGTGCAAAGACCTGCTCAGGTTAAAACCTATTTGGTGGTTTCTTTCAAAGTGGAACACACATAGATAATATCTTCAGCAGTCATCCGCTGTGATCAGTAATTCCACCTTCTCTATTCCCAACGGTTGGTTGCCACCCAACCTGTATAATATGGGATTGTCCCGTATTTGAAAATAAAATGCTGTCCTGTATTGTCTCCTTAAGGGATGAGATTTGTCCTGTAATTTTGTACACATCTCCTAATGTATACATTATTTCTTTAAAGTGGTGGAATTAAATTCACATGAAGCGAACTCAAACCTACAAGGGAAGTGGAAATTATTATTTTCAGTACTGAAATAAGTTCTACATGTTGTGTTTGGTGTCAGTGGTTTCCTTATACGTTGTGATCAATATTGGTTATAAAATGTAACTAAAAACATTTTAGATTTACCTGATGTTAAGACACTATTTATTGCACCTAACTACAAGTAAATTAAATTTCATTTCATTTTAAGAATGAGCACAAATTAATATCACCCACAGAATTCGGTTCCATGACCTGGGAATGTAGATATTATAAGGAACATGAAACAGTCACTATCATATGGTGTTTATCAGGCTGGGTGACATAATTCACTGTTAATTAATTACTTTATTGTGATCTATCTTACCTTTAAGAATCAGAATATGTAGACAATAGAGCAGAAACTTTGCCTAAGAAATTGAAGTTATCTCAAAAATGCTGCAGTTCAGGTTTTTTTTTCTTCTTTTTTTTAAATTGAAGAGAAAACAATGGGGGAAATAACGGTATTCAACATCCAAATTGCCACTGTCCGTCCAGTTGAATGGCGGTGTCCAGAACTCCCCTGAGTCATGACTAAAAAGTAACAGTCTCTAATCTCACTCTGGGTAGTCCACTGGAGTCGGATACAGTCCATTTTATTTATTTCAGGGAGCAGACATAGAAAGTAGTAACAATGAAAGAGGTGGCTGACTAGGATTTGCTTTTTTTCATAGGCAGACGCCCATCTCACTTGCCTTCTGCATCAGCAGAGGATTGGAATAAAATATACATTCTTGCTGTCAAATACTTTCATTCGACTTTTTGTTGCTTTTCTGGGGAGGTTAGGTTTTTTGTTTTGTTTTGTTGCTATCCTAGTACTGTTAGCTTGTTTTGTTGCTATCTACTAGTTGCTATCCTAGTATTGAATTGGCTAATCAGAATGTGTAATGCCCATATCCAGTGGTTTCAAGTTTCTAGTTCAAGAAGCTTTGTCATTTCAACCACATATTGCTGATGCACTACATAGTGAAATGAAACAACATTTCTCCAGGACCTGGTGCTACAAACATACAACATAAAAATCAAAAAAAAAAAAAAAAAAAAAAAAAGCAACACAGAGCTAGGACCAAGGTTTTTGTCCAAGCCACTTAAAGTGCAAAGTGTACAACTAGGTGCAAACAGTGCAGACACTACAGTGCAAAAATAGCACAAAAAGAAAAAGACAACACAAGAATGAGACACTTGGCACCGAAAGAAAGAGATGAGATGGAATAAAAAATTAAATGATGTACAGAGTAGCAGCGGTTGAGGTAGTGCAACTAGAATATAGACAGATATAAATATAAACATAGCAGCGTAATAAAATAATAACAAGGTTGATGTAGTGCAATAAATAGTGAACAATGTAAGTTGTGTGTCCACACAGGTGAAAGAGAGTGTGTGTGTGAGAGAAGGACAGAGAGTCTTGTACAGTTCTGGATGTGAGTGTGTGAGAGAGAGAGAGAGAGAGAGAGAGAGAGAGAGAGAGAGAGAGAGAGAGAGAGAGAGAGAGAGAGA
>JBCNYH010000001.1:22509513-22535330 GCA_039654325.1 Tandanus tandanus
TGTGTCTATGTATATGTATGGCTAAATGCTCATTCCAAGCACTGTATTAAATCAGGTAAGTTCAAAACTAGTTTGTCACTTTATTTTTGACTTTGTCTATGATAAAAAAAATTATATTTGAGATGAATTATTAATTCAGTATCATATTGCTATGCCACCAGTGTTGTTGACCCTCTAGAAAATTGCTGAACCCATCATGGCTTAAGGTCACCTCCAGTGCATAGGTATCACAAGATATTTTAGAGGGCAGCTCATTCATCAAATGGTCAGAAAGCAGTCTGTTATCAACCCTGTGGTGAGAAGTCTGAGCCACCTGTAAGTTTGAAAAATAATGGGAAGCAATAATCTGTTGATATTTGCGTCTGGTAATGTTACCACCCATCATAAATAGCTTTGTGATACCTATGTACTGGAGGTGACCTTAAACCATGATGTTTCACTTTCATAAATGACAGGCTCTTCGGTAACCTCTGGGTCCACAATTTTCTAAATGGTCATTAACACTGGTGGCATTTAATAATTCATCTCAAATATAACTTTTTTTATCATAATTGTTTTGTCATATACACACATGTATGTATGCATGTATGCTCGCTCGCTCAGTAATGCAATTTTTCATTTTGTTGCATCATTAAGTGTAGGCACAAAAAATTGTTCATTCCTAAAAGCACAATTTCTCACTCTTAGGATCCCAGTGTGGACAGCTCAGTCATTCCTCCAGACACCTACGTCAAAGTCTCTGGCAATCTGCGTTCTTTTCAGGTAAAGATCAAAGCATACTTGTATGACTCGGCTCTTTTTGCTTACTACTTACCTTCAGTTAGAATACTGAACTATATTGAAATAAAAACAGCCGTGTTGAATGCATGTTGGGATTATAATCACCGTTTTTTAATGCCTTTGCTGATGCAGTATTGATGGATCTCATTAGCATTTTTATCTCCATACTTATGCAAATGTCGTAAAGCCATGAGCTCCATTTTGTTGTTTCATCCGTCGTAATCATGTCCCTACAGAGGCAACCCAATAAATGAAGAAAATGGCAGGAAAAATACACTGCCGTTGGTGCTGAGTGCACTTGCAGTTCAGCTTATTCTCTTACTTTACGTATGCATGTTTCTGTAAACTTGCATAGGCAGAGATTTTTGGAGCTCCACTTTTAGGCAGTGCCTAAATATTTATATTACCAGTTTATTTCTTTCCCTCATGCCCAACTCTCTCTGAATGATGAATAACTTTGTAAATACTAAGACGCATGTATTTATTTGAGGCAATATAATGCTGGGCAATATTCAAATATTTGAAGATGGTTCACATTCAAAGGGTCAGATAAGCAGCAGAAGAATGTGCTCTGTAGGGAATATTGAGAACAAGGTCAAAACATAGGTTTGAGCTCAACTAATTTAAAATAGGTATGTGACAACTCAGTATCTATGGCCATGATGATATTTGGGACATGTGGCTCTGACTTGGAACTATCTTTTTGTTTTTATATTATGGGAAAACGAATAGAGATACAGTGCCTTGAAAAAGTATTGACCCCCTTGGCTTTTTACATATTTTGTTACATTACAACCTGTAATTTAAATGTTTTTTAATCTGAATTTTATGTGATGGATCTGCACAAAATAGTCTAAGTTGGTGAAGTGAAATGAGAAAAATGTATATAAAAAAGAATTTTTAAAAATAAAAATCTGAAAATTGGCATGTGCATATGAATTCACCCTCTTTCTGGTGCAACCAGTTACCTTCAGAAGTCACATAATTAGTGAAATGAATACACCAAGGAAAACGCTATGTCTGGCACAGACCCAACACATCCCATCACCCCAAGAACACCATCCCCACAGTGAAACATGATGGTGGCAGCATCATGCTGTGGGGATGTTTTTCAGCAGCAGGGACTGGGAAACCGATCCGAGTCAAGGGAAAATGGATAGTGCTAAATACAGGGATATTCTTGAGCAAAACCTGTTTCAGTCTACCTGTAATTTGAGACTGGGACGGAGGTTCACCTTCTCAATCCAATTGAGAATCGGTGGTCAGACTTGAAGATTGCTCTTCACAAGTGGAAACCATCCAACATAAAGGAGCTGGAGCAGTTTTGCCTTGAGGAATGGGCAAAAATCCCAGTGGCAGGATGTGGCAAGCTCATAGAGACTTATCCAAAGCGACTTATCCAAAGCTGTAATTGCCACAAAAGGTGTCTCTACAAAGTACTGACTTTAGGGGGGTGAATAGTTATGCACACTGAAGTTTTCTGTTATTTTGTCCTATTTGTTGTTTGCTTTACAATTTAAAAAAAAAAATCACATCTTCAAAGTTGTAGGCATGTTCTGTAAATGAAATGATACCTTCAAACCTTCAAACAATCCATTTTAATTCCAGGTTGTGAGGCAGCAAAACATGAAAAATGCCAAGGGGTGAATACTTTTGCAAAGCAATGTATGTATTGTATATTGCTGTTTAGCTAAAAAAATAAAAATAAATAAATAAATAAAAAATCAGGATATTATTTTTGTTCCATGTCACACAGCCCCAAGCCAATGTCATGAAGGGTTGATAGTTGCTTCCCATTCCCCCCTTTTTTTCTTTAAGATTTTGATCTTTACATTAGAACTCATGAATCTGGGGTTGGGGTGATTCAAGGATTATGCTTCACTGGGTCAGTACAGTTGTGTTAAAAAGTTTACATACCCTGGCAGAATTCACTCATGGTTAGTGCTTGCGTAAAGCCATTTATTATCAAACAGTTGTGTTTGGTTTTTTTAAATCATAATGACAACAGAATCTAACCAAATCACTCTCATCAAAAGTTTACATACCTTAGTACTTAATACTGTGTATTGCCCCCTTTAACATTTAATGACAGCCTGAAGTCTTTTGTGGTAGCTCTGGATGAGGCACTTTATTTTCTTAGATGGTAAAGCTGCTTATTCTTCTTGGCAAAAAGTCTCCAGTTCCTATAAATTCTTGGTCTTGCATGAACTGCATGTTTGTGATCTCCCCAAAGTGGCTCAATGATACTGAGGTCAGGAAACTGGGATGGCCACTCCAGAACCTTCACTTTGTTCTGCTGTAGCCAATTACAAGTGGCCTTGTATTATAAGTAAAAATAGACCCATGAAGACGTGTAAAATCCATCAGTTTACGAATAATTTTTGTGGTGATTATTTTGAAAACAATTCATGTGGTAACAATTATTATAGAAAATGCTGTTTGCTCTCTTCAGCCGGTTAACGCAACAGTGTTTACAGGATTTATGAGTGTGATTGGTTGTGTGTGTGTTGCCCTGCGTTGGTCTGGCAAGCTGTTCAGGGTGTACCCTGCCTTCGCCCTGTGTCGGCTGAGATAGGCTCCAGCTTCCCCGTGACCCTAGTAGGATTAAGCAGTTTAGCAAATGAGGATTTTAGAGTCACCAGCATGCAAGTAATGCCATGTTTACATGTGCACTATAGTTTCTAAATTGGGCAATTAATTTTTTAATGGGAAATATAAAAAATGTTCTCATTTAATTTTTGAATGTACTGTCTTTATCATAATGTCTATTTTCTCTGTCTTTAATGCACTGCTGAATTTATTTTTTTGTAACAGAATAACAGGTCTTTGGTGGCATTCAGTGTCCGGCCATTAGAGGACATGAATGAGATCACTTCTCATATGCTGGAGGTCGTGCAGGCTCACATGCTGCTGAGCAAACCACAGAACATGGTGAGAAGTCTACTCTACTCATCCCCCAAGCCCACTAAACTTCCTGTGCAATTGCAGAACTGCAGATCTAAGAGTTCTTTTATAAAACACTGCTATGTTAGTAGTGCTCTAAACAGGCTTTTTCTAAATGAACAAAAACACGTAAACTCAGAATGATAGCCTAGTGTTAATTAAAAATGTCAAAACATATTACATTTAACACCCGGTTAAAAGAATGAGTGTAAATGGTAATGCAACAGGGGCAGTGTACTTATCAAGAAGCTGGAACAAAGCGAAAGCTCTTTTTTTCCCCCCCTTCTCTCTCTTGGTGTTTTTCAGACAGGGGAAGGAGGAGGAGGTATGACCAGCAGCATGGTGCCTATGTCCCGCCCTGGTATGAGTGGAATGGGCATGAGTGGGGGCTACTCAGGTGCCAGTGGCATGGCCAATAATGGATTAAACCCAAATCAGAATCAGGTAATTTATGATAGATGCTTATTATGTGTTTTAAGTTGCTCAGATGTGTTGTGTTGTGAGTATCCTTACTAGCCTCATTTCATATTTAATATCTGATTCATCAAAGTAGTAATTACCAAAAGGATTGGCACTATTCTGTGTAGAAAATGGTAAATGAAAGAATTAAGACACAACACTTGATTTTTTTTTTTCCTCTTGTGGTCTCTGTTTTGTAGGTGCTATGTTTAATAAAGAGCTGCCAAGCACCACAGGGGATCAGCATACAGGATCTAAAGCAAAGGCTAAGTGGCATGAGCATGATCATAATCAGGTATTTAGCTTTTTCTCTGTGTTACCCTGATTGCATTATTTTTTCACACTTATAATGAATTTAATCACTTTCACTAGATCAGGGGAATGTTATCTTCCCAGGAACTCCTGTAAATGACCAATTCCACAGACTCCCCAAGTACAGATTAATTTCCTGGACATTATTCAAAAGTAAAAATAAGTTCACAATTTTATTTTTAATCTATCAGAGACATGTTAATTTCTTTTTCTGAACTTTCCACCAACAGAAAACATTGTCAAGTTCAGCTTTATTTATAATTATACTTGTTTGAGTTATTGAGGTTTGGATTGATCTTATGTGTGAAGCAAAGTGGGTATTAAGTCGGAATTGATCAATTTTATGTTACTGGTACCGTTTTGTAGTTGATATCCTAAGCTTTAAAATGATATCAAATTTTCTAACATAATTGTCTAGTTTTGGAGAAACTAACCAAAACCTTCCAGGAATTTTCACTCTTTTAAGCATGCAGCTTTGTAGAAAATTGTGTTTAATACAACAACGCTTTTAATAATTTCTGACTTGATACCCACTTTGCAGTGATGGGTCACATTTAAAGAATCAGTCCAACAGGCTACTAACTGCACAAACTTAGATTGTGGTGGGCCTTATACCACTGTAAATGAAATAAAATTCAGACCTTTAACCTAACTTCACAGACTCCTGGGGTCCATGCTCTCATGTTGCAAACCACTGCGCTAGAGTTTTCGCCATTTTAATAGAAATTACAGTTTCATATAAATTTCTCCATTGTGTTCACAGGCAGGTTGTGGACTTTCTTAGCAATGAAGGACACATTTTCTCTACTATTGATGAGGACCACTTCAGATCAACAGATCAAGAGGGTTAAGGACGATCTGCTATTGTTCAGCATTGCAACAGTAAACCATCACTAACTGCCTGCTAATTAGAAAACTAGATTTGTCAATGCTAGCGATTTTATTTACACTGCCTCAGCAAGAACCCGTTACATAATCAGCACTATGAATAGTATGGTCAGCCTGATCTGTGTTGACAGAGCATCGTTCAAGATGAGTGTGTTCATGCAGGTCTCTCACCAGTTCATGTAATTTGTTAGGTGTTAATATAAAAAAGCAGTAAATAATAATAAAGACTTTGGGTAAACATTTTAATATTAATGTTCAGTGTCCTTTAACAACATTTATCATTAAATATTTTTTCCTTCTTTATGTGTTACTATTTGTTCATTTTTCTTACTGCATAATAAAAGGGAAGTTAAAATACATTGTATAGAGTGGACAGTTCACACCCCAATACTGCACAACATGATCTCATAGGTGAGGTTTTCAAAATTAGAAAGATTATACAGATTTAGTAAAATATGATATGATCAAATGCACGTAGCATGTCTTCCACGGGTTCGTAGTCATGATCGCTGTCTGAGGAATTCCTTTCTGTTTGAGTGGGGGAAAAAAGGGGGTGGGGGTTGTGAAACTTGGAATCCTAATTTTTCTGTTAGCCTTAATAAATAGCACTGAGATTTTGTTTTCTTTATTTTATTTAAAAATCTATGAGTAAAATTTTACATTTTGGTAAGTGAACACTGACCTGAATTGTGTGTTTTTTCTTGCCGTTTCCTTGGGGACTTCTCATATGTATTAGGTATAGCCAAACCCTCTGAGACAGACTTTCTAGGAACCAAAGTAGGGGGTATGTCTTCTGTCTAATTTGCATATAGAAACCAGAAAGAGCAAACACAAAGTATCTCATGTCAGAAGAGTGTTCATGTGGAAAAAGGGGAAGTAATTATTAGGGTTAATTTTTAAATAAACTTTTTATAAACATGTTGAGTGAATTCATACACAACTCACTCTTCCTTAAAATATGAAAGAACACTTCAAGTAAGAAGGAAGTTATGCATCATAATTTTCCAGGCAACATTCATTCATTCAACAGAGCACTTTTTTTTTTTTTTTTAAACTGGACATACATGAAAGAGTAAGACCGTGAAAGATGAGGCTCATTTAAAAACTGCTTACTTCATTTGGTAGGGGTGGAGCTGGTCTACGTTTTGTTTGGCCCAGACATGAACTGTATACTTTTGCTGTGGGGAGGCTGCTTTTGACGTCCAGAGTGGCATCTCCAGGGGTAGCACCTTCTTTTGACGATGGTACGGTTGATGGTTTGCGCTTAGGAGGACGTGGAGGAGGAGCTGTGGGTTTTTCGGTAAGCTTATGATATTCATGGTAAAAGTGCTCCGTTACTTCAGTGACGGTCTGTAGGTGAAACTCTAGCTCCTTGCCATCAATCCATGGTAAGGGGTCTGAGATGAAGGAGAGAGACATTTGCAGCCAGCGAACAGGCAATTCGAAACATTGTTCTGGACTACCAGACAAGCTGGCAAGCACAATGGTCTCTTCTAGTGCCTCTTCCAGTCTCAGAGCAGCTAAACCTGCCAGTGGATCTTTCTCCAGTGTTTTATCATGACTCACCACTTTGACATCCAAAGGAAACAAGTTCTTGCTCAATTCGGCTAAGCCATGCTTTTTCTTATCTGAAATTTTCTCAGCAAAGTTGGCTGGAGTGAATAGGGGGAGGCAGATTTCACTCTCTTCATCGCTCTCATTCCCCTCGTCATCATCATCCTCATCCTGAATCCTTTTGCAGACCAGGCTGTCCACACTCAGTGGACTCTCTGACTTGATTTCTGTCCTGTCCGCTCTCTGCAACCTTAGAACCTCCAGCTGTTCTCCAACACTGAGAGCAGGTATTCCTTCCTCCTCAACTGCCTCACAGTGCCTGGTCACAGATACTCTCAGTCCTGGAGTGATAGAGAATGCCATATACACTTCATACACTGAGCTAAACTCCCTTGCTCTTCTGCGCATTTGGCCACCATAGCCCTGAGAAAGGAGGAAGTATTGCTGGGTTTTTCTTCCCTTTGGAGTACATGCTAACACCATCCGTGCTTTACTGCACCTGTGCAGGACAAGAGTCTTGCCTTTTTGAAGCTCTTTGAACCAGCTGCAGCAAAAGAAGGAATTAGTCTCTGGTCCCTCCAAGATCTCTGCCAGAGTTGGAAAGGCCTCATTTGGCTGATCCGTTACCTCACGCAGAGAGAGCGGTGTTACAAATGTTAAATGTTTAAATTGCTCAGTCACATCAGTCACATCCACTTCTAGGCTGGAGGGAAACTTCACGATGTTCTTTCTCACTGTGAAAACAACAGTTATAACCATGCTTCAAATACTGAAGAGGCTTAGTTACATACAAGCTCATGATGAAAAAGAAATATTAGGTAAGATGGATTGTTAATACGTACTGTGCATTATGCCTTGGATTTGATAGACAGGGCTAAAAAACAGGGGCCCACTAGATTTCTTTGGTTTTGTCTTGCAGAACCGTCTCCTGCACAGCCTAACTGAGGACATGATCTCATAAAGAGTGTAGGCACGATCATTCTGACATTCATAGAAATCTCCACGACAGGAAAAGGGAATGTTCACTTCTGCAGTGGCTTCCTGCTGGCCTTTGAGTCGGCAGCGAAGAAAACTCTCCCCGTCATTATTGAGCCCCACAGAGAGAACTGTAATCTCTTTTCCAGATGGCACTGTGAGGTTCTCAAGGATCAGTTCATGTTTGCTGAAGAAGGTGAATGAGCCAAAGGCATCCACACCAACAGGGAGGAGGCCTGCAATTTCCTCTATTGTGCAATAAGGCAGATCCTCAGGAACCATTGTGAACACACCTGGAGATGAGCATGAAGAGTAAGGAAAGGGAATGACTGTAGCATTATTATATATTTAAATATAAAATACTGCTATAATTATCTTCAAGTGTCTTTTTTCTACCCACTTTATTCTTTAATTCACTACTAGGTTCTGTAACCTATTTTAGAAGTTCAAGTTCACCCATCAGTGCATTCAAAGCCATACTTACAAAATATGATATGTTTAGTTCCACTCTATTTACTGTAGCAAGATACATGTGAAAATGAAAGTACAGCCTCTTTCAGTTCTATGGTTTTACAAATTAGGCCATCTGGTCTTTACCAGGTTTTAAAATGATGTAAATCTTAGCATAGGTGTAAAACAAAACACAACAGATTCCACCATGACATTTACTTATTTAACAAAAATTAGGCCAATGCGTGACACGTTTCTATACTGGTCACCATGTCTTTTGTGCACTCCTTCATAGTTTTTAAATTTACTTTGTATCATATACGAACAATCCATTTTTAAATTATTCTTGTATTTTGCTCTACTGAAAAATCCACAGGTCACTTTTTTCACAGTATTTTGCACTATTGTTAATTCCACAGGTCACTTTACTATTGCACTTAATAGTATGTTATCCATGTCTACTGTTTCTCTATTTCGATCCTGTGCTGGCCAAGTGCAACGAAAGTTCGTTATTTGTAAACTAGCTGTATACTGAATGACGGTAAAGTTGTCTGAGTCATGTTTCAATAGCTTGTAGAACTACCTTTAGCAGCAGTAACTTGAAGTAGTCATTCATTTATTCATTCATTTTCTGAACTGCTTAATTTGGGTTGCAGTGAGGCTGGCACCTATCTCAGCTGTCTCTGGGTGAGGTCAGAGTACACCCTGGCCAGCTCGCCAGGCCATCGCAGGGCAGAAACACTGACCGCAACCCAATGGCCTACTCTTTTTGAATGACAGCAATGGTTCTTTTACATGCCTCTCAACTGTGGAGGAATTTTGGCACACTCTTCTGTACAACATTGCTTTAGTTCATTGATGTTTGTGGGCATAAACGTTTTACACTGTTGAATAGCATTGTTGATCGATGCCAGAGTGTCAAATAATGAAGTTAGTGCATGTGTAAGTTGTCCCTCTGTTCTAGACGTTTTGTTTTTGGGTACACTAGAGCATCACGGCATGTTGGGCTTTCTGATTAGCTCCCATGCACAGCAGTATGTCCACCTATCCCAGTCTGCCTCCCAGCTTACCAATCATGGAACTTTCAAGAGACCAATCACACAAAGACACAAAGAGCAGAATGACCATAAAGGGAGGGAGGTGGAAGCCATACAAGCTGTCAAGCATGTGCACTCAAAATCAGCATTTCAGGTGAAGCTAGGCAAGTAGCTTCCTGAAAAAAAGAGGAGGTGTGTGACCTAACACACTCGGAGAGAAAGCGCTATCCGCCCCCTCGTACGAATGAGCTCACAGACGCCCATGATTGGCGGGTGATCGCTGTGAGTGACAGGGAAGTGAGCGTATGCCATCCCTCCCTCCCGTGAGAGCTCGGCCAATTAGCTCTCATGGACTCCCGGTCACGGATGGCTGTGGCATCAATCCGGATTTGAACTTGCGATCTCCGGGTTGATAGTCACGCACCTTGTTGATGCGCCACTCGGGAGCCGACAATTTCTTTTCTAAAGTCACTGCTGATCTCTTTCTTCTTTAGCATTGTGTTAACACACCTAAATGTTCCAAACCAGCAAACTGCCAAAACTTCTGCTTTTATAGAGGGGGGTTACATTTGCTGCTGATCACTTAATCAAGTGCATTTGATCAGCAACACCTGGCTGCTCTTAATTCCTATAGAAACAGTAAAGGTGTACTTAATTTTTCACACATGGCTTCTGCATTTTAGTTTGATTGTTGTTAAATAAATATTGAATAGTGAAATGTGGTGTTGGTTGTGAGGTTGTCGTACTTAATTTTAAGATTTAAGACAGATTTAGACACTGCCAAAAAGCAGAGCTCCAGAGTATCTCTATTGATAGGCATCTGAGGCAAGTGTCAGAGTAGTGTGGCTCCTTTAAGGAAGCAAATAATTAAAGTTACTTGCTGATTTCCACATTCATTTGTATCACCGGTCTTGTTAGTGCAATGATCTCTAAGTTCACAGTTCATGTTCCATGTTTGTCTTCAGGTTTGGTGGTGTTTTGCTTAGCGAAAGTTGTCTGCCTGTGTGTGTTAAATTGTGTGTGTTTTTTATTCTATGGGAGTCTGAGCGGTTGTGTATGAGCGTCTATTATTTGTATTTCTGTTTTGTTATTAATTAATCTGGTACTTGTGCAAAAAAAAAATTCAGATTTATAAAAGCCTGTGTACACACACCTGTAAGCAATCTTCACTTTATAAATCAGAGTGCCTACAGGTGTATGTACCTGAATTCCCACCCTGGACATGCCCCCTTTTAACCATAAATGGTCAATGCAAATAACCTTATGAATGCAGTCTGCATACAAATGAGTCTGGAGTGCTAGTGTTCTGTTGTTGTGAATAATGAATACAGGTGAGAAAAGAACGGGGAAAAAAGGTGTTTCACGGAGCTGGCGATAGAAACCCTTATGGGGAGGTGGAGGCCCAAAAAGCATGCTATTTCGAGGCCAGAGCAGTGGGATCACTAACAAAAGAAAGCAGAGCCAGTGGCAACATGTTGCTGCCTCTGTCAGCGGGATCAGTTGCACAGTGCGCACGGACACAGACCTTAAACATGTTCTGATCTAAAGCGAAACTCCATCTTTCTACTCCTTTACTGACATGTTTATAAATTGTTGCTTGAGTGTTGAGGGATGATTTGATTGGATGATGTCATGTGTGTTAAATGTGGACTCACCCACATTTAAGGAAGTGATCAATAATATCTTGGATAATTTGCAGAATCAGTAAGTGGTATCCTCGCCCCCACCCTGAAATATTTTCTGAAGCCTCAAGTGTGCAAACATTTTTCTTTAAGTTGGTTTTATTATGAAAAGCAGAACTGATAATAAAATAGAATGTAATGACTGAGCAAATATATATATAAATAAATCATTCTTTTCATGCTACATTTGCACAATCTGACCCCAGTTCACACCACACATGTCGACGATTCCCCTTTTCTCCAGAATATGTGTACGCATGGCTCAGAGATTGTGTACAGGTTCACACTTTCTCCCACCAAGATCACAACCTTTGTGTGGAAAGTGACATACGCCACTTTCAGACCCTGTTTTGTAGGTACGTCACATTTATAAATGAGGCCCCAGATTGTTTATTACATCCTGTACAAAACCATAGAATTGAAAATGATGTACTTTCTTTTTCTCATGACTATATTTTAACTTATTTGTTGTTGTTGTCAGATTCAGTTAGATCAGTTTCAGATTCTTAAATTTTTGTAAAGTGTACAAATGCTTAAGTAATTTATTATTTAAATACTTGCCTGAATGGTCAATGGGTAGATCAAATGTGCTGTTATTGCTAATGTCCTCACAAGTGACTGACAACAGCTCGATATCTATAATCTTTACCAAGTCACCAGTAGACAGACACACTTCACTCCCTGAGATCTCGTACACAGAGCCTGTAAAACAATTCACCACTTACTACTCAATAATTAGACAAACAAAAAAAAAAACATAAAACCCGGATATACAGAATTGGGTGATTGCTAGACCTCAAATGATGGTTATGACGGATCTCCAGCATGAATGATCTAACATGTTGATAATCAGCATGTAGGCCTGATTTATTACTAAACAGTCTATTTGGCTGAACTTAAAATTTTCTGATCTCTTTATTGTATAGCCTGAATAAGTATTGTTTGTTTGTTTTGTTTTTTGTAAAAGAGTCAAACTTAAAAATGCAACTCAATATGGCCCCCCAGTGCAGCTAACTGGGTTATTAAAGGCCGGCCATGCCTCTCACTTTCTATGGTGAGAGGCATGTAAATGTAAAGGTCCAGGGTGTACTCTGCCCTCGCCCAGAGTTGGCATAGATGGGCACCAGCCTCCCTGCGACCCTAATTAGGATTAAGCGGTTCAGAAAATGAATGAATGAACTCAATATGGCACTGATCCAAGACCCTGGATCCTTCTGGGGTATATTACAGCAAAAATAAATAAATAAACAAATAAGAAATGTAAAAAATATATATATTTTTAAACAATAAATCAAATAAAAATAGTGGGAGGTACAACACAAAAAACAAAACCAAAAAAAGTGGATCACTATACAATGAGTTGGGGGAAAGAATGAGATTTGATTCGACTCTGTAACAAATGGAAGAGCTTCAGATTGGATTCAGTATTGGAAATATATGTCAGCTTGGACTGACTTTCTCTTCTATATATAGTGCTTTAGATAAAATCAGAAGTTAAATCATAGATCATTTTGTAATTTCGGGGAGATTTCGGTATTGTGTTGTACTGGTGTATTGTACTGAAGTGGACTAATGGAATATCTGTAAGAAAAAGAAATGGGATCAACTGCTGGAAAAAAAAAAAAAAGATTGCAAATAGTGTGAAGGGTGTCCTAACTGATTAATGCAAACATCTGTGTATATCTGTGATTTGTAGATCTTATGATAATAATGAAGAACCTGTCGATGAACTTGGGAAACAAGAAGTGTGCGACGCGTCTATGTCCACGTCTATGTGAGACGCGCCCGACTATCCTTCACATGACACGCCTTGAGAAACTCACACTATGAAAATATAACACTGTTTTTAAGATCGCAGGATGCAGATGACCGGAAGCAGTTATATTATTATAATAAAGACGTGGGAAGAGGAGCGTGGGGTTCTCCTCAGCTGACTTACCTTGGAAATAAACTCCGGAGCAGACCTGCAGAATGCGAGGTAAGGATGAATAAGCCACAGTGCTGATATACTCGTGCAGAGCCAGAACTCCACCACTGTCCTCCATCCCGAAAACCCAGAAACCCCTGCTGTCCGAGCCTACAGATTCAGTCTACACTACAACGCGCACTTGCTTTCGACTAAACATCCGAGATGTGAATTGCATGGTTCCGCTTCAGGATAGTGTATAATGAGAGGTCTGGCCACTTCCTCCTCACATTCGAGTTTCATTTTAACGCTCTGTCTCCAAACAACTATAGGTTGACTGTTGAAAGACTGTGAAAGCATGTTACCAAGGTTTTTACACTTAACGAAGCCTCGAATAAACAGAACTCGCTGTTTAACCTCTGTCTGGATGCAGTCTAGGACCTTCACACACTGGAGAGTGTCTCACGTGCTCACAGGTTTCTGCTGTCAGTGCTCTTTTCCACACATTCAGTACAAGTAGCTTCTTTTCTCAGTTCTTAATTTTCTGTGGATGGATAGGGTGAAGTGGGGTTAAAAGCAGGCATTTGCTGTGTGTGTTGTTTCACATTAATCATTTGCAGAAGTGCATTCAGTTGCTCAAGCATGACCGTTTAACACCTCTAAAATGTTAGTAATAATAATAATAACAGCAATAATAATAATAATAATAATAATAACAATATTAATAATAACAGCAATAATAATAATAATACTAATAATAATAACAGCAATAATAATAATAATAACAATATTAATAATAACAGCAATAATAATAATAATAACAGCAATAATAATAATAATAATTATAATAATAACAGCAATAATAATAATAATAACAATATTAATAATAACAGCAATAATAATAATAATAATAATACTAATAATAACAGCAATAATAATAATAATAACAATATTAATAATAACAGCAATAATAATAATAATAATTATAATAATAACAGCAATAATAATAATAATAACAATATTAATAATAGCAATAATAATAATAACAGCAATAATAATAATAATAATTATAATAATAACAGCAATAATAATAACAATAATAATATTAACAGCAATAATAATAATAATATTAATAATAATAACAATATTAATAATAACAGCAATAATAATAATAATAATAACAGCAATAATAATAATAATAATAACAGCAATAATAATAATAATAATAATAATAATAATAACAATAATAATAATATGTGTATATAATATAATGTGGCTTAAGAAAAACTTTCCTTTGTTAGTTATTTTGTCTTATTAATGTTTTGATTTATGTACAACAGTAGTCATCAACCACGTTCCTGCAGAGTTTTCCCCCTGAAGACTTTGGCTGCATCCCTAATCGTGCTCACCTGCATCTAGTCATTGACTTAAGAAGTTCTTGACCAACTAAAAGAAGGTATGATAGATTTTGTTTGGAGATACAACCTGCAGAATGGTAGATTTCCAGGAACAGGGTTGGTGATCACTAGGTTTATGGTTCTTAAAAAAAAGTGCCCCATAAACATAACTCAACCCCTTATGTCTATCTACCCATTATCTACACCGCTTATATTTCAGCCAGTCTCACCTAACTTCTGGCAAGAGGCAGGGTAAACTTTGAACAGGTTGCCATCCACTGAAGGGTTAACCCAGGCACAAACACCATTCACACCTTTGAGAAATTTATGGCAGCCAGTTTCCCTAACGTGCCCGAAGAAACCCACAGAAGCACACACACAGAAAGCTCTTGATTAAGATTCAAGCCAGAACCATCCTGCTGTGAGCTGATAGTGCTCACTATTTATCTACCTTCACCCCACATATTTATTTATTTGTTTTTTGTTTGTTTGTTTATTTATTTATTTATTTATTTATTAAACTGACATAGTTATTAGGTCTACAGTGATATACTGAGGGAACATCATTAAATGAAAACATGTTTTTAAGGGGCACAGATAATGATTTAGCAACTGTAAAATTATGATTTCACCAGAGACCACAGTGGTGCTGTGAGACTTGTGAAGTGTTCTAGTGTAAGTGAATCTGCTGTTCTTTATTTTAAAATGTATTTTAAAATTGTAATATTTTAACATTTTGGCCATGTAAACAATCCTTATTCGTAATCAGATTAAATCTTTTTTCTGTAATTTCAACAGAATTTATATATATATATATAATTCATATAACCATATATAACTGTTTCATGTATTCTGTTACTCCCCAAGTAATTTTTAACAATTAAGGTGAGGGGGATGTCCTAGAATATTCCCCAAGATGGGATGCCAAGGGACATATTTATTGTGGCGAAAATCACCCCAGCCTGACGTGCATGACTGTGTTAGTATATACTACCACCCAAGCAAAAAAAACTAAACAAAACAACAACAACAACAACAACAACAACAACAAAAAACCAAAACAAACAAACAAAAAAAAAACATGCTGAGATTTTTATTGTTTATTTATGTATTTGTTAAAATTTTTTTTATCATGACAGACACAAATGAGCTCCCAGCACATAAGAGCCTGAGTAACAACTTCTCTTTAAAGCCTTTCCAGAGATGTGGTGGTACTGTGTATGTATATATATATATAAATATATATATATATGTGTGTGTGTGTGTGTGTGTGTGTGTGTGTGTGTGTGTGTGTGTGGACTGTATTAGCACATTATCACCGCTATTTGCTCTGCTTTGGCATACAGACAAATTAAAAACAAATAGAATATTTATGGGGTTGGGAACTTAATGATACAACATGCAAGTCAAGCAATTACCTATGACATGGCAGTAAGAGAACACTAATGTAAGATCACAGTGATACGAGATCACAGTAAACTCTTCTCTTTCTGACGTGGTGTCTCATTAGCGTGTCACATGATGTAGAATAAGATGGCCTTTTCGACAAGCTTTCTCTCTTAACATCAGTACCAGTACTGTTCTTATGGATGAATCTGCAGAAGTCCCCACAACCACACAGTGCTGTTCTGTTCTGTGTCTGGATTCCTCTCACCACCCACTTGTTAACGATTTGCACCACTGAGTTTTGTTCCTTATATATATTTCCTGGTAGTCAAAGTTGTCACATCCACATATGTAAATGTGGAATTTATATTTGGTTGAAGAAGCAGGGTGAATAGAGTCAACTGAAATAATTTTTGAATTTTATGAGGTATGCTGCTGAATATTTTAAAGAAGCATGGTTTATGGCTTACCTTTTTGCCTAGACTGACTTAAGTCATTTGTAATATCATGCATGGCAATTAGGGACACTTATTTTCAATGGTATAGGTCTTTGGTTCCATCTTCAATTACATTATTTATTTATTTATTTTAATTACTCATACCATCAACACAAAAAAAAAGTTCAAAAACTTTTTCTCTTTATATTTAAATTCATCACCATATGTTAATATAATATGAATGCAGTAGACTAACTACAGTTTTAGATGTTTTCCAAGTAACATTCTGCAGTTCATCTCTTAGAGCAACAGGTGACAACAGTTTTTTCGTTCCAAAATATGGGGGACATTGTTATAGTCAGATGTTCATATATACCTTTGTTCATGTAGTGTATGAACTTGAAGCATCACAATTACGGGCAGCATGATGGTGTAGTGGTTCGCATTCTTACATCGAGAAGGTGCTTGGTTTGACTCCTGGGCTCAAATCTTTCTGTCTAAAGTTTGAATGTTCTCTCTGTGCTTGCATGGGTTTCCTCTGGGTACTCTGGTTTTCTCCCACAGTCCTAAAACATGAACATCAGGCTACTTTGGCTGTTCCAAATTGCCCCTAGGTGTGAATGTGAGTGTGAATGGTTGCGTGTGTGTTGCCCTGCAGTGGTCTGGTTAGCTGTTCGGGTTGTACCCCGCCTTGGCCCAGTATCGGCTGAGATAGGCTCCAGCCTCCCAGCGATCCTAATAAAAGGATTAAGTTATTATGTTCGGCAAGTGAGTGAGAGTCACAAGAGAGTTTTGTTTCTAGTTATTGTTATTGTTGACGGTCTGTCTCATCCCAACACGTCAGGGGGCGCTATAAACGCTGGCTGTTACAATGCGCGTGGAATGCAGCCGAAGAAGAAGCAAAAGCAGACGAAGATTTTACCCATAGTGCCATGCAGCTTTAGTATGAATGATGGCAAAAAATACACTAGCAAATATTCCAAATTTTGATTGTCCCTCGTGGTAAGCAGTGCTGTTTGTATTAAGATTTGCATGTAGTGCCTTAAAGGTGTACTTCATCTTTGTATATTTTTGTCACAAAGGATAATTTAGCGTATTAGCTCTCGAAGTATTTGTGTATCTAGCTAGCATAGCTAAAGCTCTGGTAATGGTAAGCTAGCATACAAGGGAGATGTGCACATTTGTAAATGATTTTACTAAAAAGATTTTAGTAAAAATGCTTGAGAACAAAGTATTATGGGTAATTAATAATAAACCCTGTGATTATAAACATGATAATTGAAAGTTTCTGTGATTAGCAGGACGGTTCGCTGCATCGGTAGTTAACTGATTCTGTTGCTCCATGTTCGACACTCAGTGATTAATAATCCAACCTAAATAATTTATAAAACTGTCTAAAATGAGTCAAACTATTTTTAAAAATTAATTTACCTCACATATATCTGCAAATTAGTATTAATGCTTTACCAGTACCGCAAAGAAATATAGCACACTTTAAGTTGAACTGCTACAATATTCTCATTAAGCACTTTTCATATTAAGATTTATCAGGTTTCCTTTTGCACTGTTCAGGACTGGAAGTACTTTATAGGATTATTTATGTGTGTGTGTGTGTGTGTAGGGCTGGTAAACCTCCAGCAGGGCTTCATTTGGACGTGGTAAAAGGAGACAAACTGATTGAGGTAGGCAATCCAGTTGTTCTTAATGGTTATTTAAATTGTACCTACTGAAAGAGTTCACTGTCACATGCAGACTTTATGCATTTTTCTTTAGTGGATAAAACTGTTGTATGCACTAGATACTAACCTGACTGTCTGCTGCCCAGTAGCTTTTGCACTGGTGCACTATAGTGGCTGTCGGGTCCCTAATAGTGCTATAAGAACCTCAGCCCTGTGATTTAAGCACTGAGAGCAAAGTCACTACCTCAGATGTTATTACTCAGGGATACAACATGCAATTTTTACACCTTTGGTTTAATTTTTTAAACCTGTGGTTTTCAAAATGGGGTTTGGAGGACCCTTGGTGTCACGTTTTATTTTTTTAATTTTTTTTAAATCGCTGGAAACCACAGCTTGCCATCATCAAATTTAGTACAGGTATTACTGAAGTCTTATAATTATCCCACTTGACTTAAATTGAGTGTGTTTAATTCAAACCCTAATAACTGAAAGCAAGTAGTCTTATAAATAATGGCATGTTGAATGCTGGACATTTCTGTTTTTTTTTTTTAAACAGGCACATTATTGTACATATCTGAGTAATGAGCTTGAATGAATGGAGGGATTCTATTCAGAACAGGCTGTGAAGTGAACTTTACAGTTAAAGAATCACTGATCTAAATTAGATCAGTAATATTCCATGATATTCTGAGCAGTGATATTTTCAAAGCCATTGTCATGTTAAATGATGAACTGCTTTATAAACCCAGAAATTCAGATTAGCCTAATTTTATGATCCATTTCACTGATGCATTTTATGACCTGATTGTGATACTGATTATTCTTGTGAACAGATAATAAATGAAAATGTATGTGATCATGTTTGTATTGGTTACAGAAGCGTGCAGAGTATATTTATTTCACGCAGAGGATGTCACTATTCGATGCGACTCATGCTGTATATTGGCTGTTTGAATGCATCATCTGTTTAGTTTGAAACTTATTAATTTGTCATGAAGTGAATGTTTGGAAACATGCTACCTGCAGATTTGGTGTTTTTGCAGAAATTGATCATTGACGAAAAAAAGTTCTACTTGTTTGGGAGGAACCCAGACCTTTGTGACTTCACTATCGATCATCAGTCATGTTCTCGTGTCCATGCTGCACTTGTTTACCACAAACACTTGAAGAGGCTTTTTCTTATTGACCTCAACAGCAGTAAGTCTTCACAGGTTACAGGGGCAAACAGTAGTTATATCGTGGCAGCATGAGTTTTTAATACTATTATACTACAACGCTTCTCTTGTTGACACACCCAATAGCACATGGCACATTTCTTGGACACATTCGCCTTGAGCCCCATAAGCCTCAACAGGTTCCTGTTGACTCCACAATGTCTTTTGGTGCCTCAACACGTGTCTATACCATCCGGGAGAAACCTCAAAGCCAAGCTAATGTGAGTGCAGGAGACAAAACGGGAGACGATGAGGAACTGAAGGGGCTGCTGGGACTTCCTGAGGAGGAAACTGAGCTGGATGTGTGTATACTGAAGTGTTTTCAGTCATCCTTTAAAATGTATTGGTTTATTTTTAAATATTTTATTTTGGTGGAATCAATAATGTTCTCCTTCATGTTTGTGTCACGTACCATGAAAGAACTTGACTGAGTTTAACACTGCACACAACAAGCGCATCTCCACTCTGACCATAGAGGAGGGCAATCTGGATATCCAGAGGCCCAAGAGGAGAAGGAAAAGTTCCAGAGTGAGCTTCAATGAAGATGATGAGATTATCAATCCAGGCAGGCATAGTCATAGTTGAAGTATTTATATTATTCATTACTTGTTTGCTTTCAGTTATTAAAATTCACCACTATTTTATGCACAGAGGATGTTGACCCGTCTGTTGGACGATTCCGAAACATGGTACAGACTGCTGTTGTTCCCTTAAAGGTAAAACTGACCATACAGCATAACAGGGCATGTTGTTATAGTAATCAATGCAAGGATGGTGTGATGCCTGAAGTGGACGAGCGTTCCTCATGGTCCTACATTATTTTCACCACAGCAATTATTCATGTATTATATGCTCAGGTGTACTGTTATTAAATATGTTTTGTATGAGGTACAGTGAGGAAGAAGGGCTTTAACCAGGTGTTCTCACAGTTTATCTATCTATCTGTCTGTCTAAAATCCAGAAAACATATCAGTGTTGTGTTATTATAAATTAATTATAAAGCAAGATTATACTTAAAAGCATTGCATCTGTCTAATTTCATTTCTCTCCATTAACAGAAGAAAAAAATGGAGGGTGGCAGTGTTTTGGGCATTGAGGACACTCACACGTATCATGTACACAGTGTCCACTTAAAAGGTGGGCTCTACGGAGATCTCCCACCTGCTGGCCATGAGGCTCATGCTGCAGGGGGCACCATGCTGGGTGGACTCCCTCTACCAAACCCTGCCCCAGAGGTGGACTTAGCCCCAGCGCCTCCCCTTCCACCTATTACACTCAATCCCACTCCTGTCTCAGGCCCGTATGCTCCAGAAGGGTTAAGCGAACCCCGCAAAAAGAAATATGCCAAGGAGGCATGGCCTGGCAAAAAGCCCACTCCATCTTTACTTCTCTAGCTGCTGGTTTGCCTGGACAATGACAGCCTCATGACTACAGGGCTAATCATGATTTTATGAATAAATTGTGACTTTTACTTGTATTTTCGTCTTTATATCAGTGGCTTAAAAGACATTCCGTTTAGGCTAGACTCTTGAAAGTAAGAACAATTGGAACATCTGAGAATTTATTATTCAACACAACATAGGAAGTGATTCTTCAAGCTGTGTAATGCTCTGCAGTCACTAGATGGCAGCAGGGCTTTGAAAAACATGCGTTTTGGCTTTTAAAATAAAATGTTCCGATTTTTAAAGCCTGGGAAAACCGTAGTTGCAAATTTTATGGGACAAAAATACTTGAAATCAGTCCAGCATTGAGTAGAATTCATGAAGCAGTGTATTCCAGAGCAATAGAAAAAGATCCTTTGTTCCTTTGGAAATACATTTACATTTATGGCATTTGGTTGCCTTTATCCAGAGTAACTTAAGTTTATCGATTTTCATACAGCTGAGCGGTTAAGGGCCTTGCTCAAGGGCCAACAGCGGCAGCTGGGCTAACTGGGGCCCAATTGGACACCCCCAACCATTGGATCAGTAACCCAGAGCCCTAACCACTGAGCCCCTACTGTCAGTAGACTTCATGGAGTTTGTGCAACTTTTGTAAACATTAGAAAACGGCCCGTGTGTGATAGACTACATGCACTGTATGGAGTTTTGCATCAGCTAATGAAAGAAGAGAAACGTAAAACAATGACTGTAGAATCATCTAAATTACTATCAGACACTTAGAATAAGATTAGGAGCTTCTCAGTGGCCAAAACATGTGGTTTAGTTTGTTGCATTTGTTTGCCCTGTAGGGCTACAGTGTATAGCATTCTAACTTAATACTAGGCTTTAAAAGATGGGAAAATGGGGCCCAGGTTAAAAAAACAAAAAACCTCTAAGTTTCCTTTATGAGCTTTATGGAAACATCCCCTTCTGTGGAACATTTTGTCAAACATTTTTACAAGAACCTTGCAGAGATTCCCTTTGTTTTACATATGTAATGTTTTTTGGTATATTTTTGCTTATGTATCTCAAAAATGGTCAGTAAACCTTAAAATTATTTTTTATCTTGTGTTTCTGATTTTCTTGATGCGTAGCATAAACCCAAACATGTTGCATCAATTTATTAAAAATAATGATACTGTGCTGTGTAATATCTAAAACCATGTTTTACTAAATGAGTCATTCTCACAAGCATCTCACAGCAGGATGGGTCTTCTTTGATGTTTCATTTCACAAGAGAGCCATGTTTAATCAGAGTAACTCATTAACAAGTAAACAAAATACAGTGAGAAGAAAAAGTGTCAGGAGTGTTCAGGAAAAAAGTTAATCCAAATGAGACAAAATTTACATACATTATAAACTCTAGCAGTATTTCCTACTTTAACAGGACAAGTGCAATCAAAATAATATCTAAGCAATAATTTGGTGTATATCTGCTTTAAAGGGTATTTTTTTAGGAAAATTAGTTTTAGATTGTAATCCAAATATAGTTAATTTTAGATAATCTAAATAATAAAGACTATTAATATTAGTTAGATATTTTTAGATTTAGATTAGTAGGTTCTTCAGATTGCTGATTTTTTATGAACAAACATTAGGATTTAGTTAACAATAACTGAATTATTGTCAATTAAAACAGTCGTATTTATTACTGTATCTTAATTCTCCACTAATTTGATCTTGAGATGTATGCCATTAAGCGATTTGAGCACGATTCGAGGGATCATCTTGGGAATGTGATCTGGATCCTTGATGAGAATGTACTTCCTCAGAGTCAGAGCCACGACCACTTTCATCTCATTCAAAGCAAAGTTCTGGCCGATGCAGTTCCTACAGACAAAATAATATAATTCATGAATGTCCATGACTGAAGTGACAAGTCTATTATTATTATTATTGAGAAAGCACCGGAGCTTATTAAATGTGGGTTGTTATATTTTTTGGATTACACAAAAATAGAATTACCTTATTAAACAATAGTGATGACAATCATATTCTACCTTTATATTTCAAAATTATGTTTTATAGGGGCCCTTTCACTTCCTAGACGTATTAAATAATTATGAATTACAGTGTAATGTCTTGGAAATAAAATGGAACTGTTCATGATTTCTTTAAAAAAAAATAATTTGTTTACTCCTGTATGTTAGGGTCAAAGACCCCTGCACTGGGAGAAATGATACTGATAAACATCAACATCTTGAAGTGAGCGAGAGTACAGAATGCTTGATCTCAGACTTTTCCACTTTCTATGAATTTGTGTTGCACTGCTAAGTTATCAAGTTCATTCATATGGTCACATGGTCTTATTGTAAACAGATGCAGAACCAAAACAAGATGTAAAACAGGTGAATAAGAGATACTAAGTCCACGAGGTCCTGGGGTCGTTTTGCCAGAAAATCTTTGTACTCAGCCAAAATTAACTGATAATGGAAGATAAAACACAGGATATTCACTGGAAAATGGGCATCTTTAAGGCTAAACCAATTATTCCTCCTTCTGTAATGGTGCCAATTTTACGACGATGTCATGAAGGTACATACCTTGGTCCAGCTGAGAAAGGCACAAAGGCATGGGGTGATCTCTTAGCAGTGTTCTCTGGTAAAAATCTCAGTGGATCAAAAACCTGGAGAAAACACGCGACTCTTTACCCTTTATATGCAGAAAATATCACACTTTTAACTATGTTGTAAAGTTATAATGGCATAAATTGGTTATCTGAGCTTTAAGATGAAAAAAAAAAAAAAAAATAGCAATAAAAGCTCAACTCAAGGACTTCTTATGCAGAAGCTGATTTACAGAGGTCACACTCTTATTTTATACCTTGGGATTATCCCAAACTGTAGGGTTGTGATGAATTCCATAGATACTGATTCCAATAAGCAGACCTATTGTAAAAATAAATACATTAACAAACATGCATAAATATAGGGTGCATTATATTGGATTTTATCTTTATAACTTTTTATGCCATTCTCATGGCAGGTCACGTTAAAACAAGCCATTAATGTTTTACCAAACTGCCTATAAGATAAAGGTCATGCAAAAAGTGATACTGAGAGCCTTTGTTACTTTGAAGATTACACAATAATGTTATAAAAAAAAAAAATCATAAAATGTATTCCACTGGACCAACATCAGTCAAACAGCAATTCCAAATTTCTACTTTGAATAAAATATGAGTCTTTGTAGGAGTTATACAGTATGCATTATCAATATACTTACCTTCTTATGTTTTGAATGTAGAGCACTGACAACCCTGCAGTAATATTACCACATGATGCTAGATCATAGCTACAAACTCATTCTAACCTGTTAAAAAGTCTACACGGTTACACCTCCCTTAGGAGTCCATCTTATAATGAAGACAAAGAAAAAAACCCCTCACCTGCAGGAATTGTTCTTCCATCAAAAAAAGTAATAGGTTGGGACAACTTCCGTCCTATTCCTGGAACAGGAGGGTACATACGCAGGGATTCCTTAATGCACATTGTGGTGTATGGTATTTTATTGAGGTCCTCCCTATAATCCACACAGTTGATCAAATACTCAAAGAAACACCCAGAAAAACAGAAATGGCTGCTACAACCCTAGAAGTGGAGTGTAGGTCTGACTGGCTTTACTGGAGCTAGCTGGGTTTACCAAGTAACAGGAACAATTATTCCATAAATATATGCTTTTCCTGATAATATTTAGCTGTCTGATGTCTTACTAACATCATTATAAACATAATGATAATGACTGTACCACTCAATGGTGTCCTTTCCCATCAGCACTTGTTGGATCTCTTCTCTGCACTTCTGTTGATGCTCAGGATTGCAGGCCAAACTGTAGAAGATCCAGGATATGCCACTGGCAGTAGTGTCATGCCCCTCAAACATAAAAGTGTCCACCTCTGCTCGGATGGCCTCATCTGACAAACCTTGCTGCTGCTCATCCTACAGGTAAAAAAAAAAAACCCTCCAATAACACAATAATGACATAATCTACAACCACTAATAAATAATCTATAAAGAGGTAAAGTACTACAAATCATGAAATTTGAAGATAACATGTCCCAAAGCTAGCATTTCCCCCCAATTTAATAATGATGATCTCTTTCCCTCTTCCATGCAACTACCATTACATGGACAATCAAACACAGTATGTACATTTGTGTACAGTAGTTTTTCCGCTCTAACAGATGTTTTGAGTATAATAAACCTGTAACTTTAAATAAATTAAATCACTTGAACTGTAAAAACAAGTGACACTGGGAGTAAAATTCTGGTGTAATTTTAGAGTAATCAGTACAAACAGGGGTGGCGTGGTGATGTGGTGGTTAGCACGACTGCCTCAGAGCAAGAAGGTCCTGGGTTCAAGTGAGAATGTTTCTTTGTGGAGTTTGCAGGTACTCTGGTTTCTTCCCACAGTCCAAAGACGCACATTAGGTTAACTGCCTTTCCACGACCCTCGTTCAATTAAGCAATTTGGCAAATGTATGAATAAATGATGTGTATAGCCTATTCAATACTGTGTACACTGAGTATAGAAAAAATAACCCCTTCCCAAAAATATTGGTCCCACATTTTTTTGCTTTGCATCCTGAAATAAAGACACATTTTTCAAGCTGTATTCACTGAATGCAGCTTATAACAGCCAAGTGAAATTTTAGCAACAGTTCAGAAAAAATATAATAAAATAAAAAACTAGAATCACTGAAATGGTTAAAGGATCAACCTCTCCTAAAAACATTAGGCTTCCACCTTTGATTAACTGTAATCATTAGATCAGCATAAAAACAGCAATTTAGAGCATTTCAGCGCTTGGAAGTGTAACTAAAACAACTAACAGCAAACAGTCAACTATGGGTGGCAAGACTCTCTCAAAAGGTGACAAGGATAAAGTTGTGGACAGGAACATGTCAGGAGATTGATGCAACAAAAATAAAAGAGCATAATTAAGAAGTGGAAAGTGTTTGGTACTACTACTACAGAGTGAGTGCACTTGGACCTACACTGGTTTCTAGGTGAGTCACAGTCAGTCAGTGGCTCAACAAAACAGCATCTCATTAGTGGCCCAGCACCTCTGTTTTGAATGTAACTAATTAACTTGACATTCTAAAGTTTATTCACCTCTATACATCATTAATGTGTTGAACATTTTTACGACAGTGTCAGTTTGAGCATAAGTATATAATGTACCTCATGACTCATAACCTCATGACTCAAGGCAATAACATACCCGAGCACATAGAAGGATATCCAGAAAGTCTAAGCATCTCTTCTCCTGAGCATCATCCAGGTTCTTCTTATTAT
>JBCNYH010000001.1:22549744-22567468 GCA_039654325.1 Tandanus tandanus
CTCCTGATCAGTAATGATTTCATTAACAATAAGCGCTTTAGATGTAAGAGATCTAACATTTAACAATCCTATTTTTACATCAAAGGTGCTGGCTGTAGATTCAGTATGATTTAAATTTATGTTAATAAGTTTACTAAAACAAACTCTCTGAGCTTTTTACATTTTTGTGTAGTTCAGGGAACAGACACCGTTTCTATAGCATTGAACTTGACCTTGAGTGACGACTCTGTGCAGCTAGCATACGCTCGGGTTAGCCTGTTTGTCTGCTCTCTGGCCTTGACTCTGGATAGTCACTGACTGACTAGTCCTGTTCTTAGACTATGTGCTATGCTGCAAGAAATGAGAGCGACACCCTCCCGAGTGGGATGGATATCATCCCGCCCTATCAGGCCAGGTTTACCCTCAAAAGTACTCCAATTATCTATAAAGCCCACTTTGTTTTCGGAACAGCACTTGGACATCCAGCAGTTCAGCAACCATAGCCTGCTGTAAGCTACATCACCACACCATATTGAAAGGGGCCAGAGCATTTTACAGCATCGGACATTGCCTAATTTTCACACCTCTATAAAGTTACTCTTAACAACCTCTGACTAACGAATGCGTATATCATTAACTCCAGCATGTATAACTATCTTAGAGAACATGTGCTCACCTAAGAACCTAAGATAACCTGCTATGTCTGGCGCTCTGGCTCCCGGGATACACCTACCTAGTGCTGCTGGTGCCCCTAAAGGACTAGCTAATTTCACGTGTCTCAAAATAGAGCTTCCTATAACCAGAGCTCTTTCAGGTTTCTGAGCGGGTGTCTCAATGAGGAGAGCAAACTTGTTTGACACGTGAGGCGCAGACAAGTGGTGCTCCTGTGGGCAAGCCTCAGCGTTAGCTTTGGCTTTATGAGTATGCCGCCGAGTCGTCACCCATTCGCCCCGCTCCGAGGGCTCTGATGCCGGAGGAGGGGGGTTACTATCTCTGCCTAAGGCACTCAGACCGCTGCAGGAACACTGCTACTCTCACTCTCACTAGCCCTCTCTAAAGTCTGGATGCGCACTTCTAACACTACAATCTTCTCTGTCAGAGAGCTAACTAGTGTACACCTACTATTTGCTGTTAATACACCGAGCACACTTGTACAGTAATTGTATCAAATGAAAACTAATGGACCATCACCAACAGAAGGAAGAGCTCATGGTACAGTATATTTGATGCCATTCATCTAGTTTTTGAAGAGAGAGACTGCATGAACATCATCCTTACATCTCAAATATATAATAAATATTTTTATTATTTATATTGTTTTTTAAAGTTAACATCAATTAACTACAAATCCATAGACACTTTCTTGCATGAATACAGTACTGTCCCATGCTGCTTTTGTTAAAATTCATACCAGATATGCACCATAAAAACCAATAACATACTCAGTGTGTGAGATTCAATACCTTTATTACTGATGAACTGAATAACTTAGGTGTGGAATAGGGTAAAAGTGAACTTAACTCTTACAATTTAGGTTTAAATAATAAAAATAGGTGGTTGAATCTACAGTGCAATATCATTTTAGTCACAAATATAAATTGCAGTCAAGTAAACAACAAAATATAATAGTAATATAAGTTACAGTGCTTGGTAAAGCAGTCTGTCATTTTGTTTGTAGGGCATAACTGGAAAATCTGTTGCAGCAGTCCACGAGTAAGGTGAAACAAGTCCAGTAGCCATCATACATCATGAGTCCTTGTGTGTGAGAGAGTTTATATGTAGCACACCATCTGAACCAGTGGATGGAGATACTATCAACACCAAGGTTTCTCCCCACGGTCTCTGTTGCTCTCTGAACCCCATGCTGGACATAGATGTCCCCGATGACCCTGACCTTGAGTGGATTAAAGAAAGTGAAATAATGAGAAACGTATTATACTGAAGGCTATAGAGAAAAAGAGCAAATGAAGCAACACTCAGATAAACACCACAAAATTATCTGAAAATAAATTATTCCCTTGGTTAAATTGTTTTAAAAAAGGCTCTCATATTAATTGGCAATAGAAAACTAAGTTATACTCATTTTAGCAGCATTGTGTGGATGCACTTGCCATTTCCAACACAAAGCAGTTATTTATTCTGAAAAATTATTTAAATAGATGTTTTGATAATCTACAACAAATTATAAAACAATGTTTTATCCTAACCTCAATTGGTTAGCTTGTTGTTTATAAACAGTTAGCTTGTACCCATTTTTACAATAGGTTAGCTCAACAGACCATGTGGTTCACTTACACAAGGTAACTTTAGATGCAATTACATTACAGTTACTTCTCATGTATGTAATATTTACAAAACACAGACATTTATGTATTTAGCCACTAAAATTAACACCTTGGATTACCTTGGACTGATTGGATTATTTTGGACGCTAACTGTGTAAACAGTTTAGCAACAGCACTGCTTGGTTTGCTTTAGTAACACTGGGCAGGTATAGTGTCCTCAGGTTCTTAGCAAGATCCACCCATCGCTCATCCCCTACTCCCAGCCTGCTCTGCAGTCTCGTCAAAACATATCAATACTATCTCAGAAAAAACAAGATGGTGACGACAAATTTTCAACTTCCAGGATTCTAAACAGCAGTTCAGTGCACAAACCAGTGGGCAATGCCACAGTAGGCTGCACCCATATCTTTTTTATGGTCTATGCTTTTGACTCACACAACACATGACCACCAGTACTCCTGTTCCTTATCCCATCTGATCACCTGCTTACTACATAAGGACTCTGCTCATGTTTACAAGTTAAGTTGCAAATAATTGCTCTGTCTTTGGATTTGTTTATTAAATCTTTTAATCTGCAAATAGCATAAACACATTTTATTATTAGCCAGATACATAGCTAGCAAAGATATGCAAAAATAGACTTTGTGCAGTTTAGAAGATGCAGCATCTGATAGGGCAGAACTTAAATGGGCCCATTCACTTACTAGGTATATTAAATAAACATGAAATACTATGTTACCTCTTGAATATAAAAATGAAATCAGCCCCAATGATTTTTTGAAGCACTTTGGTTACTCCTGTACACAAGTCTCAATAATCCCTGCACCGGCCACAATGATATTAGTAAACAATGACATCTTACAGTGAGCGAGAGCTCAGAACTATGTCCTTATCATGTTATTGTTACTGTAAACAGACAGAGGACAGTCATAAGGACAGTCCTCAGTAATGTTAAAAAAATACAAATTTTATGTCATCTTTGTTTTCTTTTTTCAGTTTATGGTCCCCAGAATGGACGGATTTTACCCCATCAATTCTCAACAGCTGGAACTGCAGGAGGGCTACAAACACAGATATGGATAGAATCCTAAGGAATTAAAGACATTTTTTTAAATAACCCCTCCATTTTAAGATAAAAGAAACAGGTCGACTAGCACATCACTAACTAGCTGTGTATATCACTGCTTTCTGTGTTGAAATAGCCCACGAAGGTATTGCTTCCATTTCCGAAGAAAACAGATTGTGCAAGAAAAGTTACATAATACAGTGTGAACAGTGTTTGTCTTAAACGGTGTTCTGATAGGCCAATCAGCCAAAGCCCGCTTTTGTCTTAACAATCCTGGCAAATATACCCTGTAAACTTGGTTTGCAGGTGAAATGTGTCCTCAACAAGGCTTGTTTATGTGTGCTGGTGTGGCTGCTACTGTGAATGCGCCCTGTTAAAAGACTTTGTTTTTGTTTACTGAATATGGCTGTTTCGGATGTCCATGCATAGGCCTTAGGTGTTTGCGTTGAGCCCTACAAGGATGACTTTCCCGAGATACTCACACACTTTTGCTACAATTAGCTTCACTCCCCAGAATATGCAGACCTACTTGGACTGTTTGAAGATTCTCTAGAAGTGAAAACTGGGTAAGTATACATATACAATGTACAGATGATTACATGATGTTTTCAGTGCTCATGCATTAACCGGCATGCAGCCTGTTTCAATTGCTCCTGCTCTTCCTTTATGTTTAACTCTTTTTTCTTGCTTACTTTATCTTTTTTTTCTATACTTATTATTTTTATTGTTTATAAGTAGCTGCTCTCTCAATACATGGGTTGACAGTGTTTTGTACTTTTTATTGCTGTGGCACTTTTACTTTCATGGAGACTTGGGACCGCATCGCAGCAACTACACGCCGCATGCTTTGTTGACTCCAGGGACCAGCTGATAGCCCTGAAGCAGGTCGGATTAGTGGCCAGACTCACGGATTTACCGGCTGAAATCTGAAGAAAAACACACCGTGGATGCAGAGGTGGAGGACAGAAGAGGAGAAGGAGGGAGGCGGCGAGACAGCAGAGACTTACAGAGAGGAAAAGGTACAAGCTGTGTCTCCCATCTATTGTAATGGGGAATGTGAGGTCACTGGCGAATAAGATGGACGAGCTGACAGCGTTAGCCCGGAGTCAGAGGGAGTATCAGGAGTGTAGTAGTCTCATGTGCTTCTTGGAGACATGGCTGCACCAGGATATTTCCGATGACAACGATGGATTTGTTGCCATTCTTCTCAATAACCGGTGGTGTAATTCCGCCCACATAATCATTAAAGAGTTGTGGACCGGACATTGAACTGTGTGCTGTTGGACTCAGACTATATTATTTGCCTAGGGAATTTTCCCATGTCATCTTAGGTGACTTCAACCATGTCACCATGGACACTACACTGTCAAACTTTGTGCAGTACGTGGACTGTCCCACCAGGGAAGAAAGAAATTATTGCCTCTGCATTGCATGGGAGTTAGGTGCCTTGCTCAAGGGTACTACAGCCATGAAGGTGGAGAAAGAGAGGCTAAGGATGACTACAGGAGAAAGCTGGACTGGAAGCTGGAAACTCCAGCAGAACAACATTAGAGAGGTCTGGAGTGGTATGAAGACCATCACTGGTTTCAGGCCTTCCAACAGCAGAGGAGCCGAGGGCAGTGAGGACAGGGCCAACGAGCATGATTCTTCTACGCCATGATCCTTGTAACCATGCACTGACCCACAGTGTTTGTCCAGCTTGGTCATGCTACCTAATGCACATGTACTGATATGATCTATTTTGAGCAACAACAAAAAAAAGGGGTGCCACTGATCTTGCATATTCTTTAGTCTTACTGCAACACCTTGTTTTAATTTATCATAATTTCAAAGGACTGCAATGTATGCATCGCATCTGTCATACTATAACATATTAATAGGGAAAGGCACTGCAGATGAGTCACCCAGTTGTCCACAAGTGTAAGTCACATCATGAAAAATTCAAAAGCCTTATGCAAAAAACAGTAAGTGTTTCTCTTCCTAGGGCTGCACGGTGCCGTAGTGGTTAGCATGTCCACTGCACAGCAAGTAGGTCCTGGGTTCAAGTCCTGGGTTCAGCGAGGGCGTTTCTGTGAAGAGTTTGCATGTTCTCCCATTGCTTGCATGGGTTTTCTCTGGGTACTCCCAGTTTCATTCCATAGTCCAAAGACATGCACATTAAACTAATTGGCTGTTCCAGATTGCCCCCTAGGTGTGAGTATGTGTGAATGATTGAGTGTATGTTGACCCTGTGAAGGATTGGTGAGCTGTTCAGGGTGTTGTACCCTGCCTTCACCCAGAGTCACCTGAGACAGGCTCCAGCCTCTCCGCTACCCTAGTAGGATTAAGAAATTTATTAAATGAATAAATGAATGTTTCTTTTTCTTTCATAATATAGATATTAGTGGCAATGAAGTGTTCATGATCAATCTCTATGATTGTTCTCTCTCAGTGCACCCAACAACCATAAGCCATGCAAGTCTTTGACTGAAACACTCTGTGACATCATCTCATACTGATTGACCCATACTGACTGTGACATCAACAGCTACTGATTGACCCACCCGCACTGTGGCATCAGGACCTACTGATTGACGTACACACTCAGAGAGGGGTGTAACCATCGATGCTGTACAGGGGCTGAGCTCTGTGTCTACTTCCCCTTCTCTGTTTCATTATCACATACTGACTGCCGTACACACTCTGTGAAGAGGTCACAGGAGGGGACGCTACCACCCTGGAACATCCCACCTGAAAAGCTTCATTCACTGATTCTAGTTCTTTATGTAAAACAACATAAGTGCATCACCTTTTAAAAAAACTTAATGGATGTCATAAGCACTGCACCCTTAGACAAAAGAAGACCCAAACGTCAACTACTCAAAGACAATCATCTCCTGCCTGGCTACTTACTTCCTGCCGGATGCAGCTCTATGGACAGGCATGATGCTGTCAGTTATATATTTTAATATTGATGTCAGTTTTTATGATTGAATAAGTCACATAAATAAGTAAAACAATGTAACAACATTTTTTTGGTCATTTTCTAGCCTATTTGGTCATAAAATGCACAAACCTAGCCTTAGTTTTAATTAGGTGTCAGTTTTTTCAGAAACTAAATCAGAAGTTTAATTTTTAATACATAGGCCTAAATGATAAAAATTGTCATTTAAGGGACCCCCAATGTTCACACAAGAAACCAATCTTTAGTATGATAATCCGTTTTTGACATCCAGAGTGTGTGTATTTAAGTTATGAAGTACATATCTGAGCTCTTCATCTAATAATTTACTTTTAGAACTACTGTTTATATGTATAGGACAATTTCTTCAGCAAGAAAGTGTCATTCAACCAATTCGTTTTGTTACGTGTGTGGCTATTATATTAGCCCAAAACAAGTAAACATATAATCAAAAGCACTACAATATATGCAAAGGCATAAGAACACTATTATGGAATGAAGATTGGTCATCAAGACAAAACATGGGCACCACATGTTCATGCACCTGCAGATCAAACTTAGAGGGATGGCTGCGTGGCGATCGTCGATACATGCCCTTTGCGATTCCGAGGATGTGGAGAGAGCCAAAGAATCATACAGACAACTGCTATTTCTGTTTGGTAGACATCTCTACATATAAAACACCAAAAAATCATCACGACATTCTATACCCAAAGCATCCAATCCTCTACTGCTCCTATTCCACACAGTGATGATTTTCCTGTCCCGGAACGTCCAAATGAAGAGAGCTCCGAAAGTACTGATGAGCACTACACAAAGAAGGCAGGAAATGTTTCCACATCTGTCAGCAGCCAAAGTAGGTGGTGGCATATTTTATTTACTAGTCCTGAAGTTTGTAAAATGCTACATTCCGAATAGTTAGAGAAAAACATGACACGTAAAGAGAAACAAGCTTGGAGAGCATTTAGGGATGTTGTTGAAAAGTGCCTTGGAAATGAGAAGTCATAACTTTCTTGCTTGTTTCACTTTATTTGGTTTGATATAAAATGTCAACAACGCGAGCTAAAGAGCCTTCGAGAGCAGGCCGCAAAGCACCGCAACCTGTTGAGCCAGCCGCACTGAGTGTGTCACCACATAGACCATCTCACCTCACCGAAGTTACACTGGATGCTACGCTGCTTCAATCTATGATGGACTTGCTTAAACAAGACATATTTGGGAAAATTGACG
This sequence comes from Tandanus tandanus, assembly GCA_039654325.1. Taxonomy (NCBI): domain Eukaryota; kingdom Metazoa; phylum Chordata; class Actinopteri; order Siluriformes; family Plotosidae; genus Tandanus; species Tandanus tandanus. Next base: position 22,557,246 of record JBCNYH010000001.1, read on the forward strand.
CTCTCTCTACCAACCTTCATGCGGAAATATACTAAAATACTACTTTATCTATAATAAATATAACTAAAATACTACTTTATCTGTAATAGGGCCAAGAATATTTTTTTTAATGCATGATGTATGAAAAGTTGTGTCCTTAAACGAGGTCAAAGCAGTATCTAAAAGTAATGTATTATATCCTCAGGTGAGTTGGGAAGGCATGGTGAAGGAATCGCTTAGCAGAAATTCACAAAAACGTTTCTCCAGATATCAAAGAAAAATAAGCCAGGTATAGTACAATTTGCATAAACATTTGAAACTCTATGGAATGAGGTGGAGATTTTATACCTTATTTATACCTTATTTGCTCATTTAAAGCAAATAAAGTCAAGGGATAAGATTTTACTCCTCCCTACTTTGTTCAGAACTTCAGACAGGACAAGAAGACAAGATACTCACACTGCCCTTTTACAAGAATTCAAAGACATAGAAAGCACAACTAAATTAAAGGAAATATATTCAACAGTATGTTTAACTGTGTATTAATAATAGGGAAATATGCTTGTAAAAGGTGTTTACTTCTCTCCATGTTACTACAAAAACAAAAATAATTGTTCATATTTTGATGGTCAGCAAGCACTTTTTCTTCAAGCACTTCAAGCACTACAAAGTAAACAAAAACTCCACTTGAAACATATAGGCCAAATTACCAAGACATTTAGTCAGTACTTCCATGCTTCTCATAATAAAATTTATCCTCTTTATTTCATTTTTTATCCTACAGTGCTACTATCAGGTGAACATGTCAAATTAACACAAAGATATCTCAAAAGATGATTGGCATGATAATTGATAAACCCATCCATACTCCCCAAAGAAATCATTCATTCATTCATCTTCTAAACCACTTCATCCTAATAAGGGTTACAGGGAGCCTGGCACCCATCTCAGCCGACTCTGGGCGAGGGCGGGATACACCCTGGACAGCACACACAACCATTCACACTCACACCTAAGGGTGATTTGGAACAGCCAGTTAGCAAACTGTGCAAATATATTTGAATCTATTTTTAGGGCATAGCCTAGCCCTGCTTGAAAGTCAGCCTTTGTAATGTGTTTTATTCAATGTGCTGTATATACCTTTAAATACATAATAACTCTTCTCTAATATATTTGCCAAAGTCATTATTTTAAAAATTATAATAATAAATTAAAAAGGTAAAAACATGTCACTTTCCCTACACAGTATCAGATTTTCACTACACGATCATGGCCAAAATAATTTATATCTAAATTACAATATCTATATAAACTGAAAAGGTTAGCAATCATTGTGTGTTTTGTCTCCATTTTGGAAAATTAATTACATTTAAAGACTACAGGGAGAGTCTGGAAGTGTAACTGCACAAATTTTCGAGGGAGCCACTATTACAAAGGAATAAAGTGTCACTGGATTACTTCAAGATTATGATATCTATATTATTAAAATTATATTAATATTTTATCTTTAGAAATACATGATATCGAAATACTACTATATCTTTACAGTTCTACAACAAAATAAGTAATAGCTAAGTAAGAGTCATGCATGTTTCATTTGACAGACGTTCCAGTTCCTAAAAGAGAAATGAAAGCAAAGAAGAGGTGTCTACGTCACCGCCATCAAAAAGCCATTCCCTTTCAAAGAGTAAAAAACAGTGGTAATATGAAGAACCTTTAAAAAAATTATAAGGACACTGTTTGCAAACATATGTAAAGTTTATTATGCTTTTCCTTGAATCAATCAGGTGACAACAAGACAACACCAGCAGCAGCTAAGGACAGCGGTGAACCAGCTAGTCAGGAGATACAGGCTTTAGAGGTACACTTATTTAATTTCCTTATTCAAATTTTTACATCCATTTGCTGTGTAGAAGTGCATCTTGTGGTTAAGGTGAAGTGAAATTACTCGACTTGGCAGCTGGCAACAAGACAGCAACCACCATATTTTGTCAACCAAAAATTATTCTATGTTTTTAATGTTTTTAATGTAATGTAATAATGTTATGTTAAACTAAAGAAAAAAATGACTTACCAGTCAATTTGAAGACTGCCCAGATGCACAAAGAGGAAGTCGGTGTAATAATTTTGACGATTCCATGACCGGTATTGTGCATATGCTGCAAAAGCCATATGCTGGGTCTCTGCCTCTACTCTGCTAATGTTATACAAATACATAGCTGGATACAATTACAAAAAATAAGGCTTTATTGATTTCAGATGAAGCTAGGAACTCGATCTGTATATTAGAAGATGAAGCTATCAAACTCGATCTGTATATTAAGTATATTGAAACATTCTGGAGGTTTTGTGGTGATACTTGACTTATTTCTTTAGTTTTGCTGCTTAAGTTGCCAAATTGGAAGTGGACAGAGGAAAAAGGTCATCAGTAAAACCAAAGAATGTTGGAACATGTATCCTCACAGATGGGTGGTCTTAAAAGATTGTCTGAAGTCGATCCAGTCTCAGATCCTTATGGTTTCCAGACAATTCTAGAAACATTCACTGTAAACACAAAAACAAAACCAGTGTTATTTCTTTAAGCAGTGGGAGGGCAAATGAAAGAAATGTCCCTACTTTGAAAACCACGGCAAGCCAGAGTTTCTGTCAGAGGAGGACAGCTGTCCTTTTCAGATCCCTTACACAGACATGTGTAAATACTTTAAACAAGTAAACACACGGAAAGCTCAACGGCAACATCCCAGGTCATGCTCTCAAAGCATGTGCTCAGGAACTGGCATATGTCTTCACAGACATCTTCAACCTTTCTCTGCGCTTGTCTGTAGACCCCACATGCTTCAAGAGGACCACCATTGTCCCTGTCCCAAAGAAACCTAATGTGAGCTGCCTCAATGATTATCACCCAGTAGCACTCACCTACATCACCATGAAGTGCTTTGAGCATATAGTCAAAGCTCACAACACATCTTCACTGCTTGCTTCTGTACACTCGACCCATTTCAGTTCACCTGCAGGGCAAACAGATCCACAAATGATCTCCTTATGCAACTGGATCCTTGACTTCTGACAGGCAGACCACAGGTGGTGTGCATAGCAGGGTCATGTCATCTACACTGACACTCAGCACTGGTGCCCCACAGGGAAGTGTGCTCAGCCCCCTGCTGTACACCCTGTTCACCCACAATTGTACGGCCACACACAGATCCAACACCACCATCGGCTGCATTTCTGATGGCAATGAGTCTGCTTACAAAGCAAAGGTGAGAACCCTTACATCATTGTCCCAGGACAGCAACCAGCTGCTCAACTTCAAGACCAGGAAGCTTATCGTGGACTACAGGAGACTGCAGGGTGGAGGGCACACCCCTATCCACATTGAGGGGATAGAGGTGAAGAGAGTCATTTGCTTCAGGTTCCTTGGGATCAACAACAGTGAGTATCTGAGCTGGTCATATCACGTGGGTATGATCGCGAAAGCAGCGGAGGTTTGGCATGGACTCCAGAACACTCACCAATTTCTACTGATGCACCATCAAGAGTATTCTGTCTGGCTGCATCACAACCTTGTACAGTAGTAGCAGTGGTTTGGACCACAAAGTTCTACAGAGGGTGGTCAGATCAGCACAATGCATCACCAGGACTGAACTTCCAGCCATCCTGTACCTCTACAAACAGCATTGTAACCCAGCCTAACCCAGTCTCCTTTTCTTCCCTACCATTAGAATCTGCTACTGACACTTTCCTCTCTTCACTCTCTGCATATATGGATCACCTCTGCCCACTATCTACAAAATCCAAGAAGACTTGCCCTGCTCCTTGGCTCTCGGAGGTGCTGGGAAGCCATCATAGACAACTCAGAGCAGCTGAGAGAAAGTGGAAGAAATCTCAACTTGAATCAGATCTGGCTTCCTACCATGCTCTACTATCCACATTTTCGTCTGATGTGACTTCTGCTAAGACGGCCATCTAAAAGGAAAAGTTGGACACTGCTGTACAAGACACATGCAAACTCCACAACATGTTTTTATCCTTATACAATCCATCTCCTCTACCTGCCCCATTCTCCCTAACCACTGAAGACTTTGCCAACTTCTTTTATGGGAAGATTAAACAAATCTGTCAGACATTCACTCTCACCCCATCTCCTATACTACACAGCGTAGACTCCACTTCCCCTTCCCTTGCACAGTTTTCCAATCTCACAATTGAAGACATCCAGCAAGTCATCTCATCATGCCATCCTACCATGTATATACTGTATTAATCCCACAAGGGAAATTAATGCCTCTGCATTTAACCCATCCAAAGTGAGCACACACACACAAACAGTAAGCACACACACTCGGAGCAGTGGGCTGCCACACATTGGGGTGCCCAGAGAGAAGTTGGGGGTTAGGCGCCTTGCTCAAGGGCACTTCAGCCATGAAGGTGGAGGAAGTGCAATACTGAGGGGGCTCGGAGTCCAAAAATTTCATTGCCAGTAATGATGTTACATTGTTACCTGAATATGACAATAGAACTTGAAACTTGAACTTGAAACTTGAAATGTTAAAGAGGCTGGGGATCTAGAGAGCCCATTCCACAACAAAACTGTGTTTATATGATACTTGTCTTACAGGAAAAGAAGAAAAAAACACAACGAGCACGAAGGCAAAAGTCCCATGGACCAATATGGAGAAATTGCTCACCCAAGGACGTCATCCAAGCCAGCAAATTAGCAAGCAAAACAGTGATTCACCAAGAACAACTGATTGGTATCCTACATCCCAAAACCTGGCTCAGCAGTGACGAAGTGGACACAGCTTGTTTTTACATTGCAAAAAGGTTTCCTGATGTAGATGGGTTCCAGTCCTGCCTACAATATCAGACTCTTCACCAGGGGGGTGTGGTTGGGACACCAGAGAAGCCATTTGTGCAAATATTAAATATAAATGACAACCACTGGGTCACTGCTAGCAACATTTTCTGTGGACCCAATGAACTTTCCATTTATGATAGCCTTGCCTCAAAAATAACCAAAAAAACACAGCAAAAGCTGTCCTGGTTGCTGCGTCCCCAAGCACCCCAATTCCTCATCAGGAGGCCTATTGTGCAGATGCAAGAGTCATCCAGCAATTGTGGCCTTTTTGCACTGGCCTTTGCTTCAGTATTATGTGGTGGAGTCAGACCAGAGGAGTGTCAATTTGATGAAAAAACCATGAGACAAAGCCTGTACAAGGCTTTGCAGAACAAAACTGCTCCTAAATTTTGCCACAAAGCCATACAAGCCAACACTGAAAGGCCCCCAATTCAAACAGAAGTTAATTGCATCTGCAGGACCTCACACAACACAGAGGTGATGGTGCAATGCATTGAATGTAGTATCTGGTACCACCCCAACTGTGTTTCGGTTCCACCAATTTTAAACACCACTGTGGAAGAGTGGAACTGTGAAATCTGTTCAAGTTAAGAATTGTATTGTCGTAACCTTGCCACAGTCAACCTTCGTTTAAAAAATGGTACAGAAGGTACAACAGCAAATATGACCAGTGATTTATGTTGGTTGCTGAAGCCTATGTTGTACATTGTGCCTCATTCACATTCATCTATAACTGTATACTGTTATTTTTGCCGTTATCTTGTCTTATATGAACCAACGTGTCCAAATCCTATTCTCACGATTTTGTGCACTCTTGAGAGTGAAATGGACTCCAAATGCCAGCCTTTTCAAACAGACTAAATGCAAACTATCAAAAGTTATTGGCAGATTGCAACTTCGAAAATGTAAGTAAAAACCATCTGATTATGAAAATATACACATTTCCAGTCTAACAGGAGAGTTTGGAAGGTTTTCTTTTCATTTCACTTTGTTTTTTGTAAAATTTTTCTTCAAAAAAAATTGTAAGAAAAGTCTGTCAGATTCATGATGTATTTTTAAACCTAGGACTTAGATCCTAAACCCCATAAAAGAACATGGGCGTGTCTGCATACACAAATATTTATGAAGACAGGAACAATGGTACTGCGAGCCTACAAATCCATGGGAGCACTGGAATCTAACAGGGGAAGAATGTTACTTCCACTACAATAGATGTCCTGCTCTGGGAAATAAATTCCAGATGAGTTTTTTTATTATTATATTGAGATATAGAGGTATTCAGTAGCGTGAATAGTGCAGGAAAAAAATAATAATTAAAATAATCAGTGGCCAAGAAAATTTCTTTGCCAAAACACAGACGTGACATGCTCACAACTGCTGTTCTCTGTATTTTCTCTTGTGTGTAAAGCAGCTTATCACTGGGTTTTTTTTTTTACAAACTGTAATAAGTATATACTGTATTAAATGTATACACTATATCCAAACACATCCAGCACATATTCCCGATCACCTAATGCAGCACGTCATTGTAAGAACTGCCTGGGAAATGGGAGACCACATTTAACATATGGTTATAGGAGTCGCGGGAGAGTTGGACATTAATTGAGTGGTACTGTTTACAGGTGAGGTAGGGGAATGGATTTGGAAAGGGTGTGCATGTGTGTGCAATGTACATTGCATAATGCTGCAGCAACAGAATGAAATCTCTCGATTGGAAGCTGTATATGTTCAGGATAGGGGATTTAATATACTGTCTGGCCAGTAGATTTATACCCTCCAGTACCGTGCACGAGCTGTAATTTATTCTACTCAGAGTAAATATGCCATTATACCAGTCTTGAAAGAACTGGTCTATGTTCACCCTGTAAATAGCATTAATACTTATTAAATTAGCCATGGTTCCAATTAAAATAATTGAAACATCATGAAGTGATGCTTTGTTACATCATTAAAATAATTATTTTAAAAGTTTCATAGGCCAAACATGACATATAAAATCAAAAAATGCTTCACTGACAAGACAAGCCAGTGACTGCACCATGTGTATAACAACTTGCACTTATTTTAAAAATAGATTTTACAGTTATTTGGGTATAGACACTGAATTTTCTATTTACATTGAATGCAACATGAGATTCTCTGATAATGTGACTCATACTCTATTTCTAAGTGCATCTGTGCTTCTCTAAACTGTGTGATCACAGTATAATTTTAGTGTCTCCCCATGATTGCACCTAATTGAACTAATGAATCAAATAACAGTAAGGGCTGGATCTACTAAAGGTTTGCGTGTATAGAAATATGTGCAAACTCATTGCACACGCAAAAAAATGTACAAACTGATTTACTAACAGTGCGCACTAAGGATTACGTCTTGCAAAGGTGCAAAATAGCAATCACTCTTAGTAAATCACCCGCAAAAAATGGTTCCACCCCACATGCAAAATTCTAGATTGCACACGCAAATTAGTACACACAAATTGGGATCTTAGTGGATCTGGCCCTAAGTGTTAGAGCATGGAAAACTCTGAAAGGAGCATGACTATAAAGCCTAATGTGCTATATGAACAAAGTTGAGAATAGGGGTTGGCACCTGAGGTATTTTGTCCTGGGTATGACTCAAAACTGCATCTGGTGGTGAGGCTTCAGCTTCATTAGTTTCTGAAGTTCTGGGGAGTGTGGAGCCACCCCTTAGTCACCCCTTAGTCACCTCAGTCCGCTCTGTCTAACGCACATGTGGACATTCATGTATAAAAGCCCATATCTCACCAACCTATTAGCCGATTTTAATCAACTATGACTTAAAATAACCCTCTGATGGTACTGAATAATATGTGCTAGCAGCAGTATCGAAAAGAAATTTCTTCTAATCTTTACAGCTTCTTAAATATAAACATTTCTGTTTTTGCCTGGACAGAAGTCTTGTTGCAAAGACTTAATTTTACTTTCAAGACTATATTTATTACAGAAAAATATTCAAATGGACTTGTTTATAACTAAATATATTATATTGTAGCAAATAAAACATCATATTGAAAAATTAAAAGCATCACTCAAGGTCAATAGTGCCTATGCAAACATGGCCATGATCGTACCAGACTATCTGTAACGTGCCAATTGCCTTATTCATTTAGGGCCCAAATGCTGAGCCATAAATGGGGACTAGAACACAGACAGGGCAAGAAATGGAAACGAGGATGCCAGGAGAGAGAACCGGCCTTGCCTAAAATGGCAGGTAACAGCGGGAGTACCCACTCTCTCAACAGAAAACCTTTTATTCTTTTATCTTTTATATTCTTTTCTTTTTCTTCTTTCTTTTCACTGTCAACAAAACATCTATGCAGCACCTGGTCACATGAAACTCAGGGAAAGAAATACCGTATACCGGCTGAGAAACGTGTGGCTTCACACATACAAAGACCCAGCACTTTCTAAACGGTGCTGGCTTCTTAAATAGGCTTTGTGCCTAATGGTTAACTGCCAGCAGGTGCGGCTCCTCTCCCCCTACCGGAGGGAAGGGTGTTGGTGGTGTGCCACCCTAAGCTGGTTGGTGAGGGAACAGCAGGCCTGGAGTTCGGCTGTCTCCTCACAGGACCCCCCCTCTAGGAACGGCCCCTGACATTCCCAACCCTGCGGCCCGGTCCCGCTTGCAGGCCCGGATGAGGTCGGGGTCCAGAATATGCCGTGCTGGGACCCACGAGCGCTCCTCTGGGCCGTAACCCTCCCGGTCCACTAAGTATTGGGTGGTACCCCTAACCCGCCATAAGTCCAGAATGCGCCAGACGGTGTAGGCTGGGGAGCCGTCCACCATCCGGGGCGCCGGCGTGGAAGCGTGTATCTTAGGGGCAAGGGTGCTAGTTAGAACTGGCTTCAAGCGAGACACATGGAACATAGGGTTGATCCGCATGGAGGAGGGAAGTAGGAGATGGTAAGTCATAGTATTTACCCGTCTCACTATCTTAAATGGCCCCACATACCGAGGGGCCAATTTGCGGGACTTAACCCAGAGGGGCAAGTTCTGTGTGGCAAGCCAAACCCTCTGCCCAGAGCAGAAGGAGGGTCCTAGTCTCCGCCTACGGTCAGCTGCTGCCTTTTGGTGGGAAACAGCTTTCTGGAGAGCTGAACGTGACTTCTCCCAAGCCCAGCGGCAGCGCTGAACAAATTGTTCTGCCGTTGGGACCCCAACCTCTACCTCTTGTTCAGGGAACAGGGGTGGGGAATACCCAAACTGGTACATCTCCAGCGAGGCATGCCAGGGGGTGTTATGGGCATACTCTGACCAGAAGAGGTGATCCGACCAAGAGGAAGGATTGGAGGAGGCCAGGCACCTGAGAGTTCTCTCAAGGTCCTGGTTGACGCGTTCCGTCTGACCGTTTGACTGGGGGTGGTAGCCAGAAGAGAGGCTTGCCGAGGCCCCCAGCAACTGGCAAAAGGCTCTCCAGAAGCGACTGGCGAATTGCGGACCCCGGTCTGAGACCATGTCAACCGGTATACCATGGACTCGGGCCACTTGGCGGAGGAGTAGGTCAGCTGTCTCCTTGGCTGAAGGCAGTTTGGGCAATGCAATGAATTTGCAGGCTTTGGAGAATCGGTCAACCACCACTAAGATCATGGTGTTGCCCCTGGAAGGGGGTAGACCTGTGATGAAGTCCAATGCCAGGTGGAACCAGGGACGTGATGGCACGGATAGAGGGTGGAGCAGACCTGCAGGTTTAGCCCTGGGCTCTTTATTACAGGCACACACCCTACAAGCAGCCACAAAATCGCATATGTCCTGGTCCATGCAGGGCCACCTGAAGCGCCGCCGCAGAAACTCCAGGGTGTGGCTTACACCTGCGTGAGCTGAAAAGAGGGCTGTATGCCCCCACTGGAGTATTTTGGGTCATACAGTAGTTGGTATGTAGAGCCGGCCCGGGGGGCCCCCACCTGGGTCTGGCTCCTTCTGTTGGGCATGCTCGACCATCTTAACTATGTCCCAGTGAAGCGGGGCTAGGATCCGAGAGGGGGGAAGGATAGGCTCCAGCTCCTGGAGGAAGTGCCCACTGACGGGAGAGGGCATTGGGCTTAGTGTTCTTCGATCCTGGTCGATAAGACAGCACAAAGTCGAACCGGGTGAAGAACAAGGCCCACCTGGCCTGGTGTGGATTAAGATGCTTGGCTTGTTGGAGATAAGCCAAGCTCTTATGATCCGTCCAGACCAGGAATTGATGTTGAGCCCCCTCCAACCACCTCCACTCCTCTAGGGCTAGCTTCACGGCTAGGAGCTCCTGGTCCCCAACATCGTAGTTACGCTCTGTAGGAGTGAGGCAGTGTGAGTAGAATGCACAAGGGTGGAGCTTGTTGTCCTGTCCAGAGCGTTGAGACAGCACTGCCCCTACCCCCACAT
>JBCNYH010000001.1:22587830-22599611 GCA_039654325.1 Tandanus tandanus
TATATATATATATATATATATATATATATATATACATATATAATTATTCCCAGGTACAGGTCATCCTTGTGATACTGAAGAAGGGAAACCAATTTGCATAAAAAGCCTTAAAGAATGTTCTCTTTTATGATAGCTAGAATATTTGCATTTATCTATAAGACATTTAGTAGAAAGTTCAAGTGATAAAATACAAATAAATAAATAAAAAACAAACATATAAATTCCACCAATACAAAGTTTATGAAACTTTTTGTTTAACTTATTTCTGAATTATTTTTCATTTAAAATGATTAAATGATTAATTGTGAATTGATTCTAGCTTTATTTAATTAAATCCATATTTTAGATATTTAAAGCAGCAAGTGAATAGTACTAGTATGCAATATTTTAGGTTTCTTTTTTCCCTTCCCTAAATTAATGCACAGTAATATTCTGTGAAACACAGAACTTTAATGGATGTCTCTAGTGATAGCTGGTTTTGTTATTGTGTCACTAAACTATATACACGTATAGCATATAGCTTATATACAGGACACTCTGACTGCAGTGTGATGTAATATACTAACAGAATGATACTGGTATATGGTATGAAAATCTGATCTGAGATGATTTCTTTATGTTCACATTTTTCACAGTGAGGGCTATAAAGCAGACTTATTCTTCACAGAACTGTACGCTGTACTGTGATGTAGATGTGGATGCAGATGAACGAGGCTCAGCCATTGTAGAAACAGATAAATGGAATATCTCGATTACTGGGAGAGTGAATAAGCCAAAGAGCACTTTGAGCTGCAGGTTGCTGAGTAGTGGTGTGGAGACGCACACATTCAGCCTTGAGGATGTCACTGCTACTCCTCAGTCATGTAATTAATTTAAAATAAAATATTACCTTATAGGTAAAATATCTACTACCTAACATACTGATAATCTTGGTAGCTCAGGTAGATGTTTTTCATGTGTTGGTCCTAAGCTCTGCAATGCTTCTTTATGTAGTTTTAAAAATTTCTGATGTAAGTCAGTCTATTCATATTTTTTTGGGTAATATGTTAATTCAGGTTATATACTTTGATTTGTTTTGCTTTGTTAAAATACATGATTTTCACTTCATTACTATGTAAAGCACCATGAGATTTTAACATCAATATTATGTTATTAAAAAACAATTAGTTTTATATTCAGAGGTTAAAGAAAATTAATAACCAGTTAATAAATGTTAATAAATTCCAACATTTTTGCTTATTCATACTAAATTCATTTTCAGATGCTGTTTCACCCATTAATAAAGATGACTTGTACAGCAGCCATCCTCCAAAAACTGCATTAATAATCATGTCTGCAGTTCTTCTTTTCATCATCATCATATCTCTTTTTATACTTTTATATGTCTTGCCACAGAGGACAGGTGAGAAGAAATATTTTGCATAAAAAATGGTCACCGAGAATTTTTGTGCAATTTTAGGGTATAATTAATCTTCCAAATTTTTAAAATTAAACTTTTCAGACAGAAGCTCTAGCAGAGGGGCAAACAGACATTCAGAGGTAACTGTCATGACAGACCCTGCATCATTTTTCTGCACTCCCTCTAACCATATGAATGCCTATTTTCACACTTCTTTTACATAAACTAACATATTTGTTATTGTTTTCTTCCATCTCAAAGGAGGAAAATGAGTCTCAGGTGATTTATTCTACTCTTCAAGTTGGTGGCTATCAACAACAGAACATCACCACATCTGAGACTGAGTGTGTGTACAGTCAGATTAAACTGTAGAAGAAACAGCAGCTTTTCTATAATGCATTTCAAAACACATTATTGTTGTTACTACTTGCATTTGACTGTTATGTTTTTGTCCTAAATTAATATTTCAATTGAAATTAATCTTTGCCACTGTTTCTAATGTTAACTGTTTATTTGATTATTTGTAAAATGTCTTTGCTAGCTTTAGAACTGAAACAAAACTCTTAAAACATTTTTAGATAACATCTTTATTTTGTCTGTCTAATAAGTGTTGAATTAAATACATGCTTATATACATGTCACTGTTAGTTTGAGTGCCGGTACTACTGTTGCAAACATGTCTCAGACAAAACAGTCTTGTTCGTGGGGGTGTATAATCAATCAACTGGAAAACTCACCTGAACAACTGTCTTGTTTACAGGACTGTTTATTTTGATTATTTGTAGACCCTGAACATTAGATTAAACCCTGCACTGTATAAAACATATTTAATTTACAATTTAATTACTCACTTCAGTCAGAGCAGAATCTGTGTGTGTGTGTAAAATACTGAATGATAATTCAATACTCTGAGACATCTGTAAACTCTTCAGTGCTGCTTTAAGAGGCTATACGTGTTCCTGCAGATGTCAATTACTTTATAGCAAGACAATGGCCGGCTAAGGCTGTCTGGGTAGTTGTGTTTGGGTACGTGTTCATTCTGTGCATTAGTCTGCAGTGTATTTTACTTCAAATCATTTCCAAATGTAATCTTTTAAAAAAAAAAAAATATTTTTATTAAAAAAAATCTACTATTATTCCAATTAAACCTTTTTATGTACTGTAACGGAATGCATTTTTTGTATCCATTTGCATTTTTTTGCATCCAGAATACATAATCTGTTACACGCAATCCATTACTCCCCAAGCCTGGAGATGGTTTAGTTACACTGTAATATACAGAGGTTTTCTTGACTCATATTTTTTGTTGCTTCAGCTATGGGAGTAATAGTACAATCGTGTTATTGAACATATTGTGTCACAACATTGCACTGCATGAGTTGGGTGCAATTTCAGTCTAGTGTTGATATTATTCACATACTTCACACATCCTTAAGCGGCGTGTGGAAGAAAAAAACAAAAGAATATGCAGCACAAGATTATGGGCAATCCCCCCACCTCATGCTTCACACCTCCTACATACCACTTACTGATTATGAGCCATAAAGTACAATGTCGTCAGCTGAATTAATTTTATTGCCACATAATGTTGCTGAGCCTTGACCTGACCAACTAAAGCAACAATGCCATGGCAATTACGTGCTGTAATCAAGGCTAAAGGCAGTCCATCAAAACAATGGAGTGTGAGGGTTTTCTTCTGAAGCATTATTTCAATTCATTACATGTTCTCTGTTTGTGAGTATAAGTGATGTTTTCATGAGACAGGACAATTTGAATAAACTCATCAATTCACGCAAAGGCTGTATGAAGCTGTTGAAGATGGGTTAATTATACTGTAACCCATTGCGGTTTTCTCTTGCAATATGTTTTTTGCTATATCCAGGGTGGGAGTAATACTACAAACCTTGGATTGGATTTGATTAAACTTTATTATTCGTGAGTAAATACAAAGCCAATGCAATGCAGTTAGTAGTGTTAAGTGCAAAAGAGACATTAAGGCAGGATAGTTGCATTTGGCAGACACCCTTATCCAACTAAAAACCATATTTATCATTTTTATACATCTCAGAATTAAGGGCCTTGCTCTAATAGCAGTAGGAGGGCTCAAAACCCTTAACTGATCAGTAAGCCAGAGCCTTAACCACTGAGCCACCACTGCCCTAAAGTGCAAATGTCATTGTATCAAATGAATGCATCATATGATACAGTAAAGGTATTACAGCACTATAAAACTAGTGTTTATATCATTCACGCATTCAAGAGGGCTTTTGAGATGACAAAAAGTAAACTGCAAAGTAAAAAAAAAAGTAAAAGTAAACTATGCAGCACGTGATTATGGGCAATCCCCCCCACCTCACACCACCCCCATGTCAGTTACTGTTTGTGAGCTGTTGTGCATTGCAAGTGTGTCTGCTACATTGGCCACTTTCCACTGAAAAACCACACGTTTTTGTGACCCTCTCTAGATGCATTACTCACATGCAAGGAAACATCAACTATGTACTACCAGCTATGCTGATCAGTGGAAAACTCACTTCCAAAAAAACACAGATAGCATTATTTTTTTTTCCTTTTATACATCCTAAAGGTTTTAATTTCTCATTTCCCATCCAAGGAGATAATGACACACACAGTGACATTACTGTACTAGACAAAATCTTGGTTTTCCCTGACTGTGTATCAATAGGGCAGAATGGTGGTATAGTAGTTAGCAAGCCTGCCTTACAGCAAGAAAGTCCTAGGTTTGGGTCCTGTGTTTGGGCATTTCTGTGGGGAGTTTGCATGTTCTCCTTGTGCTTGCATGTGCTTGTGGGGGTTTCCTCTTTGTACTCCAGTTTCCTTCCACACTCAAAAGACATGCACCTAGGTGTGAGTGTGAATGGTTTTGTGTTGGCCTGCAATGGTCTGGTGAGCTATGATAGGCTCCAGCCTCCCTGCGACCCTAATGGGATTAAGCGGTTCGGCAAATGAGTCAGTGAGTGAATATCAACAGTGAAAACAGAGCTTCAGAAAATCTTCACTTTAGAAGGAATTTTGCAAAAGGTGACCTAAAGCTAAGCCTTCATATTGTTGAAAGGCTAAAACTAATAGAAAAAACATACTGTATGTTTTAAATAATATCTGTGTATGTGTGTAACAGGCCTGTAGTGGGGGCACTATCACTCAAACTGGACAGCTAATGATAAGAGAAAAAAAAATTACCTTGTCTTTTTTCCAGCCTTCAGGTATCCAGTTTTGGTGAGTTTGACTCTGTGTCTAAGGTATGGAACCTCCTGTTCCGTAGTTTATATCCCATCCACCTCGAAGGTTTTTGGCATCCTGAGATACTTTTCTGCTCAGCACTGTTTTAAAGAGTGCTTTTTTACATTGCTATAGTCGTCCTGTCAGCTAAAAACAGTTTGGACCTTCTCCTCTGACCTGTCTCTTCGACATGGTGCTTCAGACCCTTTGCATGCACGATGCTGTCACTGTTTTCCACTATTCTGTTTAAACTCTAGAGACTGCAGTGAAATCCCCAGGAGATCAGCAGTCTCTGAAATACGTAAATCATTCCATCTGTCACCAACACCCTTGAGATGGTTAAAGTCACAGAGATTTTTTGCAATAGTAAAAAAATTCCTGCAAAAATGCCCAGATATGGAGATCTAGATCATGACCAAAATCTAATGGATTGTTATTTGGGTCATCCTAACTAACTAACTAACTAACTAACTAAATCAATCAATCAATCAATCAATCAAG
This sequence comes from Tandanus tandanus, assembly GCA_039654325.1. Taxonomy (NCBI): domain Eukaryota; kingdom Metazoa; phylum Chordata; class Actinopteri; order Siluriformes; family Plotosidae; genus Tandanus; species Tandanus tandanus. The sequence continues at coordinate 22,592,971 of JBCNYH010000001.1, forward strand.
CAAGAAAATCAATCAATCCATAACTTTTTGTGCAAGTTGCTAATAAACAAACCAATGCTGGCAAAAACACAAACAAAAAAGAAAGCAAAGGGGGAAAAAAACATTTGTTGACCTCCCTCCCGAAAAATCTAGTTGAAGTTGACCATCTCCCAGCTTCTGAATCTCAGTCTGTCCTGATCACAAGTTATTTCTCCAACTTCCTGATGTTGCAGATGTTTCTTCAGCAATGCATTAGAAGCAGTAATTAACTACAAATCTACCAGCACATCTGTGTTTTGGACTCCAAGCCGCTCACACCAAGCTGGATTTTCCAGCAGGGTTACCTGAAGTTCTTTATCTTTATCTACATGGTTTCATGTACTGTGCTGTTTCCAACATGATCAGCTGACTGGATAACCGCATAAAGGAGCAGGTTTACAGGTGTTCCTATTAAAATGGACGTTGAGAGTGGAAGGTGTATGGCGTTTTTTTTAATTTACGCGGGACTGGCAACCCTGAAGGATATGAAGTGAGCACGCGCATGATAAAGCCGCTAAAATTAACTAACTAGCGAGTTATCAGGTTATACAGTTGGTTGGATTATTTAATAGCTGGGTGAGTTTTCGTCCTATGTACCGTTATAGTTATACACCAATACCTTTAAATAAGATAGTTTTATAAAGGTTCTGCGCAGTGGTTTGTATTTATCGTTGAATTTTATTTCAGTGCAGGCGGCGCTACATGGTGCGGCCTATTCATCCTCGGTGTGGAGTTGAGCGCTTGGCGGATTAAAGCGTCTGTGGACGCTGCACAACACCGCACTGTGGTTACAGGCCTCATCCGGACCACCTAAACACAAACTAACCACATAAACATAAAAATACCCGTGCCTTTGTCTTCTCCCCTGAGCTAACAAGTAAGTATTGTTGCTGAACGTAAGCGGTTAGTTAGTTTAACTTCCGTGTATAGACGGATCACCCTCATCCTCACGGTGCTGTTTACTTTTCCGCCTCGGAAGGCTGAGAGATGGAAGCGCCACCAGTCACCGTCATGCCCGTTACAGGAGGCACAATTAATATGATGGAGTACTTGTTGCAAGGTGAGTAAAACAATGACTTAAATATTAAAGAAAGTTCATTTTATTAAGGACATTTGCTGCAGGATTTCTCAGTTATAATCACTGAAGTGCCAGAATACAGAACATTGTGATGATTTCCTTTCCCCGATATTAGCTCTTCATTCAATCTAGGAATGGGTTTGCTCTTATAAAAACAACCAGCGTGTGTGAGCTTATTGTATACATTTATTTATTACAAAACTAACTCCAGGCCATGCCCGGATTATGTTGCAAATTATAATGAAGTGTCAACTATAGTAATACAATAAAAACAATATTAAAGCAATATGGAGTATATTAATCAGCATTGTACGAAATAATTCTAGAAAAATATTTTTTGTTTTATTGATAGGCATATGGAAAATTATAATACGAATAATGTAGCCAATAGATTTAATCATTTCTTTGTAAATCATAAAATGATGGACCCAACCCTGATCATGGAACATCAGGGCTAAACATAGATGAGTTGATAGAGAGAAATCCCTGCTTAAACTTTCTTACAGCTGTGGATGCTGGATATTGTGAATAAATGCAAAACCAAAAAGTCTATGGATTTTAGTGATATTGATATGTCATTGGTGAAAACATCATTGTGGAGATTTCAAAACCATTAACACATATATGTAAAATAAAAGGAAAATAGCTAAAGTCATACCTCTGTATAAAACCGGGAATAAACACATATCCACAAACTACAGACCTATCTCTTCTTCCACAATTCTCCAAAGTTTTAGAAAAGCTTTTTATTTAACAGATTGGACACATTCGTAGAAAAGCATAAATTACTCACAAACAGTCAATATGGATTCAGAGCTAACAGATCGACATCACTGGCTATAATCGGATCAATAGAGGAAATCACAAGTTCCATAGAACAAAAAAATATGCAGCAGGGATATTTGTTGATCTTAAAAAGGCATTTGATACAGTTGACCATGACATATTAATACATAGACTAGAGAGGTATGGTATCAGGGGAATTGTTTTAAATTGGGTGAAAAGTTATTTAGTTAAGAGACAGCACAAGACTGCATGTATTTATTTATATATATATATATACACACACACAAACTCATTATTCTTAAAGTCAAAAATGTAAAATATCAAACAGTGCAAATGTTCAAAGCCCAAATTAATCTACTTCCGAAAAATATTAAAAATCTCTTCAGGGATGGATAGGGAGGGTAATTCATTTTTAAATGTAAATGGGTATGCACAAAAGTTAAACGTTTTTGTATATCAGTCATCGGAGTCAAGCTATGGAACAGTATGAATGTGGACAATTTCATTTGCTTCAATAATTTGCTTAATACTTTTCAGTGTTTATTAATATTACTAGTAGTAGTAGTAGTATTATTACTCTCATTACTTTCATTATTGTTACTGTTGTTATTGTTGTTATTATTATAATTGTTATTACTCTTATTCTGTTTTCTTTTCCTTAGTCATTTTATTTAATTATATAAGTGATTTATTTTGTCATTGTTTGTACTATCTATAAGAACTGTTTCTTGACTACTATTTTTCCATTAGAAATAAACATTCATTCATTCATATATTTACTGTTTAACATATAATTTGTGAACATGTGGATCAGACCATTACAACAGTATAACACTGGCTTTTCCACTTCTATTATATTGTTCTATTATTAATAACATGCAAACAACTACTATGAGAAAATATTAGAGACACATGGCATGTAGTGTATATACCCTGAGCTTTTATGATGTCCAATTATATTCAACATTCTGTCTTCATATCTCTCTCTCTCTCTCTCTCTCTCTCTCTCTCTCTCTCTCTCTCTATGTAACACAAATTTGTAAAACAACAAAAAGGATACAGTAGCTGGGAATATGTTTAGTCTGAACATGTAAAGAACCTGTAAATAATAAATACAAAAGTAAGTGTTTGCTTTTCATTCACCATATTCAGGCAAATATGTGGTTAGAAAAGCTAAAAAAATGCATGCCTTCCATTTGGATGGAGTTTCCACACAGATCACAGATTCAATAGACTTTTTATTTCAGTAGCATGTGATCATGTAATACTGTTGAGTTGCACGTATCATCAGTGTATAATCCTTGGTGAATGTAAGTTTAACAGTATCAGTGGTTAAAGAGTTTTGTATGAGGACTGCCGAAAAACAAATTAATACATTTCTCACACTTAAATGATTTAGATTTTAGACATTTATAGTATGTGCTTGGATTGACAACTGATTTATGTAGCTGAAGGATTTCAAAGGATTTCAGGTATGTTCTGTACTGCTCTATGCTATGGCTAAATTGTAGATCACGGTACGGCACCCCTTTCTAATGTATACATCTGAATGCAATATTGTACACTTTTTCTCTTAGGCAGTGTACTGGACCAGTCCTTGGAGAGTCTGCTCCATCGGCTTAGAGGTTTATGTGACAACATTGAGCCAGAAAGCTTTGCCGATCATGAGCTTGTTTACCTTCTGAAAGGTCAGCAAGGGAATCCATTCATCTTGCGAGCAAGACGGTCACTCGCTCACCCAACCTCCCCTTGGCACCTACGCTACCTCGGGCAGCCCGAAGTGGGAGATAAGAGTCGTCATGCCTTGGTACGGAACTGTGTGGATGTCGCAGCTTCACATAGTTTGCCTGATTTTCTCAATGAGATGGGCTTTCGAATGGATCACGAGTTTGTGGCTAAAGGGCACATTTTCCGTAAAGGTGCCCTCAAGGTGGTTGTGAGCAAACTGTCTCGAGTGCTTGTGCCGGGCAACACAGACAACACTGAACCTCTGTCTCTGTCCTACTTGGTGGAACTTAGTGTTTTGGCACCAGCTGGACAGGACACAGTTTCTGAGGACATGCGTAGCTTTGCAGAGCAGCTAAAGCCCCTGGTACACTTGGAGAAAATTGACCCCAAAAGGCTCATGTAGGAACCAGAAGCCATCCTTACTGAACTTGATGTGGCAGCTTTGAAATAATTGGCCTCACTCTGAAATATTAAGAATTGAATAGTAAAATGAGCTGGACTGCATCCACGCCAACAGGATACTATTTTTTTTTTTAAATATGGGTAAAAGCTATACAGTTTTGGATATCAGTGTACTGTTTCGTTCTATCGGTAGTTTCATTACAGGAGGGTGTAAATGTTATAAACGGTATAAATAAAGTGCCTCATTTATCATTGCATATCTTTCCTGTTACAGATGTCTTTGCCTTGTCTTTACACTGTTTTTGCACTAGGTGGCTCTCTTATCCTATTTGACACATTTTACATTTCCTTATTGAGTGGCATGTCTTTTATACCTCACAAATGAGAGATGCAGTTGCTATGGCAATAATTAGACATGAGAGCTGCACCCCCCCCCCCCCCCCACCCCCACCACCAGTATCTCTAATTAGCTTTCTCAATTGCTTAATGATACATGGACCTGTGAAAGCTCTCCTTTCTTCCCTGTCAGAAAAGTGCAGATATTTTTTTCCCTTATCTGCTCTCATCTCAACTATTAACTCATGAGAGCTGACACCAGAGATGGCAGCTAGAGATGAGGCCATTACTCTTCCGGTGCTCCAACTGGGATCCCACTATTTAAAATGTATGAGAGAATTTACCATTAATTTCTGTTTTAGCACATACACTCATTTGAATGGAGATAGAAATTACTGGAGTGCTCATGTTTGTCTCGGATGAAATGAATTGATGTTGGCTTTCTATCATAAAGAAGTGAAGCTGGTGTGTAGTATGTATGGTGTTGCAGAATACTTTTGGGCCTGGGCTGTCTTCTTAAGTGGTTTCACACCACCTCATGGTTAGGAGTGACTTAGTAACAAAGCTTTTCTTTATTCTAAAAGTGTAGTGTTATATGTTTAAAAAAACAAAACAAAACACTCCCTGTTACTGGGATTGAGTACATTCTTATGAGTTATAGAGCATCCAGTTAGTTTGGATGAATTCTTTTTTAAATGTTCTTTAATTTTTTTGTCTTTAAAATGTGTAAGTTGGACGTGGTACCTTCTCCATGCAAATGAAATGGACATCGATGTATTCACTTTTCACCCCTTGTAATATTTCCTAGATTATTAATAGTCCTTGTAGAGCATATTTCCATATGCTGCTGCTTCAGCCGATGTTAATGATGCCTGAAAGAGAATTAATATTATAACAGGAGCAAAAATTCCACTTTACTTGTGAGCATATGGGTAAAATGATGTAATTCCAAATACTCTATGACTGTGTTCGTGTTCTATTTGTATACATGATAAGATGTGTGTGAGTATGTCGTATTAGTTAAACATTCTCACTGTCCTGAGTCAAGGCCCCACTCCCCCCAAAAAAATTCCGGTTCAGTTTAATTGAAACTTTCACACATACTTTTGATCTGTACAGTTTTTTTGGGTAAATTTAGGGAGTAATCAGTGACAGTATTGCCAGGATGATTAGCTATGAGCTGCAGGTCCGCTCACTGGGAGTATGCTTTGGAGCTTTATGTAACATTGTACATGTGATAGGTAGATTTAATTCAGTGTGTTAAATGTGGCATATTTAATGGAATATGAATTTATTTATTAACTTGAAAGTAGTGCGTGAAGTGGAGACTAACTTTGCCTTTATACTAGCAGCTTATATTCTGCTACGTGCAACATCATTTTGGTCTTAGCACCCGAGCCAACCCTGGAATGTCTCTTAAGGAGTGTGTGAAGAAGTATTCCTGGTGACGCTGTGATGCTCATGCTTTCAGTGCTGGTCAGCAGCCTCTACAGGGAGTGCACTGCTCCTTTTGACTTGGGCTTTCAATTAAAATTTTAGTGGATTACTGTATATAATTGATACTTATTGCTGACCGTCTTTACTGGTTCTACTCCGATAATTGTTCTTAATATACCCCATTATGAACAATGCCTTTTCTAATCAGCAGCAACTAAAGGTTCTTTTGTTTGGCATGTTGTCAGATGTGAAATGTAGAGTGTGGTTTGCTAAGTTCTTGGTACCTAAATCCCAAATAGTGTCCTGAACACCAGGTTGCGTATGACTCATGAGAACACCTCATACCTTTTCTATGTTTAGCATGGGCAATAACACAGTTGTAATTTCCAAAGTCAATGGCACCACACATTGAAGATTCAGTGGGTGTATTGTGTAACTCTGTGTGTCCAAATTGTAGGTATGTTGGGTGGAGATGGATAAGAATTCAGGAATGTGTATGGACGTCATTTTAACATCATGGTAACTTTTGACAGTTGTGTTTTTTATGCTTCATTGTTTATTATTTCTCAAGGAAACAATTCTGAAAAAATCGAGAATGTTAAATACAATGTGTGATGTTTTTTGTAGAGGTAAGGTTGAATGGGCATGCAGTGGTATTGTATTATTTCCACCAGGCATAGTTTGTGTTGCATTTCTACTGACTATAATCCACTGCAGTATAATATATTATGACTTGGTTTTGACCTAAAAACTAGACTAAACAAAATAATGGGTGTTTGTTTATATCTGTGTGTGTGTGTGTGTATATATATATACACACACACACACACACACACACACACACACATATACATAT
>JBCNYH010000001.1:22696042-22727323 GCA_039654325.1 Tandanus tandanus
TTTTTAATTTCTTCACTCGCTAAACCATTCCATATGGTTTGAAGTTCATTCATGCTATGCAAAAGTAAAAAAAATAATAAATTCCTCAGCAAAGGCAAGGAATCAACAGCATCCAGCTCAGGCTGACCGGGGCCTTCTGACAAGTGTCTTCGTACTGTCAAGAGGACTGTTGAAAAAACCCTTTTGTAAGGCAACTGATGTTGCAGAGAAACTTTGAGTGAGTCGAAGTACTTCTGTGAGGTATCACTTGTCTACTGTGTATATGAATATATATGCATAAATTTTTTATGTTTATTTACTTTTGATATCTCACTGTATACTGCATATCTGCCAGGGTTTCAGGGAACCTAGGGACATTCCAAGTTGAATTTGGGTACAAGGCAGAGTACAGCCTGAATTAGCTGGCCTACAATAAATGCCTTTGCACTATGGGAGGTAACCAAAGCAGCTGGAGGAAACCCATACAGATATGAGGAGGGCAATACCATGAAAAATGGGTCATGACCAGGCAAACATTATTTTATATAGAAGAATTAGGTATTATAAAATACCTATTTATTATACAAGAATAGACTTATGATTTCAACATTTAGTGTGAGACTGGTTGAAATGGCTCAGACACCTTTCAAATGTAATGTCCGTGACGGTGGAATTCCCAGAAAAACATGCAAATTCCACACAGAAAGGTCCCTGTTGGCTATAAGGTTCGAATGCAGGACCTTTTTTCCTGCGGGAGACCTGTGTGTGCCAATGTGCAGCCAAACAACAACAGTAATAACAACAACAGTTTGCCCTTTCAACTACACTACCTCATTTCATCCAAGTAGCAAAAAGTGCTAGAAATGCTGGTTGGAAGATGTTTAATTTCTGTGTCTCAAGGCAAGCACCACACAGACACCTATCTTTCAATAGGATGTAAAAGAAAATATGATTAATTAGACTAGTCCACCTTCTTCCATTGCTCCGTATTCCAGTTGTGTTCATGACATGCCCATTGTAGGCACTTTCATTGGTGGACAGGAGACAGGCACATGCAATCTGACTGGTCTGCAGCTATGCAGCCTCATACAAATCACTTTTCTATCATAGCCTGCATTAACATTTTCAGTAGTTTGGGCTACAGTAACTCTTCTGTAGGATCAGACCAGTTGTACTATCTTTCCCTATCCACACACATCAGTGTGCCTTGGGAATCCATGATGCTCTTGCCAGTTTACTGATTGTCGTTCCTTGGACCACCTTTAGTAGGTACTTAACACTGCATATCAGGAACACCTCACAAGGCCTGCTGTTTTGGAGATGAACAGACCCAGTCATTTAGCCATCACAGTGTGGCCCTTATCTTTCCTCAAACACAACCTTAAAGAGGAACCGTGGAGTACAAACATTTAAAAGCCAGAAAGAGATGGCAATGACAGAACAATCTTTTAGTCATAGATTATTAGAGTCAGCTTGTCTTGAGTCCTCTATTAACAGTCTATGCAACTCTTTCCTGTGAGTGATGAAGAGGGCAACAGTGGGCTAACCCCATCAGAAAGAAAAAGGGCAGTAGATAAATTGTTAATGAAGGTAATGAGTAGTTGTTGGAATCGGCAGTCTTTGTTTGATTCGAGGCAGCTCAAATGATGAAAAATGACATCACTTTTTAAATTCCTGCGCAGTCAACAGTCTTCAAGGCCCTCTTTGAAGCTGCCAAATGAAATATCTATTTCTACAGAGGAGTCATGGTAGTAAGTCCGGTTTTCCATCCAGTCTGATTGAGACACATCGGTTTCAATGTTCAGCCAAATATTACTAAAGGGAAATGACACAATGCTAGGTGTTTGTGCCTGGTGAGCTAACTGAGGATTTGTACACTACTCAAGCTTCTACAGAAGTCACTTTAGCAGGTGTGACTAGCGCATAACGTTTCCTCTCACACAGCAGTAGGGCTGAGCACATCTGAGACGTCTGCGAATCACAGACAGGCTAGACAGGCTGATGGATTGTGGACTGTTGATAGTATGCATCTGCTACCGGTATGGAACATCTCAAGAGCTGGATGACAGATTGGGACAGGGGGTGGCTCCCCACTAGAAGCATCAGCAGTAGCTTAGCTCCACTGATCTAAGCAGAACATACAAGTTGACTGAGGAGATGGATGGAGAGCAAACATCTGGCAAGCTTGCTCTTGAGCAGGTTGGATTAAATAAAGGTGTTAACAGCACAGTTTTAGTGGACAAGGCATGGCACAGTTAGTATTTGTTCTTTCAACACTTTGGCTACTCCCTTAGAGATGTTTTGATATTACTGAAAGTATCCAGGTCATCATTCCAACCAGTAAATACTGTTTTCTCTTGTACAAGGATACAATAGAAAAGACAAAAATCACATTTACAAGATCTGGTCAATTTCATGTACAATATTATAGAAAATAACATTTAGTGGTTTATGCCATTCATTTATCCGCTGAACCACTTAACCCTACTTAACCCTACTTAACCCAACCGCGGGAAGGTTGGAGTCTCTCTCAGTAGACTCTGGGTAAAGGCGGGGTATACCCTAAACTGGTTTATTTCAATCCAGTACAATAAGATAGGGCTTTATTTCCCAAGAATTGCCATTTAGGAACCTAATTGGAAAACTAGCATAAACATTTATTTGTCCTGACCTTAACCTGTTAAAAGTCCTGACCTTATTCCATTAAAAATATAATATGAATGTAAAAAAATAAAAATAAATAAAAGTATATAAATAGGAACTCTATGTGGCATGACCTTAATTAGGATTAAGCGGTTCAGAAAATGAATAAATGGAAGAATGAACTCTATGTGGCCAAAGGTTTATGGATCCCTGACCATCACTACCAGACGTGCCTTTAAACATTCCATTCCAGATGTAGTTCTCTCTTTGCAGTTATAATAGTAGATTTTGTACATTCAGCCACAAGAACAATAGTGAGATCAGACACTGAGGACGCCTGGGGCACAGTCTGTTTTCCAATTCACCCCAAGGGCATTCAGTGGTGTTGAGGTCAGTATAGGCCATTCAAACTTTGGCAAACCATGTCCTCATGACACTTGCTTTGTAAGCAGGAGCACTGTCATGCGTGAATATGTTTGGGTTGGATCTCTAGTGACTAATGTTTATTTGCAATTATTAATGCAGGCAATGATGTGCCAGGCAACTGTGTGCTTCCAACTTTGTAGCAACAGTTCTTGGACACATAACGTATGCATGAAAACAAATCCTTAGATTCTCTTTAAATGCTTTGATAACATAATGCATATACTAGAGACAATCCTTTTTGTGTCTTTCTCAGGGTGTTATAACATTTGCCTAACATGTTTTTACACAAGAAAGTCAAACCAGGTATTAAGAGAAAGTTAGTAGAATTTAAGAATTTTAAATAGAAATAGAATTTATTTTTTTTAATTCCTCCTTAAATTAATTTTACTATGTAAAGCTGCTTTGTGACAATGTCAATTGTAAAAAGCACTATACAAATAAAACTGAATTAAATTGAAATAATTAAAGTGTACCAGTATTGGTCATCCTTACAGCATAATCTGTGTGTATGTAATACGTTTAAGTGATACAGACACTTATTTTAACCTAAATGCCCCAAAAAAACACAAAACTGGTAATTTTATTCCGTGGATTACTAACGGTGTGCTGAACTGCGGGGTTACCAGATTTTCCCTGGAAGTGACGTCAACGTGTTGTGCGGGGTTGACGCCTCTTGTGGAGACAGTGAAACTTACATTTTAGTGACTCTGAGGACAAGAATGATGCCAGAAAGGAGTGTGACGGTAAATCCAAAATTACTTATGCAGCCAACACCGCTTTCCTGTGGTCAGTTGGTTTAGGAACAAAAAGAAATGTTTTCCGCAATTTCTTTGCTTGCTGTTTGTGCAGCTCAGCACTGGCCGATAATGTGTTATGCTACAAGGGTCAGTCACGTAGACCAGCCAATCCAACAAATTCGTGTCACTACCAGGCTGGAACAGCCAATCAGAAAGTCAAGATGTCCCTGAGCATGCCTAGAATCATAATACTCTTGCGCACTTTGAAAACGGGCAAATACTAATATTGCCGGAAGTAACCACTGATGTTATTCATGATCATTTTAAATAGCTAGTAACACTAATTCACCACAGGTACACTTTAATAGAACGTCCCCTCTCTTTTCTCCTGCTCCCTGCCTAGTATTCCATGAGTGAATATAGGCATCAAAACTATGTTCAAAAATATCAATTAACTCAATATATACACTAGTCATGTTACACAATTATCATTTATTACAGCCACAAAATTAATATCTATATGTACGGTACAAGCAAACATTCAGAATTTTGAGGCACTGGCTAAAACAATAATACTCACTCTACCTTGTTTTTCATGAGAATATGCCTGAATCTACTACTTTAACCATTTTCTATGTCAACTCCTGATTATTATTTGCTTTCATAGGCCTACTATAGCATATTTTAAATAAGAGCCCAAGATGCCCCTAAAGCACATTTTGGAATTTTTCACATTTCCCATGCACCTGAAATCAGACCCTGAGTCAGTAAACACTACATGCTCCCTCTTCTCCATTAAACAGAAGAGTAGTGTGTTAGCGGGGTGTCTCGGCCACATGCAGAGGCACTAATGAGATACAATTCTGGTTTGGAGGAAAGACTTGGAAATATAGAAAGCTTCAGGCCATTCAAGTAAATAACCCAACTAGTCAAAAAGCATTAAGGACAAACAGACCATTCGCTTTTATACCTGTAATCTGTCCCCTGAACAAGAACTCCTGAGTGTCTTATTTTTCAAAGCTACTTGCTGTCTTGTAACTGGATAATATAATTGAATGCATTCACTCATGGATGGCATCAGTCCAGAGAGAGAGAGAGAGAGAGAGAGAGAGAGAGAGAGAGAGAGAGAGATACAGCCATAGAAACAGACAGAGAGAGAGAGAGCAGGTGTGAGGGCAAGTTTTAGGCACAGTTGGCACACAGCTGCCAGCCTATAGCTCCCTCAGGCTTTTCTTTGCTCCGATGGAGAATAGAGAGAGCAAGGGGGATGGGTGTGTGTCTGTAAGTATATGTGGCTGTACACCATACTATTCACATATGTGCATCTCTTCACCTGTGTCATTGTCTCTTTTAGTTCATCTCCTGTTTTCTCACTCCCCTCCCCTCTCTGTCCTCAGACAGACGAGCATGGGTCTGATGTGCTGTGGCAGTAAGACAGGGTGGAGGACTGTCTGCCTGTCGCTGTCTCCACCCCCCTCTCTCGCGGTTATTTCTGTTTCGCACGCAGTCTCACCCATACTCCCACTCTCTCTGCCTGGCGCTCTTCCTCTGATCTTGCCCTCCATGCAGGGCACATCTACTACTAGCCTTGCTTGACCCTTCTGCACATCATGAGAGAGAGAGAGCGAGAGAGAGAGCTAGTCAGATTAAGAGAAATTGACTAAGAGAGAGAGTGGCTGCTGTGGTTTAGGGTGGGGGTTTCTACTCATTAGCTCCACACACGCAGCAGTGGGAGCTTTTACAGGCCTGGAATTATTTTACGCTTGGGCTTTTTACCACACCACAGGGCGGCTGGAGTCTGCCATGCTGTGCTCTTTCTCTCTCTCTTTCTCTCTCTCTCTCTCTCTCTCTCTCTCTCTCTCTCACACACACACACACCAACACACACACACACACACACACACACCGGTCCAGCCAGTATGGTTCAACACAGACAAACACAGAGGTGTCAAGCCAGAAATAAACAGTTGTATGAAAGTAGATAATGACACCCATGCCAACATCTCTTTGGATTTTTGCATGTGTGCTTCTTTGTTTCTTTCTATCTTGCTCCTACAACTTGTCTTGTCTATTGCCCACATGTCTATATGCAACACTTGTTGGATTGTATTTCGCCTTTCTGAAAGGAATACGTGATGCATTCCGTTTTTTGTCTGGTTTATTTATAACTAATGCATTTGTATAATGCATGTGATCCTCATGAACAAGAGTTGTGGCATGTATTTTTATTATTTTTTAACTTGAAACACACATATACTGATCAGGCATAACATTAAAACCACCTGACAGTCCTGCAGTTTAGCAGCTCCATAAACAACAAGCTGAAATGACTGTGTTCTGACACCTGTCTATCATAGCCAGCATTAACAGTTTTAGTAGGCACTCTTCTATGGGATCAAACCAGATGTACTTGTTTTCACCTCCATGTGACTCATTGAGCCTTGGGCACTCATGACACTCTTGCCAGTGTGCTGGTTGTCCTTTCTTGGACCACCTTTGGTACACCCAACAAGGAGCACCCCACAAGACCTGCTGCTTTGGAGATGAATAGACAGAGTTGTTTAGCCATCACAGTGTTGCCCTTGTCCTTCAGATCCTTACATGTGGTAATTTTTTCCTACTTTCAGCACATCAACCTCAAGAACTGACTGTTCACTTTCTGCCTAACACATCCCGCTTCTTGGCAGGTGCCACTATAACAAGATAATCAATGTTATTCACTTCACCAATCAGTGGTCATAATGTTTTTAATGTTATGGGTGATCAGTGTATAATGGAAGTCTAAGGGTAGGAGTTCAACAAACATTAATGCAAAACTTATTTATGTTGAATTTTTTATGAAATCTTATTGCACAGCTCATATTAATACTTGATTCTGATTGGATATTCAATATTTTTTTCTTTATAACAGTCCGTTGCTAAATATAATAGATTGTTTCTATAGAGCTATTTTTTTAATAAATAAAATAATTTTTAAATCAATATTTTGTAATTAAGCGTGTGATAAGCAGGATAATAAAAAAGGAACCAGTCATTATCATGAAATAATCAAAGTTGGGGCTGGTGATATAGTGGATAGGCTGGTGGGCTCATGAGAATCAAATCAGAGATGTGTTATCTTTTTGTTTCATTGCATTTCATCAATTAGTGCTACTTCTCTAGCTTACTTGTTTTTTGTCCCCACCAGTAAATACCCAATAATTCTCTAATAATAAAACATGTAATCAGAAGAAACTTATAGATTCACACTTCTGTGTCCTCAAAGCTCCTATACACATTTAGAAATTCAACAACACACCAGAGTAAAAAAAGAAAAAAGGTGTGACACAGAGAGAATGAATACTTGTCTACATGCCAGATTCTTAATAGAGACACATGTAAGTCATTACAGAAACACTCTGGGCTCTTCTCTGTCAGTGTGACTCTCCATGTGAGTCAGTGTATTTTTGAGTATGATAGAGAAAGAGATGAGTTGTGGAAAATGCAGAGAGAGTGACATAGTAATTATAGGCAGCACTCATTAAACTATCTACAAGTTGCAGTTAGGGACTCTGAGCTCAAAGCAGCAGTGCAGATGGTGTGTTTAAAAGTTGGATCGGTTGTAGAGAAGAGTTTGAATATGAGAGATGGTGTGCACCACCAGCTCACCTTCCCAAACTGTCAACACTCTTTCTGAACCTGGGTATTTGAGACAACCCACATGGGTTGTGATGACTGAACTTTAAAAGTTGTTGGTTCATATAGCAGTGATGTGGCTAGCCAACCAGAGCAATCGTTCGTTACCAAGCTCTTTATACATGACACGTGAAATGCAAATTTGCGACCAGACCACTTATTTTCCTTTAGTTCTTTTGTCTATCTCTCTCACTCTCTGTCTTTCACTCTCTCTCTCTCTCTCTCTCTCTCTCTCTCTCTCTCTCTCTCTCTCTCTCTCTCTCTCTCTCAGGAGAAGAAGGGGAGGAATTGAAGTTGTGAAGGGCTTGGTGGGGAGTGTAGGGTATTGAAGTGGTGTCTCAACAGAGACGGTGAGGCTTGGAGAGAACACTGTCTGGTCTGAAGAGCTCAAAGTTCCCCCGCAGGCGCTAGTGCCGACTCTCTCCCCTCTGTCTTTCCTCTTCTCCTATCCCAGTTTCCCTTTCTCTGATGCATTTCTCTACAGACCCGTGTTCTCTTTTTTCAATTGCACTTTTTTCTTTTTTCCATTCATCTCTTGCTATAGACAGAAATCATTACTGACTGTTCTCTGCCTTTAGTACTCTCTGTGTGTCTGTCTTTCTATGTGTCTGTTTGGTGTAACATCTCACTCTGTCTTTCTCTGTCCAGTTCTCCATTTCTCATGGTGTGATATAGAAAGGACAGAGGGGTCATTGGTGAGGAGGTTATAAATAAAACATGATCATGTTTGCAGATGCCCCACTTTGAGCTCCACTTATTTACCTACACCTTACCTGACCGTCTTTATCAGCTCTGATGTGTATATGACTGTCAAATTATCTGAGTTACAGGTTGTTTTTTGTTGTTGTTGTTGTTCTTGTTGTTTTGTTTTTTGTACACTTTTGAAGACAGGGCTAATTTCTTTAAAACTCTACACACTCTAATTCACACAACCACTCACACTAGAAGCAGAACACCTGAAATAATTTGCAAATTGAAATACTTTATTCAAAATCATAAAAACTCAATTATGTCACTGTATGGCACACGTAGCTCATCAGAACTCACTTTGTTTGAGCCAGTTATGCATGGCAGTGATCAATCTAAAACACTTTTAACATGTATACTTTTGAAATTATATTATTTGGGTTTATTTTATAAATTTTATATTTATTTAATATTTTTTCATAGATATATGTTAATATATGAATATATTGCTTAGAACACCCAAAGCCGTAGTGCATACTGATGAATATTAATTTCTCCTTATTAACTGAGGTTCTTTAAGGATTCTCCCCAGGTTTTGTAATGAGACCTGAAGAATGTTGTTGAAAATTGCCTTTGAGAACATGTGCTTGAATTTCTCTGAACCGTATGAAATAGTGTTAATGGATCAAGTCATGGTTTAGCACATGGTCAACTAGTGTTGTTCTAATCATGTTCAATAAATTTGGTCATTGTCTTCTCTTTCCACATCCTCCTTCAGGTCGACCACCTCCTCTCTCTCTTCTTCTACCTTCCCCTTTTCCTCTGTGGGCTCCCCGCTCACATTCCTACTCTTCCTCTCACTGCCATGTTGCCTTCCATTTTGTATGAAGGTAGGTAAACTCACTTTTTTCCTTTTAATAGTGCTTACATCCCACTGTTGGGTTACAAGCACCTAATTGTCTTTACACTTGACAGTCATGTCTAATCAGGTGGTTCAGGGGCCTGGTATTTTGGAGAGTTGTGCCTTGAAATGGCAAAGAAATTAAATCATGTTCGATTTATGTGTCTAATGTAAGGAAGTATGTTTAGTGTTTTGCAAAATATGGTGTGCAGTGGTTTTTGCCAAAAGTCTGAGCCTGACAATATGCTTATAGTTGTGCAGATCTGGTTTGAGCTTTTGCACCTTGAGTGTCTGGTTTCACTAACTGTGTGTGTTAATTAAAATTTTTGTCTGTAAGCAATTATCTAAAAAAAAAAAATCTCTAACTGCTTATTGGTTTTCTGCTCAAATATGTAACACTAATTGGATTGCACCCTTGAAAACTATGATAGAGTAAAGGGGAAAAAAATTGGATTTGTGTAATATGGTACTTACAGTTTTACTTAAACTATGCCTAAACTGCATATTGAGCGTCCCATCACATGCCAATTGACTGTTTTGTGTTTATCTCAGAAATCTTTTTCACAAAATGTTCATACTGCACATCCTTTCAATACACACAATAATGATTATCTTCACTCAACTGTATACCTGTATGCCTTTACTGTGTACTGGAATGAAGGACTGGGCAGCATGGGTTGTGTGGTGGTTACTATGTCCACCTCACAGCAAGAAGATCCTGGATTTGAGTCCCGGGCTCTGCGAGGTTGTTTCTGCAGTTTGTATGGAGAGGATTTGTGAGTTTCCTCCGGGTACTCAAGTTTCCTCCCACAGTCCAAAGACATGCACATTAGGCTAATTAGCCATTGTATTATGGCGCTTCTACATTTAAAAAAAAAAAAAAAGAAAAGAAAAAAAGGTATTGAAAATAAAGTGTCTCCAGTTAAGATGCCCTGTTTAATGTTTTGTAATCTTAAGAGGTATCAAAATCACAAACGTGGTCTGGTGTTAACTTGCACTTTAATACTGAAAATGATGTTCTGAAATATAACAAAATGAAGTCCAGCAGACAATGCATTTACTGTGAACATGTTGTTAGGCTATTGTTAGTACCAAGTTTATAGAAGAGAGGTTTATTTTTCATTCATTCATTCATTTTCAAAGCCGCTCCATCCTAATTAGGGTCGCAGGGAGGCTGGCGCCCATCTCAGCCGACTCTGGGCGAGGGCAGTGTACACTCGGGACAGCTCGCCAGGCCATCGCAGGGCCAACAGTCACACAACCATTGTGATTTGGAACAGCCAATTAGCCTACTGTGCATGTTTTTGGACTGTGGGAGGAAACCTGAGTACCAGGAGGAAACCCACGCAAGCACGGGGAGAACATGCAAACTCCACACCGAAACACCCGAGCTGGGAATTGAACCCAGGCCTTCTTGCTGTGAGGCAGACGTGCTAACCACTACACCACCATGCCACCCTGTTTATTTTTCATTACAGAAATAGAGCCGTTTGTGGTAGCCGTACAATACACTGCCAACCTGTTCAGGGTGTACCTTAGCTTTGTTAGATAAGATTAGATTATATCTATAGCTAAGACTTTTGTGATGCATCTCTCTAGCCTGTAAATATTTATAGTTACATGTAATCTTACTGTGTTCCGTCTTTTCTCTGCTCCAGAATAGTATGCTGCTTTTTCCATCAACACAGGAGAGAACTGTAACCTAATGATAATCTACCTGACTATTCTTGTGTGAAAGGGAATTTAATGTCCAGTACAGTGTATATGCACAAGAACGTGACCTCAGCTCTGATATGGGCAGTAGGAATTTATTAAACTAGTGATATTGCCGCCTGCACATTAATATAATATTGTGTTTTTTATGATTTCTATCGACATAATATATCACATTTCAAAATTTCTTGTGAGACACTTCAAGTGCTCTTGGCTGCAAGCACTAACAGATGTTTAGTTTTCTTTTGTGTCAGGCCGTGCACACTCTTACCAGACAAATTCTGACTAAACTCATGACTATAGGTTAAAGAAAGAAAGAAAGAAAGAAAGAAAGAAAGAAAGAAAAGCAAAGCTGATATGAGCAGTTCATTATGTTTGAGAATCATGACATCATAGCCTACATTTTTGGATAACGTTGTCCTGGTGTACTGTATGCTGTAATCAAATTTTCTACCACACATGTGAAAGTTGTGTGAGAGAGTTGATGTCCTGATTCCCTGAAAGAGATAGAATTGCACAGTATATAGATTCTTGAGGGGGTGTATAGAAGGAGTGGTTTAATGGAGGCAGGGGGATGGGTATGAGAAGGTGAAGCCTTTCCAGACACATGGGAGACAGAGGAGAATTATAAGTGATAAAGACATGGAGTTGATAAGTGATTGGCAACTTTTTATTCTTTTAAATTCTGTCCATTCTTCTCTCTCTCTCTCTCTCTCTCTCTCTCTCTCTCTCTCTCTCTCTCTCTCTCTCTCAGCATTGCTGGATTAACACAGATAGCAACATTGTTTCACTTCACACAGCATGTACATTTGATGTATATTTAAGATGCATGTGCTGAAACATTAGACATATTTTAGTCACATACTTGAGAGCAAAAGAGAAACTGCAGTAAGGAATTATTGATGGTGACAAACCTTTATAGCACGCACAAAAATATCAGCCTCACACTTCCATCTCCCGGATTCCCCATTTTAATCGATGCATGACAAATCTAACGGCTCCGCTAATATCATCTTGTTGTCGCTAGTTTTTCATGAGGAGACATTCCTCTGACGATAAACATCTGCAATGGTTTTAATGATATGCTGTCTGAGCTCCACTTGTAATAACTGCTGTTCAAAGGTCTGAACAAAATGATGAATTAGCCAGGTTTGCTGCAGTGGAGGCTGCAGAGAAGTTCTCCTTTCTTTAGCCAAGGCAGGGAGGCATCAGAGTTGGCACCTGACAGCTCCACCTATTATTTGATGATGGTTAGGGGGTGCTTTTTGCTTCGCTCAAATTGGATCCTGTCTCCTGGAATGAATTATCAAAGGCAGTGGGGAGGATTAATAAATCATCAGCCTGTTTTCTCCCTCATGTTATGTTTATTTCACAAACTGAATGGCTCCTCTCGTTCTACCATGCTGTCTCTCTCTCTCGCTTTCTCTCTCTTCCTGTCTTTCCTTTGAATATAAAGTAGCTTCCTCTTTGCCCCAGTGCTGCCTGAACAGGTGACAGGGATGATGGGAAGTGTTCTTGTGCATGCGTGATGCAAGTTTGTGTGAGTGTGTGTAGTGTCACTGGAGCATGACGTGTCCTCAGACGTGGTTGGGAGCGCAAATACTGGCCAGCCCAGGTTCGCTTCTACCATTTCTCCTGCTCGTTGTGAGAAAGGGCTGCCAGGGTTCTGGCCTTGATTAACAGTCTGTTATGTCCCTTCCTCATCAAGGGTATTGGGAAGGGGAAGGTCAAGCAACTGAAGAAAGGGAGGTGGGGAAGTGAAAGAAAGAGAGAGTATTAATAATCACAGACTCCCAGTACATCCTAAATATTTTATCACTTCCAGCTGTTTGATGTTATGGAGGCTCACTAGACACTACACCACAAACACACTCAGGCACACACATGCACTCGCTAATATCTACATAGTATACACATCAATATGGGACAGCATGGGTTGTTGCCTGGTGTGTGCCCTTTCATTCCAACATTTCCACACAACAATACATTCCTTCACTAATCTCCTTAACTCATATTCCTCTATTTTCAGCTTCTTGTTACAGACATACGTATGAAGAAACAGGTGAGAATCTTTGTACACAAATGAAAGATTGTTACAGTTTTAATGTTGTCAGATGAGTGAGACAATAATTGTCCTAAACCACAATCTTATAACACAAAGTGCATTAGTATATTCTAAACGGTAATGGTGTGGTCTGATTGGTACACTATTATAAAAGATTATTCTGAGTAGATAATACTTGAATCACTGTAACGGACACTCACAGATTGTTATGGGCACTTGGAGCAGGAAACGTCATCATCATCACACTTGAAAATATAATGAAAATATAAATAATATGATATATTTTTATTTTGATTTTCTGCATAGTATATAGTAAAATTTCATTTAGGTGTATTACGTACAAAATTTGGAATGCGTAAGCTAAACAATCAGCACTAAGCTTGGCCCAAAGCGCAGAGCTCACCTGACGTGCCTCTCTCGTGGTTAAAATATGTAAATAAAAACTATCAAAATCTTGTTTTAGTCTGCTTTACTTTGTTAAAAAAAAGAGAATTTAAAAAAAGACAACTTTACACAGCTCTTCACCAGCTTGGGCGTTCGCCCAGAGTTCATCCATCTCCATCATCAGTATAAGAAATGTTAAAAATTTAAATAATAAACCATAAATATATTATAGTGTGCTTGCACGCATAGTACAGTTTTTTTTTAGCTACTCTAAATATCACCTGTATGAGTGTATGAGTCTGTGAATGTATGTGCATGGAGCCCTGCAATAGACATGGAGAAATGGTGTCCCATCCAGGATGTATTTAGAGCATTTTCATCTAGGATAGCCTTTGAGTCTTATCAAGGATAAAATTATTATTGAAGATGAATAATTGAAAGAATGTTGTAAACATATACTATTTTGCTATCTCCATTTTAGTATTATATATTTTTTTAATATACATAATTTATTCATTCATTTTCTAAGCCGCTCCATCCTAATTAGGGTCACGGGGAGGCTGGCACCCATCTTGGCCAACTCTGGGCGACTTCAGGGGTACACCCTGAACAGCTCGCCAGGCCATTGCAGGGCCAACACACATACAACCATTCACATTCACACTCACACCTATGGGTGATTTGGAACCTCCAATCAGCCTACTGTGTATGTTTTTGGACTGTGGGAGGAAACCGGTGTACACAGAGGAAACCCACACAAGCACATGGAGAACATCCAAACTCCACACAGAAACGCCCTGAGCCCGCAATTCGAACCCGGGACCTACTTGCTGTGAGGCGGATGTGCTAACCACTGTGCCACCGTGGCGCCTAATTTTTTAATATTCACATAACATATATAACATAAATTACTGCTCTAACTCTATGCAACTGTTTTCACTCAACTGCCAATAAGCTGTCAGGAGCAATTTTCAAAAAAGAAATCAGCTGTGGTGAACAGAAACATATAAACTATTTTAAGCAACTGTGATGTGGTACTGAACTAAACTGTGAATATTATATATTTCTATGCACAAATATTTCTCAACAGTGCTCCAATCAAATTAATGAGGAACTCAGCCTGAATGCACCAGGACACATTTTTGGTCTTTTTTTAATAGAAGAGAAGGTGGCTCTGTGGTATTGCAGTTGCCTGCTGGTCTACAAGTTGTGAATTCTGTTCCAGCACTCTGTGGTTACCTTTGTGTCCTCCTTCAAAATTGCTTTTTAAAGCATTATTAAACATGTACAGTATTCAAATAGCTTTACCAAATGAACAAATTTACAGGCAGTCTGTGAAAAGTTACCATATGGTAGCTTTGCTATAAAACAAAAAAGAAAAAGAAAAAAAATGGAAAGGAAAGGCAACCACGAGGCCTGCAGTCCGTCTGGACCCAAACTGGTGGGACTTCCTCATTCCTCATTCCTCTGTCCCTGTCTTTGTCCTCTCATTTTTGTCTCTTGGCCTCTTTGTCTTTCTATGTGTATATGACTAGTGCTATATTTCAGCAGCATTTTAAGCACAGGGTGAATTGGCTAGCTGATAGATGGAGGACTATAGGGCAGGAATATGACGGCTGTTGGAGGGCATGCTGGGTTTATTTATTGGAGTGAGGCTGTCGGGTGTAGTGTTATTAATAACAGTGATAGACTGGACCTCACATACTCCATCACACACAGTGTTGCTAAAGAGACACACACACACACACACACACACACACACACACACACACACCCTAGGTAGATGATCAGAGAAACACAATACAGTCATATTGCTCTAAGGGGAAAGTATGTTGAAATCAAATTTTAAGTATGGCCTGTTTCTTTATTTGTGTGGGTGGCAATGTGCATGCATATCCCATGATGCATATACATTAATGCAATATGTACAGCAGGTGTTCTTCTGGTGACTAAGAACATCAGTGTAGGACATTATCAGACTGCCATCATAAACTGTCACAAGAGCTCTATACAGAAAAGGATATGATATTAGGCTTGTAGTCCATTACCTGAGTCATGCATATTCAAGAAAATAGTGATATGGTCAAATGTATCATCCTTTACCACATTAACATGTGGGTGACTGTATGTGTGGCATACACCATATGACAGTGGTACAAAAATGACCTCTGATGAGAAAGGGCAGGTGGTTCTGGTATGCTATGGTGGCCATTTTTCCTAGCATAGTTTTGGTCCATTTGTCCACTAGTGGAAAAGGTTACTGCAAATTACTCACATATTTTCTGAACTGTTTAATCCTATTAGGGTCAGGGGGAGGCTGGAGCCTATCTCAGCCAACACTGGGCAAAGATACACCCTGAACAGCTTGCCAGGGCCAACAAACACACAAACATTCAAACAACACAGGGGCCTAGGGGCAATTTAGAACAGCTATTTAGCCTAATGTCCATGTCTTTGGATTGTGGGAGGAAACCAGAGTAGCTGGAGGAAACCCACACAAGTACTGGAAGGACATGAAACACAAAACAGAAAGGCCCAATCCCAGGACTTGAACCCATGACCTTTTTGCTGTGAGCCAGACGTGTTAATCACCACGCCACCATGCAGCGCAACTGCAAATCGATACTTATTTTGGCTGATCACTTTAAAGGGGAAAATTTGTATTCATTTATTTTTAATCCACACCCTATTTTACCATTTCTTTGAGTCCAAAATATAACTAGGAGCAGAAAACTATTCAAATTGCCTCAGTACAAAGAATGCTGTACAAAGTTTTTTTTTTTAACCACTGATGAAACCTATCTATCCTGAAAGGAGTGATCTTAAGTCCTCATTCTACTGGGCTCAAGGGTGCACCTGAATTTGATGTGTATGAAATTACGTAAATCATATACTATGGCTTTGTGATTGCAATGTAATTCAGCAAACACAATGTATATACTAATTACTATATCATTGAACTATGGTTAATAACTATTATGGTTATTATAGTTCATAGCAGCCCTGCAATGGATTGGCAACTTGCCCAGGGTTTACCCCGCCTCTTGCCTGAAGTCAGCAGGGATTGGCTCCAGATTCCCCTGTGATCCTGATGGATAAGTGGTAAAGATAATGAATGAATGGATGGATATGGAGCTTTCTTTGAAGTTGGGGTTAGAGAGGGTATGCGCACATGTAGGTAAATATCTCTACAGGCATGTGTATACATGTGGTGCTGTGTGTGTGTGTGTGTGTGTGTGTGTGTGTGTGTGTGTGTGTGTGTGTGTGTGTGTGCATATATATGTGTGTTATGCCTCTCCAGAAGGACCCCAGATCAAAACCATGCCCCCCCTTCTTCAGCCTCCATCTCTGTTCTTTCTCCGCCCCCTCACTCATTAAAAACTGCAGCTCCAGCTTCTACTTAAATCCCACTTGCTGAAAAAAAATATTACATAGGTCAAAAAAATTCCTCTTTCTACATATTCCATAACAATCTATACATCAAAATAATTTTTTTTATTTATATCCCCTTTTATAGATAAAGTATGAAACACAGACACATACAGACACACACTCACTCACTCAAACTCACTTACACTTTCTTGGCTGTGACAGGAATCTGATGATGGTGGGACTGTGAGGCCTTGCACACGGCATTGCTTCCAAGAGAACAACACATGTGAGAGCACACGGAGATCCAAAGTGCTGACACAACCGTTAGAACAGGCTAACAGCTTCAGCATGATGGCTAAATAGAACTCTAGTGAATGAGAATGAATGTCAGTCATTTAAAAAAAAAAAAAAGCCATTAATGACCCTTAATCTGTTTAAGCAAAGTGGATGAGTTATGTAAGTCAAGGGTCTTTAACCCTGTTCCTGCAGATCTTCCTTCCGGCAGGTTTTCTCTCCAGACAAAATTTACCGCACCTCTTTTTTAGCTAAACAATAATTTTTTAAGGCAATAATCAGAGGGTCAGGTGTGCCTGATTAGGGTTGGAGCCAAAGTCTGCAGGAAGGTACCTCTTCAGGAACAGGTTTGAAGACCCCTGATATAAGTGTCCTGCATAAGCAAGTTTGTTTTGGAACTGCACTACTGAAATAAAATGACGATTAGGAAGTAATCAGCTATAAGGAACTAAACAAATGAACATGAAAAAGGGTACACAGTTGCTTCAGCAGGTTGCTTCTGGTCATTGTTTTCTGAGCAATATTCTGAGAGCAATATTCACTGAGCTGGAAGTCATTCAGTGGCATCAGCACAGTTCAAATATTTCAGAATTCACTGCATGAGTGTATCACAAGACACAATAGAGACAACAGGGACGGTTTTATATGCAGCAAGCTACACCAGAATGTCTCACAGCTGAGCTGGTATTCATATTATAACATATTTATCACAAAGGAGCCTCTGGACAAAGTGAAGCCATCTTCATCTGCATGTCATGTTTTTAAGTGGCCGTTTTGCAGTTCATTTCTGAATTATTTCTGATGATGACCTCTACTTTTCATGACAGGCCTTTTAGGGTCATAAAACATGCTGATTGACTGTGTAAAAGGAAAGCAAGAGTGACCCCTGCTGTAAAAAAACTGCAAATTATTTTTATTGTCAATCAGCATTGCACTTTCCCTTCATTATTAGGCATTGTGTACGGTATGATACATGCATTTAAATGTTTTTATTCATCAGTTCAATAATGAATAAAATGGATTTGCAGGCATTGTTATTTTTAAGCATATCTCACTGTTTCTAGGGTATATATAGTATATGGCTATGTGTTTATTGCCTGTTAATGACACAGAATGACTTCTGCTATGGTGTGGTTGATGCGATGGGGCCCGACAGGCGTGAAGCAGCTCAAATCAGGCGTGTAGACGCCAGCAATTAACCACTTTTAGGATGTGAGTTTACTCCACATTGAGCCTGGAGTAAGAGGGATGCTGATCCAGAGGCTTCCTTAGTGCTGCTGTCACTTTCACTAAGAGTGTCTGTAACCTCTGCTGTTTAGGCTAAATCCATCAGAAATAGTGGAGTATATTGTAGCATGAAGGTAGTGAACATTTTTATAAGTTTACTGATGTGTTGACATGTATAGGAACAGTGTTCTTAAGGCCTGTAAGCTACCGGACTGTACAATTAGTCCTGGATGTAGTGAAATACTCTATCTCGCTCTTATGGTTAATATTATGCCATAATATGAAACAACAGACATTATTCTATTGTCAGATACTGGTGTGCACTTTGACTTCTAACTCTAGTAAACTTTGTTGTAAATTAAAAGAGTGACATTTTTAAAAATCTTGAACAGAGAAGTTAGAGGAGTCCAAGAACAAGCAGATATTTTGTATTTTGTGCTTTGAGAGGAAGCGATTCCCAGTTGACTTCTGATGAGAGAGGAGGTACATCATGAACAACCGGAACAGGTCAGAATAGCTTTCACTTAAGCAAATACCTTGTAAGTCCAAAACAAGGAGGAATTGTGCTGATGTGCTAAATGGAGTTACTCGGCTCTTCTACAAAACCGAGCGTATGTGAATTCAAAAAGTACTGCATATTTTATCCTGGTAAAACCTAGTAAGTCAACAAGTTTTACGCAGTTTACCTAGGGTTTTCATAATTTTCTTAAAACACTACTTCAATGAATTACTCGGTTTTTGCTATACACCCAAGAAATGGTTTCCTTTCTGGAAAACAACTGTTACAACTGACCCCAGTAGACCAGATGATTATTCAGAATTCTGAACTTGACATGCAAGAGTTTTTTTTCTAAATCGAGCTGCAACATAATAATTTATCATTTAAATAATTTATTTAAGAAAAAGCAGAATAAGTAACAGCTATTTATTCTCAGTGTTTCTGTGTGGAGTTTGCATTAAAAAGAAAAAAAGAAAAAAGAACAAAAAAACTTACAAAAAATGCCACACTGTATTTTTTATATATATATTGTAATGAATAGATAGAATAAAATAAACCACAATGCATTCATTGTTAAGTATTTTTAAAACCTTGGTTCTTCCCAAAAGCCAGTACGCCAAGTAGTAATTTGCCCTTTTCAATGCCACTGACTTTCCACTGGGTTACATTAGAAAACAAAGTAGTCATTCACTCAGTCACTCACTCATTCATTTGCCAAGCCACTTAATCCTACTAGGGTCGCAAGGAGACTGGAGCCTATCTCAGCCGACTCTAGACAAAGGCAGGGTATACCCTGAAGTGCTCGCCTGTCCATCACAGGGCCAACACACACAACCATTCAGACTCTTACAGCCAATTAGCCTAATGTGCAAGTCTTTGGACTGTGGGTGGAAACCAAAGTTCCCAGAGGAAACCCACACAGGCATGGGGAGAACATGCAAACTCCACTCAAATACACCCTCATCTCCATTACTCAGGCTTTTAGGGATAGAGTAAATGCTCTTGGAATTATCTTTATCAAATCTATTTACCCCCAGTGCAGCTAAGTGGGATATCAAAGGCCAGCCAGGTCTCTCACTGTCTGTGGTGGGAGGCATGTAAAAGAACCATTGCTTATTTTCATCAAGAGTAGGCTGCATAGTCATCGGCGTGTGTTTCTGCCCTGCGATGGCCTGGCGAGCTGTCCAGGGTGTACTCTACCTTCACCCAGAGTCGGCTGAGATGGGTGCCAGCCTCCTCGTGAGCCTAATTAGGATTAAGCGGTTCAGAAAATGAATCAATGAAATCTATTTACACAATCGATCACACATCAAGACACAACCATGACTGTTTAATATTTGTCATGCATCACTCGTCCACCATTAGTAAACAGGCACACTTGCCAACCAGTAAGTCACGTGATGTCACTATGATCATTCCCATTTGGAAGGGTGATCTGGCCTTTTTAACCTAATATTGACTTATTGATCAAGCTTATTCAGTAAAATCAATGTGACAATATATACAAATAGAGCTGCAAGCAGTGGTTCCCAGGGTCCAAGCAAGGAGACTAAAGAAGAGTATGAGTTGTGATGAAAAGGAGTAATGATGGAGAGGAAGAGGAGTAATAAAGAGGAGTGATGAAGATGAATTATGAAACATAGAGATAAAGAGGAGTGATGGAGATGAAGAGAAGGTGATGTCACAGGAATGGGTTGGAATCTGTGATGATGAAGAGGAAGATGAGTGATGAAGAGGAGTGATGGGGATGAAAAAAATAATCTTTGAAGACGTTACAGGGAGGAAGAGGAGTGACGAAGAGGAAGAGGAGTAAATGACAAGGAAGATTAATGATAATGAAGACGAAGGGTAAAGAAGAGTGATGAATAGGAATGACGGTGAGGAAGAGGAGATGATGTCACAGAAAGGGGTTGGAACCTGTGATGACACAGCGAGGTTTTTTGGGGGGGGGAGGTGGAGGGGGGGGGGGGGTGTACATACAAGCTTGGACCTCTGGATATGAAACTACTACACACGTCTCTTCATCTAAACTGAATCGTGCTTTTTAACCTAATTCAGAATAAAATATGTGTACCTGGCAACCCTAGCTCTATTTCAACCTAGCCTTCACACTGTTATCAATGTATCCTGCAACAATACACGTACTACTAAAAGCTTATAAAAAAACTATTTAATCTTGAGGTTGCTAATAGGACACGTGAGTGACGTATACAGGCCTGAAATATCCCCCCTCTCTGTTGGACTTTGGGAGAGCAAGAATGACGTATGTAGTCACTCTGGTTTGCGTCCACTAGGTGGCAGTAGGTAAATATTTCGTTGTGAAACAGTACAGAAGAAGAAGTGCAGTCAAAAAGTAAATTCTTCATCCTTCATCAACGTTTTTGTGTCAGTGATCATCTGAAATCACTCGTTTGTGTCTCGGGGAATCATGAGCTGCTTGTGGATGGGTAATGTAAGTGAATCTCAGTGAAATGGTCCAACGACTGATTACAATCTTACATTAATGTTCATCTAGAGTGTAAGGATTTGATCTGGAAATGCAATTTTCCTGTAGTGTAGTGTTTGGCAGGTAGGAAACTCAGAGCATAGATCACACTTATGGTTAATTTCTGTGCACTAAGACCCAAAAGGCTTTACTGTGTTATCTTTAAAGTCTACTTTTGCTGTTCAGGTTGATCCCTACATGGATGAGAGTTTTGTTTCCCGTGCTTTTGCTACCATGGGAGAGCTTGTGGTCAGTGTAAGAATTGTTCGAAACAAAACAGACAAGTAAGTTTGCACTTTCCCCCCTTCTTTTTTCCTCTTTTTATATTCAGTGTGTTTATCTTTAAAGGTGCACCATTTTCCATTGGCCCAATGCACGTATTTTTCTGCAGCCATAACATCAGCTGGCGTGTTATATGGACAGCCCTGTACTCAGCAACCTGCAATGCACTGTGTGTTCTGACTCCTTTCCATCCAGCATTAACAGTTTCAGCAGTTTGTGCTACAGTAGCTGCTCTGTGGGATCAGATTCGACACTCTACCTTTTGCTCCCCATGTGCACCAGTAAGCCTTGGGCATCCGTAACCTTACTTCAGACACCTTTTGTGAGTACTTAGCACTGCATACCAGGAACACCCCGCAACACCTGCTGTTTTGGTGATGAACAGATAGATACAGACCCACAATGTGGCTCTTGTCAAAGTTACTCAGAGCCTTAGGCTTGCTCATTTTTCCTACTTTTAGCATATCAAATGACTGTTCGTTTTCTGACTAATACATCCACCTTTTAGGCAGATGCCGCTGGAATGTTCACCTCTCAGTCATTATAATGTCGTTCTTATGGCTGATCAGGGTCTATTCATGTCTGGAACAGCAGGTCTTGTGTGGTGTTCCTGATATGTAGTGGAGTCATTCCCCACATTCTAGGAAAAATGAGCAAATTCACCTAGAGTTTCCCAGGTGACCATCCCAGAATTCAATGAAACTTTAACGAGACATGCAACATGTTTCAACATGAACACATGCAAAATTTCAAGGTCCTAGTTCAAACACTTTCCGAGGTATGTTCATTTAAAGATCGCAGGGTAGTACCCATTTGTCGGCTTGTAACGAAGCACACTAAAAGAACAGGACCCACTCTGTCAGAATCTGCAGTCAAAATTACTCCATTTGTCAAGGTTAGGTTGCTTGCTCAAGGACCCAACAGTTGCACCTTGGTGGTACTGGGGCTTGAACCGCCAACCTTCGGATTAGTAATCCAGAGCCTTAACCACTGAGACACCACTGCCCTGCTACATGTATACTAGATCTAGCAACACAAAATTTCAGCCTTGTTGCTCATTTCCGTCATATTTAGCCATCATCTTAAAGTTTCATAATTTTCGCTTGTGACACTTTTTGAATTTGTTTTTGTTTTTGCACTTTCCTTCTGAAGAGTCTCAAACTGTTATCAGAGTAATAATAAACAAAATCAAATGTTTTTAATTTGCTTTTATAACAATTAGAAAAGTGACATTTGTCACACATAATTATCTATCATAGATTCTATTATCGAATTGTACATGTACAATATAATTTATATAACCTATATTTATCATTTCAAATGATGTATTTATATCCCCACTGAATAATTAATATAAGGATATATTATGATATAGATTATATACATCTTCTTTTCATAAGCTTTGAGCAAATATTATGGAACTTCATTATAATATTTGGAACAATCTACCAGTAAACTGTTTCTGCAAAGAGAGTTCGGTACCTGCATATATGTTTCAGTTTTACTGAAAAGTTGGCAAAAGTCCAATTATTTGTTGGAAGTCTTTTTGGGAGAGTGTGTAGTTACATGCACTTATGCTTATGAAAAGAAGATGCATATAATCTCTATAATAATATACAATAATATGTTTCATTTCATGTTACATGCTTTCAAAAATGCCCAAAATGGTAAAATTGCAAGTCGCGGGCCGACAAATGGGTACTAGCCTGCCATCTTTAAATGAACATATCTCGTAAAGTTTTCGAACTAGGACCTTGACATTTTTCATGTGTTCATGTTGAAACATGTTCTATGTCTGGTTAAAGTTTCATTGAATTCTGGGATGGTCACCTGGGAAGTTTTCTGAAAGATTTGACGTGGAATGACCCAGTGGTAATTACCTACAAAAGGTGCTCTAAGAAAGGGCGATCAGTGTACTGAAAAGAGTGTCACGTGTGCCCAACGATCAGTGATGCATGTGGGAAGTGAAGGTTAGTAAGTTTAGTCTGATTCCACATAAGAGCTACTGTAGCACAAACTGCTGAAACTGTTAATGCTAGAAAGGTGTCAGAACACTCAGTGCATTGCAGCTTGCTGTGTATGGGGTTGCCTAGCTGCAGTCACATAATGTAAATGTTATGGCTGATCAGTGTATATTGGTAACTGAATTACAGGTCTGCTCTTGGTTATTGCTTTGTGGAAGTTTCTGATGAAGCTACAGCAGAGAGATGCCTCAGAAAATTTAATGGGAAACTTCTACCCAGATCCATGCCGGTAGGTCATTTGTTTCCTCTTCAGCTATAAATAATGCTCTATCACCAAAAGTAAGTGGACATGAGATAGATGCACCTTAAATTAATTTGGCAATGTCACTAACATATTATTGATTAAGATTACCTAATATCTATTTTGAACCTTTGCTGCTATGACGGTCTCCACTGTTCTCGCAAGTATTTTCAGTATATTTATTTAGAGTGGCTGTGGGGATTTGTCATCAGCAGGAGCATTATTGAAGTCAGTCACTGATGTCAGGGGAGGAGACCTGAGGTGCAGTCAGCATTCTAGTTCACTGAAAGATGAGTTGAGTGCAGGGCTCTGAGAAGACCACTCAAGTTATTTCACATTAGCCTTGGTAAACCATATGCTTATGGACCTAGTTGTGTGCATAACACATTGTCATGATGGAACTAGGACTTGACCTTTGGCTAGTGTGGCCTAGATGCCTTAACAAGCAGGCAGGAGAAATCCCACTGCAAACAAAAACATTCTGGACAGTTTAAAGAAGGTGTATAAAAGGATGAGATGGTCAGGTGTCCACATACTTTAGGCGTAATACTTACTAATCAACAGTAATATTGGTGAGTAGTAGTATGAAATGTCAGTAATAATTAATTGTTCCTTTCCTCTGCATGTAGACAATCTGTACAGCCTAATAAATGTTAAACTTGAGTGATTTATGTCCATGGTTGAATTTCAGTCTGATCAGATGTAACTTAAATTAATCATTATTCCACATTTTTAGGAATTCTGTTTAGACGGCTCAATGATTGAACTGTTTGCCAATATGCCTAAGGCTATTAGTTCCTAAGCCTTTGGTCAATACAAGCTAGCAAACAATTGGAACTGTAACAATGAGCAAATATTTGGCCTCAAAACAAAGTTATGTGCTTGAGACTAAAATATATTTCCTTGTAGCAAGAAAGGCATATGCCTATGATAAGTCGATAAGTACAAGACTGTTACTTTTCCAGTCATACTGACACACACTTCAGCCCTCCTAATTTTCCTTAAAGGGAAAACGTCATCAGCATTGTTTTCTTCTGACTTGACTTACTCTCTTTGGTGAGTCTGTAGTCATACCTGCAGTGATGTGTTCATATTCATGTATAGTTCATATTCAGGTCAGCAGTATGGTTAAGGGGAAACCACAACATAATTACAACACTGTCTAGGCAGCAACCCCATATTTCTTTTGGCTTGTGATTCTTTTGAACTTAAAACGCTTAAAACACTCTGAACGTCTTGTAGTGATGATTCTTGGTTTTGCTCAAGATTAGAATTAATCTTGTGTTCATCTATATATGCTTTTAATTTGCTTTTTTTGTTATTATTATTCAGCCTAGAAGATTCAAGCTAAAAACTGCAACTGCTGGAAAGCAAGGAGATAACAGGTAGACATTATGTGTCTTTCTTTTCAGTTACTTGCATTTGTTCATAGGATATAAAACATGCAGTGATCAGCCATAACAATAAAAACATTATGACCTGTGACAGGTGACGTGAATAACATTGATTAGTATATACTACTCGGGAATGGCGCAGTCTATTTGGTCCACTATCAGGGCATTAAAAGGCATTATCCTGAGAGGATAATAATTGAATCAACATGGTACATATTCATGGTTTTTCACAGTCACTTGGAGCAGGTGACATCATCACTGTCCCACTCGAGAAGGGAAAATGAACCATTAAAATCTTGGTTATTTATGTGTGTGTTTTTTTTTTTTTTAAGTTTCTGCATAGTATGTATTAAAACTTTGAATTGGTGTAAAAACACACCTTTATTGAGTGTGGTTTACTTGCATTTCTGTGTAGTATGTAATAAACTGAATACGTTTACAGACACAGACACCATTAGCTACACAACACTTATGCTCATGGAGCACACAGGGATCATGTGAACTGTCTCTGTAATGGTTAAAATATCTAAAACTATGAAAATCTTTTTTATTTGTCTTTATGTATCTGGATAGTACATACTAAAACTCTTAAAGAATGTTAGAGATGCCTTTACACAACCCTTATGTACCTGCTGGTGTATACACATGGAGCTCCTGCATCAGTCAGTATTTTAAATATATAACTGTAAAAATGTATTGTTTTTTTTTTTTTATTAAAAATTTTTTTTTTTTATTAAAAATTTTTTTTTTTAGCTTATGTTCCCGTGTAGTATGTACTAAAACAATTCACTGAATGTTGCTGGTGGATATTGCTGAATTGAATGTCACTATTCAGTGACATCCACCTCGCCTTCAGCACATAACTGTGAATCATCTCATTACAGTGGCACCTGTCAATGTGAGATGTGTTAGGCAGAACATGTGAGATGTGTTAGGCAGAACGTGTGAGATGTGTTAGGCAGAACGTGAACAGTCAGTTCTCAAATTTGATGTGTTCGAAGCAGGAAAATGAGCACGTGCAAGGATCTGAGTTATTTTGAGAGGGCCATACTGTGACTGTGGGGTGTATACAATGCTGTGAACAGCTCGCTAGTCCATTGCAGGGTAAACATACGCACACGCAACCATTCACACTCACACCTAGGGTCAATTTGTAACACTCAATATGCATAATTTGCATGTCTTTGGACTGTGGGAGGAAACCGGGGCATGAAGGAAACCCACACAAGCATGGGGAGAACATGCAAACTCCACACACCCAGGACGTTCTTGCTGTGAGGTGGACATGCTAGCCACTACGCCACCATGCTGCCCATTTTGCTTTATATATTCAGCATGTGAAATAAGAAGGCATTTTTATACATTCGGAACAATTTGTGTTTTTCCAAACACATCATTGATTTGCTCTATAAACGGATATCTTTCAGAGTACCTTATTAAGACATTCAGAAGTGTTATTGTCTTTGTAGTTTTGTAAGCCTGAAGTCTAGCTTTTGCTAGAGTTTATTACTTTGTATTTCTTAATTAAAAAAAAAGATGATCAGCCTGTGGCAAAATGTTTTATTGTATTTGCTTACTGAACAGACTTTCAAGTGTGTGGTGTCAATGTTGTTTTTTGCAGAAATGAGAGTGGGTATTTTGATCTCACATGCTCTCAGCCGTATACATTTGACAACCAATACTTTGATTTCAATGGCTCTCAGTTGCCAACATGTGACCACAACCAGTACTATCAGCAGTGCTCTGACTACTACTCAAACTGGGGCTATAATCAGAGTGCAGGTCACAGCTCATACAACTACTATAATCAGGTAAGTTCTGTCCTCTAACATTACCTCTTTACACTACTGTGCAAAAGTCTTAAGCACCTTGTTGTTTTTAGTATAAAACTTAGATTTTTTTTTATTTTATGACTTGTACATTAGCAAATCATTACAAAATCATTTCAGATTTACAGACATTAGTTTTTCAGCACAAAAAATGTTTGCATGTCAATGAAAAAAGCAGTATATTATGTAAGAAACCACTTTTGCGACAAAAACATAATGAAGGTTGCTGGGATTTGCATGCAAATAAAGAAGTAAGTGTGACAGTCAAAATCTTCAGGAGAACTGTGGCTGGTTTTGCTCAGTGAAACTGCACAGACTGTACCTTAGAATACTATGTTAATAATAATAATGTTGTTTTATTTATTACTGTTTACTGTGCTTTAAAGTGCAGTTAACTTTATAGTATTTTATATAGAAATGTGGAATTATTGGCAGCCTTTGGTACACAATTGGTAGCTGTGCCGATCAAAACCCAGTACTGTTGTTGTAATTTGTTTAGGGCAAATAAGAAATAAATAGAGAAATAAATCTTCCCTCTGGGGCTGCCATCCGCTGGAAAATTTCACAGCAGAAGTGATGTAGAAGCACCAGTAAGGCAGCGACGATAAGAGTTGTCATTCCTTATCACCAGTCCTCGAAATGATCCTTGCAGGCAACTTTATGCCTACCGAACATAAATTTGTCTACAGAATGCCCAGTTCCGATATGTAGCCAATGTATAGCTAAATGATGCTTTTCTTGAAATTTATGTGGATTTGGTATCTGGAAAAAAGTCTTAGCCTTCACTTTACCACACTCGGTACAGCCAAATGCCTGGCATTCAGGTATAGCGCCATCTTGCTACTGGCACTTTGACGTCATAATCTCGGGATTTCTCACTCTTGTATCTATTTCGAGAAGTACCCATGATGATCTTTACAAAGTGATGGATCTGTATTTAGGTACTATTTTCAAACAGGTGTTCTCAAACAATGATTCAGATATCTTAATTTAAATGTTATGGTGGTACAATTTAAGCTATTTCCGGTATTCTAAAGCAGTGAGGAAGGCCTGTCCTTACTTCCACTTCACTGATTTATATGTAAATATAAGGCATTGTTGCTCTACAACATTTCTTTGCATGTGCCTCAAACTGCACAGTACTGCACATGTAAAGACATTTTAAATTTAAACCATAACTACTTGAAAGTTACTAAACATTTGCATAAGCTTGGATATTGATATGTAAACAATGTTTCCCTAACATTTCAGGCTTATGAAGACACAAATGAAGATGCTTTGCTTGAAGGTAAGTGCTCTCCATCAGTTGTGTCAAATTACCCATCTTTTTAATTTAAAATTCTTTCTTTGCTGATTTTCCTACAGATCCCTGTTTAAGCTTGGATGTAGTAGAAGCAAACAGACAGTACATGATAGACAGTGAGGAGCTCTATGATGCCCTTGTAGACTGCCACTGGCCTGCATTTGAATTTCACAACTCTCCTGAATACCCTCCTGAGTACTCCTAGAATGAGGAGACAGACTGCTCATCCTCTGGTGTGACACAGGGCTCATGTGGTCCCTTCAGATGATTCTGTGTGAAGGTGTGTGAATGAAGCTGTTTTATGCCTTCTTCAGTGCCCTCAGGAATGGGAGTGAATATAAACCACAAATATCTGAAAGATGAAGATATACCATGGACATGTTTGCATTGCTTAAAAGGATGAAATCCACAGAAGCTGTTCTGTTTTCTTTCCTTTAGGTTCTTTTCATATTCACTGGATAACATGTACAGCTTGGTCACATTAAATTATTTTAATGTATCAAAATAATTTTCTTTGCTGTGAAACAATCTCTTGATACAGATCATTTGAAGTGCAGTGTTTGGTTAAGTTAAATATTGTGCTCAAAGTGCCTTCACAGGATGCCGATCATGATCCCGAGTTGTCACGAGCATATTGTAATGTTACCTCAGAGGAAATCAGGGAACATCAGTACACACTGAAAAACATCAGAGGACATTTCAGTAAAAGGTTTTTTGTTTTTTTTCTGTAATTTCAGAGACACATAAGAGCAACATCGATACAAATTGGAGTGGCATCAGTGTAGATTGAATAACATCAGAGTCACATTGAGTAATAATTGGACAACATTGGTACATATTGGAACACAATTGCCTAAAACATCAGCATATCATCTGAATATGATTGGCTCAAATTGGGATCATGATCAGTATCTTGTGAGCGCACCTTTTAGTTTGAATAATACTGAGACCAAATTTTGGTATGGTGGTGGGTGCCATTGTCTGCTGAAAATGTTAAAAGGTATTTCATACTGAAATTGCTGTTTGTTAGATCAGATAATGTGTTTGCCTCAGATGTCTTTATGAGGTTATCTCTCTCCCCCACCCCAATATATGGTTTCTTGGTTTTGTTAAAAAATTATATATATTTTTTGACATTGTCATGAAGAGTGCTCTGTCTTTTATTGCTGCAGATAATTGTTTAAAGTTCAAGTAGCTGCAGAACCTTCACTTTTTCTGTGTATTCTCACTTGTATTTACCCTTCCCATTAGATTAATTTACCAGAGTTGATAAACCTGCAGCAAGATCATCTATCATTAGTATGATGAGGAGTTTGATTAACTGAAGACAGATACACAGCATGATTTTCTGCCTGAGCACCAGAATGATCTTACAGCAAACATGTTGCTATAATATATTCTGAAATTATAACTACATGTGTACATGTATCCCTTGTTATAGTAACACTACGCTATTGGCTTTTGTAATAAATACAGTGATATTTTTATATTTTCTTCAAATTTGCAAACCTCTCTTAGGAACCCAACCCTTGGACAGTGTTTATGAAAGATGTTGGCTGTAAGCCTACAGAAACACCTACGAGCAAGACCTTTAATATGTTCCGGATCCTACATGATTACTGGACTAATATTTGAGCATGATTTTCTTAGAGTGAACATTCACACAGAAGCTGCATAGACATTTAGGTTAGCTGACTTCCACCAGAAAAATATTCTTTTTGAAACTGAAAGAAAAGAAAAATCATATTTTCTCTTTTCCCATCAAGGACGTGTATTTAAAGCTTAATACCACATGGAGCAGTCATACTGTTACTGAACATAAGATGCAACCAGATCTAAACATACATTGCAACTGAAAGGCAACACACAGACTAAAATTTACCTTACCTACAAATAAAATATTGCTGTGCTAGATGCAACACAAGGCGACCTGGTGGTGTAGAGGCTAGGATGTCTACCTCACAGCAAGAAGGTCCAGGGTTCGGCACACGGAAAAAGTGTTTCGGTGTGGAGTTCGCATGTTCTAACCATGCTTGTGTGGGTTTCCTCTGGGTACTCTGGTTTGTTCACACAGTAAAAAGACATGCACATTAGGCTAATTGGCTGTTTCAAATTGCTCGTGAGTGTGAATGGTTGTTGTGGCCCTGAGATGGTCTGGTGAGCTGCTCAGCATGTACCCTGCCTTCACCCAGAGTTGGCTGAGATAGGCACCAACCGCCGCGCGACCCTAGTGGGATTAAGTGGTTCAGTAAATGAATGAGTGAGTGAGTGAATGTTCTAATTTTGTAAACATTCACATTCTGATTCCCATTCAAATAAATAAATGTAAAATGTAAATAAAAAACCAGTGAGTGGGAGCTTAAATTACTTAAATCACCAAAAGTTCTGATTTGTATGACATTTTCATGAATTAGATGCAGAGTTATTTATATGCCAGCACATGTGCTCAAATTTGCAATTGTTTCTGTACAACTATGATGGATGGATGCACCTGTATGTATGCTTGTTTCAACATAAAGAATGAAATAATTGAAAACAAACATTTGCTTAGATTTGAATGTATATTCAGAGATTTAACAGAGTTTGAATACTAAAAAAGGGACATTTCCTTGGACAATGTATGTCGTGCCAGTACATACATAAAATGTGAGTAACTTTCTGTTTTATGTATTTACAGCATGGTGCAGTTTACTGTGCATCATTCATTCATCATTCATTTGCCAAGCCGCTTATCTTACTAGGGTCACGGGGAGGCTGAAGCCAATCTTAGCCGATCCTGGGCAAAGGCGGAGTACACCCTGAACAGCTCGCCAGTCCCCGGCAGGGCCAACACACACACACACACACACACAGAACCATAGAATCTCCACACAGAAATGCCCTTGCTGAGCCTGGGACTTGAATCCATGACCTTCTTGCTCCAAGGCAGACATACTAATCACTACGCCACAGTGTATTGTGTAGTATATACTAAAACAGTTATACACCTCAGGCTCTGTGGATGTCACTGAACTGGAAAGTCTTCTCCACGTTTCATGTGGGGGGAAGGAGAGGGGGGGGGGGGGGGGGGGGGAGGGGGAGGGGGGGGGGGGGGGGGGGGGGGGGGGGGGGGGGGGGGGGG
>JBCNYH010000001.1:22755238-22765628 GCA_039654325.1 Tandanus tandanus
TGCAGTTTGCGAGTACTTGTAGCTGGTAGACCTTGAACTCTGGTGTCAGTGCCTGTTTCAACGCTACAGCCACTCCTGCAATAGCGTGGTTATGAGGTCCTCCCTGCAGTCCAGGAAACACTGCCTGATTAATCAAACTCTCCAGATTATACAGAGTTTCCTTCCCTGTCTTTGCGTCGACACTGCGCACACCTTTTCGGTAAAATATAATTCCTGATCTGCAGCCTCTCAGGGTCTTGTGGGTAGTAGTGGAAACAATATCACAGTAATCAAAGGGCGATGGAACCACTCCGACTGCAACAAGTCCACTAATGTGCGCCATGTCGTCCAGCAGGTAAGCCCCATTCTCATCTGCTATCTTCCGCAGACGAGCGTAATCCAGGTTACGTGAGTAGCAACTGGTACCTGCAATAATTAATTTTGGGTGGAACAGACGTGCGTTTTCCTCTAGCCAGTTGTAATCAATATAACCGGTCTCCTGATTGACCTTATAGGGCATAGACTCAAAGAAAATGGAGGTGGCGGAAATCTTTTTCTTGTCTGTCATAAATCCATGGGTCAAGTGACCACCATCAGGGAGATCCAGACCCATGATCAAGGCTGGTGACCCTGAATAAGGCTGGACATTCACGCCCCATTTCTCCGGGTCAAGACCATAAACCTTCAAAGCTCTCTGCTGACAGAGACGTACCACAGCACATAGTACGTCTCTGTCATAGTACCTCTGGCCAGGATATCCTTCTGAGTATTTATTGTTCATACACGAGCCCAGAGCCTCCAAAACAGCACGACTTGTGAAGTTCTCAGATGCAATGAGCTCTAAACCGTACGTCTGTCTCTTCTTCTCCTTCTTAATGATCTCATACACCTCAGGATCGTTGGTGCTGAGCGCTTCCTGTAGCATCTTGTTGTGAGACTCCCATGTATCCTTGTTGTGTTCCATGGTCTTTACCACTGTGAGGAGATCAGGTGCAGGAATTATATGTTGTGTTTTATGCTTGCCATTGATTTGAGAGCAACTGTATAAAAATGTAGGAAAGAAGATGCAACTTTTGGGTGCACGTTGTTCTGGGGGCAACTTCCTCCCATTGCCCATGTAAAAGCAGCTTAAATTAAGTAAAAAGGTTAAAAACAGTGCCTTCATTAGAGAGTGTGGGGAACAGTTAATTCTTGTGCTGGCAGGATTGCTAAAGTCAAG
Organism: Tandanus tandanus; assembly: GCA_039654325.1. Taxonomy (NCBI): domain Eukaryota; kingdom Metazoa; phylum Chordata; class Actinopteri; order Siluriformes; family Plotosidae; genus Tandanus; species Tandanus tandanus. The sequence goes on from JBCNYH010000001.1 coordinate 22,756,437, forward strand.
AGCCATGGAATGATATAAGATGGTGCTGAGTAACTTCTTACTGACAGGTGACTATCACAGCTGAGGAAAACTGCAAATACCTGTGCTGGTGTAGAGAGAGGCTGACATACTTTCTGGAGTCTGACTCATTTCTGAATGAGGTGTTCAGGTACCTCATCGGCAAGGACATTACTAACAAGCTGTATTCCCTGAATGACCCCACACTTAGTGACAAGGTATAATGAGCATGAAGTGAAAAAAAAAATTGTAATACTGTTGATGTGTGTGGAATGGCTGCACATCCTGATAGTGGTTATTACTATGATGTCACTGTTTCTCAGGCGGTAAAGAAGATGGAGAGGCAGCCAAGTTTGTGCTCTCAGCTCTCCATGATGCAGATGAGAAACAGCATGGCCAGCACCAGTGACACAGATGATGTGCTTAATCAGATTTTAAGAGGTGGATCAGGTGGTTCATCAATCCGTAAGTCTTGTCCTGCTAACACTACCTGGTTGTGAGTTTTTAGCACTAATGCTAATCCTGCTACAGCTTTAATCACAACTCATTATAGGTGTGTATTCAATTACCTTATAATAGGTCCAATTCCACATCTGAGATAATCTTTTCAAGCTTCACCTCTCTGTGTTTCTTACTTTAGTCTCACTTTCATATATGAAACGCTATATTATTTCCATTTTTACTTCTACAACCTAATGATTTCCACCTCCAGCATGGTCCCTTACAATCACCTGAATGTCTGGTGCTCTTCTCCTTCCATATGGGCTCATGTTATTTTGTCAGTGTTTCTCTGATATTATTTCCTCCTGTCCCTTCTTTAGCTCTGACCTCAGATCGCACCTGATGGGGCTGTAAGACCTTTTATTTTCTCTCACAATCATTTTCTTCCCCAAGTCACACAGTTATTTAGTTCAAATGTAACCAAGTGACTGATGCATTTCCCCATAAATCCCTAACAGCTTCCCAGTGTACTGAAAGTGTGCCAATTTGGTCATGTCATGGACCTCACCTCCTTAACTTCATCATGCCTCAGAAACCACAATAATATAACGCAACTTATCATTGACCCATTGCAACTAATGCTTAGCTTAATAATAGTTTCAGAATTGTTCGATGTATTGTATCAAGTAACATATTTCAGTTGAGGACATCTAGATCTTCCCTCTCCCCTTTACATACATATATTTGTTTGCTGTTTAGAATATTGAATGTTATACAACATGGGCAAATATAATATTCATTACTATATGCTACACAGGAACAGTGCGATCTGACTAGTCCACTATCTCAGGATTTACAATCATTATTCCGTGTTGATAATGCTTGAATCAGAACGATGGACACTCACAGTTTGTCACAGTCACTTGGAGCATGCGGTGTAATCACTTCATACTTTATAATGGAAAAATACCACCCCCCGTGTTTCCTGTAGTATATACTAAAACAATTTTATGGAGTGGAGTTTACCTAAATACCCTAAGACCTTAACTATGCCCATACACAAGATGGGGACTTATGGCTTCAACTTTTTGTGTGAGACTGGTTGAAATGGCTCAGACACCTTACAAATGTAACATCCATCACAGTGGAATGGCCCTACTATAAAACTTTTTAACAGCATTACAGAGGTACCTGTTTACTCGTTTCCATCATGATTTAAAAAAAGTGTAAAAAATAAAGTACAAAAATCTTGTTTAAGCGTGCTTTTTTTGTGTTCCTGTGTAGTATATACTAAAACAAGCATGCACCTCAAGCTTGGTGGAGGACTATTCAGTGACATCCGCCTCACCTTCAGTGCATAATTGTTGAATATTATTACACTGCTACGTATTGAATTTGTGTTATTTTACAAATCCATTTGTTGTCAACAGGATGTGTGGTTAATGATCAATCTGCAATATTTTAAACAAAATTCAGGCATTAAATATATATTATTTGGCAAACGCTTTTATCCAGAGCGACTTACATTTATCTTTTTTTTAATACAATTGAGCATTAATGGCCTTGCTCAAGGGCCCAACAGTGGTGGCACTGGGGATTGAACCCCGAACCTTCGGATCAGTAACCTTCACCACTGAGCCACCACTGCCCTTAAAATAAAATATGGTATGACTGCATGAAAATGTATTTAAGAATGTAAAATTCCAAGCAATACATTTTAAATTGTGTTGTTTTTCATAAATGGAGTGTGTCAGGACACAATATCACCATCCTGATAAAGTTACTTTACTTATTACATGTAAGGGTCTAATCACCAATAATTTATTGGATTCAAACCCTACTTTTTTGGGCAAACAGTGACATATTTGCAATTTTTTGTTATAATTTAATTTCTGTCACTGCATGGGATTGAAATGAAGTGGCAGAGTGAAAATCCTTTATAAAATATAAACACTGTCAATGCATCTCCTTTTTTGACACTGGGAATCTTTTTTCAGAGAAAAATCCTCTTGGCAAGGCCTCCACAACTATGAAACCAATTGAAGAAGCCATGGAAGATGATGTTTTTGAAGCCGACTCAGTTAATGAGCCCCACACCAGTCCAGAAGAGGTGTAGGATGATATTACAGGTGACTTACTGCCTCAGCTCATATTTAGTGGACTGTTGTGTGAAGTGTAGATTTTATGGATCAAAATGTTCATGGGCTGGTTGATTATCCTACATGTTTTCTATGTAAATTCTGGGATTGATAAAATGTCCAAGCAGAGATTTATGTCATGAAACTATCTGATCGCAGGTTGTACTTACTTTAGAATGGCTCAACAAATTCATTGTTTTTACTGTCAGAAAGAGGCACATTTAGCTTTTTCCCGTATAGCAATATGTTGTATATTCAATATATATTTGCGATTACTATTTAGCTCATTATCCCTTTGGTACTTATAGACTCTGATAGCAAATATAAACCCAGTGTTTAGCTTGGTTTCCATGTTGATTTCTTTTATCTATGGATTGTACTTTAAGTAAATAATACAGCCTAAAAGACTTGCATCTTGCTGTTTATAATTAACATGCGGTCTCCTTGGAGCCCCCAAGTGGTTCAACAAAAAAAGTGTTCCATTGATGGGAAATTGAGAGTTCGAATACTTATGTCACAGTCTTCAGTGCCTGGTGGCCAAGAATAAAATTGGCAATGTGCTCTGGTTGGGAGGGGGATTGGCATACTCTCTCTCCCATCTCAATCACAGTAATTGCCAGAATGGCATCTGTGATCTCATGTATGCAGAACAGAGCAGATAGCACTTTCCCCCAAGTGAGTTGTTTGCAACATGAGCATTAGTTTGAAATGATCTTGGCTGGCTTCACATATCTCAGAGGAAAAAGCATATGTTAGTGCTTCCCCTCCCCCTCCTCATTTGGCAGCTGTTGTATGATACGGGAGAGTTGCTAGGGGTGGGAATTAGGAAGGGGGCAAGCATTCAACGACTAATTTAAAAATTAAATTCTGAATTAATATGTTTAGCTTTAGGCTTTATTCATCAATTCATGTACCAGGCTATTTTCACTTTAACACATTACATGTTTGTTCAAATATACCTGATTTTGGTGCCAATGGGATTTAGCACTTGAATCATGACTACCTAAAAGAAAGCATACAGCAGTGATGCAGCAACACTTTAGCCCACTGGTCTGTCCAGCTCTATCAGCTCTACACTCTACTCAAATCAATGTCCAAGACATCAACTTTTCTGCTAATATCACCACATTCAATCAGCATCTTACTGCTTATCAACTTGTATATCACCAGCTGGGTCAAAAAAAAGCATCTCTGCTGTAGTTCAAGCAACTCATATATTGCATTGAATTCAAGAACTTCCTCCAACATTTGCCATCGCCACTAGTTCTACGTTGGATTACTTGAAAATATGCTGTTGCTAAAAATGTTCTCTCCCTTTTATAAGGTGCCAACAGCAAAGGGTATTTGACTAGTTATCATTGTATATGCGCTGTGGCTTTCTGTGATGGAGAGGAGAACACAGCTTTTAAGTTTTCATGGTAGTAACAAAAATACAGCAGCAACCAATAAGTACCAAAATACAAAAATCAGATTTAGTACGTTTCAGTTTCAAATATTTAAAGAAATTTAATTAGAAAATTTAGTTTATTTAATTATGTGAAATTAATTACAGATAAAGACCTCTCGTTTACAGCATTTGGCAGACACTCTTATCCAGAGCAACTTACAATTATAATTTTTATACAACAGCAAATGAGGGTTAAGGGCCTTGCTCAAGCGCCCAACAGTGGTGATAGTGGGGATTGAACCGCTGACCTTCAGAGCAGTAACCCATCATAACAACTAAGCCACAGTACCGCTCTTAATGATGGCAAATTATAAAGATAAAAAATATAGTCTTTATCGAACATCACGCTTAATCCTGAAAAATTATGGTTTAATAATGCCTCTAAAGGTGTGTGGTGACTGCAAACAAAATATCACAAGGACACTTATATCAGTTTATTTTATTTAAAGTCTGGCAGTCTAGAAGACTATAATTCCTTAGAACTTCTCCGCACATTTGCATTCACTCACATAATGAAGTGAAGAATTACTATAATGCTCAAACTGTAACAAAACCAAGGAAACAGTTAAATAAAAATATAAAACAAAAAATACACATGAATATTAATGATCACAACAACTGTCTCAATATCTGATTTATTTTATAATTTTAATAAAATCACAATAATTTCCTCATTGTTGTACACAAAAATCACTTCAGTAAATCAAGAAAAAGAACATTTAGTTCTAAAACTGTCAGGAGAAAAGTGATTAGAATCACTTTTACTTCAAAGACAAGTTGTACATTTTTGTCTTTAGCAGCATGACAGCAAAGGCCCAATAAAAGATTAATTTTACACATATGCCATGGTGTGTGAATAAGAGCAGAGGCATTGTACAGTAAATTGCATTTATTGTCACTTATTTTATTCTTCTTACAAACTGTTAAAGGCAATAATCTGTCCTTTCTGAAAAAAAAAATTGAGGTAGGAGTTTCTGTAAACTGCAGGGGTCACAAACACACCAATCAGTACACTCAGAATATCCTCCATGACCACTAGGAGGCACTAAACTTTAAAGCAGCAGCTATATTACTAGCCTCTTTTTGTAGACCGAGGTACTGCCTGAACATGAAACTTCTATTACTACAGATATGTCAGTAAAGTTCAGCAAGTCATCGATGTGTAATTCAGTAATAAATTTGAAGATGTAAAAACTGCAATGCAACACTGAACTTTTGAGAAACAGTCCCGTCTCTTTGAACCCTTTCAAATTGTACAACCTCCATATTTCATACAGTTTTTTTTTTTTTTTTATCAATTAAATACAAGAAGCATGTTTAGGAATAAACTAATTGTAAATTATAGTCATACGTCACATATTTGGTTTAAACTAAAATTGGGGGGGGGGGGGGGGTGTTGTCATCCCTGAGAAAAAGCAACTCACTGAGCAGCTTATTGTTCGGATCTGTGCAACAGTCAGGGATTCAGCTTGGACTTGTGTTTGTTTGTGGTGCCACGTGTAAGAAATTTAATCGTCACGTCTAGACCAAAAATAAAGTAAACCTTTGCTCATTTATCACTATAACTCGACCTTCTGTTACCATGAAAAGAGCTACATGTTATATAATTATAAATAATTTGTAAAACATAAGAACTATTAACAACTTGTATTGACTAGCTGTTCAATCATGGCAAAACTTGCTCTAATCCAGTGTCAAAGAAAATACATCAAGGTCACGAGCACTCTTTGAACACTATATAAACTGAAGACTAACCATATCATATGTGGTTATGAAAATGGAAACAGTACTTAATTATTTTATCCCATTATATTATTTAATCTTACATGTAGCAGCAACTTTAACAAAGCAGTACAATTTTAGTCATTACCAAGAATATAATATACCATGGTCCATATGTAAGCATTACAATTAAATCACATCAAGATATTCAAATAATAATAATAATAATAAGAAGAAGAATCCTATAAGACTGCAAAGTGTTTTGTTCCACATCCACTTCTAATGAAAGTTACATTATCAGCAAAGTCCAAGAATTTCATTGCAGGTAGTGATGTTCCATTGTTACCTGTATATGACAAATAAACTTGAAACTTGGTGTTGAGCCAGAAATTAGAGAATATCATACCAAAGCTTTACATTAATAAACTTATAGCAATAAATACTTTCTAACACTGGTGCAAAAATGTAAAATGTTTTTTTGGTCACTTCCACTTCCTCAAAAGGTTTTGTGGTATTATTTTGGAGTTGGAAACTGATTTGTTTAACCACTTCTCTCTGAAAGGACACAAAATATATTTCACATCAATGCTTTTTGACTGCCCCAGCAACTGCCAAGATATCAATTATAAGGGCACGGATGGCACTTTTCTTGCCATGAGAAGAAATCTCAACATCTCTATAGTTTAACCTTGCACATTATCGTTCACCTAAAAGTTTAATAATAACAACTAATATATATGTCTCTTGCTGTGCTGCCTTATGTAGAATTAGCTACTGCTTTTATATCATATCCTTCATGTCTGATTACTGCATAAGAATAAATAATGATGTTATTTCTGATAACAGCCTTCTTTTGTGTATGATTAAAATCTTGCACTTAATTACACATGCACTTTCAGCTTTAAATGGTGTCTGCAAGACTTTTTCCTCACTAGAAACATGGTCATAGTAATCGTATAAGCAGTACATCTATGTAAGCATCAATTATGAAAAACAAAACAGATTTAACAAAAATCAAAACAAAGGGGGTTTAGCTGCAGAACAAGATAAAAGCCAAATTCCTTGTATTTAATGTTGTTCACATAACATTCAATAACTATATATTTCTTTGCAAAATGCAATTCATCAGTTTTTTTTTTGAATTAGATTCATTTTATCACAGCAGGGTATACTTTGTATAATTAAGGGACATTTTCCTCAAATTTGGTGAAAGGGACAGATCTCATTTTGCATGTATGCACATACACATACACACAAACAAACCCACAAAAAAACAAACAAAAAAACAAAAACTCATGATTGTGATCACATTCATATTAATTATCAGGTGACCATACATATTTGTGTGGCTTGAGAGCAATGGAAAAGGGAATTAAGCATACTGATAGAGGAAGCTTGTTTATACATTTAAAAACACATAAGAGAGCACCAATCTCTTATTTTCTTTGGCTCAAGATTATACAGTGTGCCTACATAAGTTGAAAATCCCTGCAGTTGTTTTAAATGTTTACACTGCATTCAAGTCAAACAACATGGTTTGAAATAAACAGCTAAGCAATAAAATTAGTTAAAAAGCAATCTAGCTAGATGCAGGTTGTGCATGAGGTATCAGTTATTTAAAAGCACTGGCAAACTATTTCACTAAACCATTCACAGTGCAGTTAATCATGAATAAAGAAAGCAGCACGCATTCCTCTCTTTAGGTTAAAGAGATCCAGAGATGTGAACCTGGCCTTTACTCATTAGTCTGAGGTAGGGTGAGTCCAGTAGAATTCTCATGATGAGGAACTGGATAAATCAAGGCAGCCTGAAAGACTGATGTGCTGATAAAGCAGCTTATTTCTTCCTCTTTTTTCTTTGTGATGAGGCAGCTTTTGGTGTGGGCTCCTTGGGGGAACCGGAGGCTTTGCCATGTGTGGAGCTGTCCTGAGATGTATGCGAGGCTCTTTGAGGGCTTGGGCTTTGGACTGAGCTCGAGCCAGGTAGCTCTAAGCTGCATCTTCCCTGAGTGGCTGAGGGTGATTTGTGAGGACAGTGTGCCACCATGTGGGAGGCACTCTGGCAGTAGTGGCACTTCTTGGGTTGAGGAGGGAGGCCACACTCTTTGGCATGATGGTCCAGACCACCACAGTTATAACAGCTGCTGGAAGAGACAATCTCAGTCAGTAGCCTGAAATAAACCTAATTGGTTTTGATGGGTCAAATAGTGTGGGTGTGTCCTTGAGGATTCTTAAAAGACATTACATTTCGGATAAAAAAAAAAAAAAAAAATGCAATTCATTATGTGTGCTTCAATTATGCATAATAAGTCTTCATTTCTTCATCTTCAGTAACCTCCTTAACCTTGTTAGTGTCCCTGTGGATTCAGACACCGGACACAATATGAAAATCCTTGGTAGGACACCAGTCCATCGCTCGCCAATTCACACAAATTCATATACATTCACATATTTTTGCATAGTCAGTCCACCTAAAAGCAAGTCTTTTGTGAGGTGGAAGGAAAACCAGAAAAACCCAGGATTGAGCTGCAAAACAGAAACTTTAATTGAGCACTGCTTCCCACTGGTAATCTAGCACCAGGTTTCGGAAGCTGTTCATGATTGCAAAAAAAATAAAAAAAATAATAATAATAATTCTACCTGACCTAACAGCCTACCTGGTATAAATATGCATCTAGGATCTCAACATCATTATGCTGATGGATACAGCTGACAGTATTTTCAGCACACCTCACTTTATAACAGTCTCTGGTCCATTCAAATAAAAGAGAGCCAACCAGGGGGAATGCTTGTCCCATATTCTCCCCATTAGCAAATTTGTCTTTCACCATGACACACATTTAGGCTGATGTTCTTCAGTATTGTGTCCTCAATTTCCTAAGTATGCATGTTACAAACTCCGCTACTGCATTCATAAGTATGACTTCATATGTCTTGATAATTCATTACTTCATGGATTTTCCAGCTTTATTAAGAAACAAACTTTTTTAAGAGCTGACATGCAGTTTGTAAGAGGTCCTGTATGGTGAAAGTGGAGGTTGAAGGCTTATGGAATTTGGGACTTGACTGCTTTTGCTTGCTTTCTTTTCAGTTCTAACAACTTTCACAAAACGTTGGACCTGGCAGATTTTGCTTCACCACTATCCATATCCTATTATTTTCATAAGCCCTTTATAAAAAGGTATTTGTTTCTGTGTCAAGTGATTTTAGAATCCACCAAGATAAATATTAAAAAATACATTTCTAGAACAATGTTGTGGCATTACTGTATTTTTCAAGATCAAGGTAAGTTAATGGTTTCACATATATATTAATGTCCTAAAGCTGAGCTTATGCACAGAACTCAGTGTGGAGGACATTCATATTACATTAATTTCCAAATGAATGTGTACATATGTGCATGAATATATATATATATATATCTATATATATATATATATATATGTAT
>JBCNYH010000001.1:22770297-22787889 GCA_039654325.1 Tandanus tandanus
TAGACATTTTGTGCATTCGGAGGAGAAAAAACACACACACACACACACACACACACACACACACACACACACACACACACACACACACACACTTTCCTAAGATGATTGAATCACTACAAACCATCAACAGAGAGGAAGGTTACAGTCATATAAAGTAAGATCTGGACATTGATGGACAAAAAAGTCAAGATGTAAACTGATAAATAAACTGTTAAACTGAGACAGGGAAAGGACAATAGGAGTAAAAATGCTACACCCATCATGTTGGCAGGAGAAAAACCCTATTGTTTAGTCATTGCAAAAGAACAAAAGTGGACAAAGATGCATGTTATTTACTAGAGCATTTGACTGTTAAGTGTTTGTGTTAATATTTAGACAGTACTACAGGATAACTTTAGAACACGGTAGCATAGCATAACAGTGACAGACTTCATATGCTAGCAGATCATGCACAACTTTACTATGGTAGTATAGCAAAAGCATTAAAGATACATTTTGTATGTACAGATTATGCTTGCAAGCTAACAATAGTTTTCTAAAGGCTATATAATAGCATGACACACTAGTATAGCATGGATATTTACAGATTTATTTAGCTAGTATACCATAACTTTAAGATTTATTTTAAAAATATCGACTGATTATTACCACAATTAAAATGTATACTACAGTAAATGCTAGGATATGATAGCCTAGTATAGCTGGAACTCTACAGATTTTGTGATGCCAGAATAATCCTTATATGCACATCTTTATATTTTTACAGGTTTTTTTTTTTTGTTGTTGCATACTTGCTTTTACCAATATAGTTATTAGTATCTTCGCTAATTTATAGTGCTAATATAGTGTTTGTTTTTTATAAATGACTTTAGAAGCCTTAGAAGACAAAATCAGCCCACTACTGCCAGATAATACTCAATGCAGCAGTTTTTTCTCTTCATCATAATAAACTGAATCACACCAAATGCCAACCATATCTAATGGAAATTTGTAAATGCATGTCAAAAGACTCACTTTCCAAATTTAAATGAAACTTGCCTTTCTGCGGTTAAATAGTGTTCCTCCAATTTTCAGCAGAATTTATTTTTTCCCCCGGGTATCTGATATGATTTGGGGTATAAATTAGTTGGACGTATTATAAACAAGTATGATTCTTCTGGGATGGTACTAAAACCCTTTTTAAAATCAGTAGCTCAAACAAACAAACAAACAAAAAAGACAAAACAATGTAAGAAAACTCTTGATATTAAAACAGTATGTGAACAATCAGAAATTAATAATTTAATTAAGGACTGAGGTGAATACATTTTATGATTATAAGCTCTTCAGGGAGAAACAGTGTAAATAAACCTTTTCATGAAAAAAATAAAAAAAAGAAATAAAAAAAAAGAAAGAAAAAAGTTGTCATAAAGCGTGCTGTTCTTCTGGTTTAAACCAGAGTGGTGTTTGGAATTTAAACGTTTGCAGTAGTTGTGAAAAGTTGGGTTAAATGGGCTTGTAACTACACAAAAACATTAATCTGAAGTGTAAACAATGAGGCCTACGCTAACATGGGCCTGATCCTGTGACCCCGTAGTAATCTTCTGCTGCCAACACTAAGGCATGGAGGAGTGAGTGGAAATGTGGCTTTCTCTGAAATAAGGCCTTCCCCGGTGAGCAGTTAACTTGGAAACTAGGCCCAGGGTACAGAACCCCAGCAGGACCGACTGCCTAAACTTCAGTTCCTTGTTATTTAGGTGGAAGGTGGACTTACTTGGTGAACAAACACGTCTATTGGAGGATCAATAGGAGTTCCTCCGCGATTTGTCATCGATATGAATCCAAAGCCCATTCGTACATTAAACCACTTACAGTGGCCTGTGCCGAACATGGGCGAGGAGCCAGAACCTTCCAGCGCCTCGGGACGGAGGCTCCCTCCACCGCTCCCCACTCCTCCTGAGAGGGTAAACAAGACACACGGTTAGCCTGGGCTACAGCATCAGGAAGCCATGTGTACAATCATACATTCAGACTGCAGGAATGTCATTCCTGGGTCAGTTTCTTCAGACTTCTTTAGTCTATCTATTTCATTTATATTCGGTACTGGTTCGACTCGGTTAACCTGAGGTACATATGGAGTCTCAACTAACAGGCTTTCTACTACAGAATATACATAAACAAAACAGGTGTACCCCGAAATACCGAGCTAAAACAAACCTTCTACACAAACACAAGCTAGATGTTTATGTACCCAGAGAAAAACACAGAATGCACGTTTAAAAAGATATCACACTAGTGAACTAGCCACTGCACGAGTGTGTGTGTGTGTGTGTGTGTGAGAGAGAGAGAGAGAGAGAGAGAACAGGAGCGGCACAGGCTACGTTGCTACAACCATAGGATACCTTCGGCCATGTTTCCTTTGGCTCCTTTGCTCCAAACTTCGGAGAGTGTAAATCCCTCTGTGAAAATATCTGGTCCTCGTCATAAATGTAACACGGTGCTTTACACAAACCATAATGGAGCCTGCATGATCTAACGTGCACTCCAACAGACAGACGTTTTTCTCTTTTGCATCTAAAGCACCCCCCCACCACTTTGCTCCTTGTCGTTAGCCCCGCCCACACGAGTTCACGTGCTCCTGTACGCCAATTGCAGACACCCGATCCTCTTCGAATTCAGGATTTTGGGCGGGGCCTAGTGAGACGCGGCAGCCAATCGTCGTTGAGTGCACACATTCCCGGAGAATCCTTCGTGAAGAATACATTTATTTTCCGCGTTTTCTCTGCACGTGGAATGGGTTTCTCGGAACGAACCTGATTGCACCACAAACCCTAGGGGATTGTTAATTGTGTTGTAAATATCTTGTAGGATTATTTACGGGTTAATGAGCACAAAAAAAGTAAGGACCTGAATTTAATTTTATATGTATATACTTTTTATTATTATTAGGCTAATAATCATACTTTACTGTAAACTTATTTCACTGAAATAATAAGATTGGTTTCAGTCTTAAGTCATTTCTAAATTCTACCTGTAAGACCGTTTCTTTAAACGAGTTTTAATGCAGGCTGTACCTGGTGTTGAATTAAAGATAACAGACTAATGAATGTTGCCATTAAAAAGGAACTAATAGTAGATGAAAGTAACCGAGCGCACTAAACAAATACCACAGTACGAGAACAGCCTCAGATCAGCAACATGTTACACGTGATCATCATTATCATCACTGACAACAACTGAACAAACACTGGACAGGGAGAGATCGACTGCTTATTTTATTAATTAGTAGATAATATCATTTATTGTTGAATATTTTTACACCTTAAATGTCTAAGGTGCAGTATAATTTTATAGACAATGTTGATTATAACACTAGGTATACTTGAAGGATTGCTTTATTTATATATATATATATATATATAGCCTACACAAATAAATGACTAGAGGTAAAATCAATCACCATTCAGCCAAAAGAAAATCTGAATTAAGTAGAGACGACGACAATAATTAGACTAATAATCACTGAAATAATCAGAAGGGATGTCTTACATTAAATGCAATGTTAAGTTTACTGCAGTAAAATGTATTGCTATGCTATAGTAAACCCTAGTTTCCTTTGTTATCGGAAACGCACTGACTCGTCGTGTGTGTGTGTAACCCACTCATTCTCCGATTCGGATGCTAAAACAAGGTGGGGGTTGGAAAGCTCTGCATACCATAGACACCCCCCCCCCCCCCCCTCTCTCAATTTGAAAACTTTTGCCACAAATTGCATCTTAAAAGAAAAGTGTTTTAAAATGTATTTGTTAGTATTGTGTTGTATAGTATGTATGTAAATATTTTAAGTATTTACCCTGGTTAATCAAAGACTGATACATTCATACAGTTAGGTCTACACGTGAATTGGATTTACAGATACAGTAACTTTAGTCAGATCAACTAACTTAATAATAGCCTAGATAGGGACAACTTGTTGTAACTAAATGTATGTAAAATATGTATAAATATAGACTATAAACCAGTAGGCTTTAGGTTTGTAGAATAAGAGGTGGGCTTGTATTGAAAATGAGGACATATTTCGTTTTGCAAAATTTCCTTCATCTTGAATAAAAGCTCTGCATCAAGCACCTGAATAAAAGACAAGACACTCTAGATAAATGGAAATAGGCTGGATAAGTATACACACACAATATGTGATCCATACACTCTAAAATATTATATCTGCAGCCCTACATTCTTAACCTTCTAACTCTACAACACATTTTATGTTTTAGTATTCTAAGGATGCCTACATAACCTTACTACTTCTTATCTTTTATAAGGTTATGCTTTTACAACCCCAAGTTAAAAAAAGTAAAAAATTACTTCTTTATAATTTCTTTGGTAAAAATGTATTAAACAATGCTATTGTAGGCAAACAAAACAAAAAAAATCATTCTGACAAATATATTGAGGTAAAAGTATGGCTAATAAACAAAAACACTGAAAATACCAATTTTTCTGAAAAATTGAAAGTTGTTGCAAATTTTTCTTATATTCATTTTTTTACTAGTCTTTTGCATAGCATGAATGAACGTCAAATCATATGGAATGGTTTAGGTGAGTGAAGAAATTAAAAAATATGTGAACACTATGCCTGAAAGGTTAATTGCTGTAATCAAAGTAAAGGGTGTCCACACTAAATATTGACTAAAGACACTGAAAAAAAAAGAGACTGTTATTTTTGTTATTAATACATATTGTTGTTTGTTTACTTATTCTCATCAATATGATCCAATATTACATGAAATAAATACTTGAATAGTACTTGGTTTCTGATTTATCTTCATTTTGTTAAGTTGAATAAGTGTACTGTATTTTTTAATTTCTTCACTCACTGAACCATTCCATATGGTTTGAAGTTTATTCATGCTATGCTAAAGTCAAAAAAAAAAAAATTTGCGACACCTTTCAATTTTTATGAAAAATTGGTATATTTTCACATGCATGTTTATATAGATATATAAACCAATATATTTAGTATAAAATTAGTATAATATAAATATAACCATATATTTAGCTCTACTTCGATGTATTGAGCACTGTTTTACGGAAAATCGACTCAGGATTTTATATATATATATGTTGTGTAAATTAGTTTTCATTCAAAAACTGCTTTTGACATAGGTACATGTCAGTTTTGGAGATTTTAAAGCAATTTTATTGGAATATAATGTAAGTCATTAATCATGATGAGCGCCCCCTCGTTAATGGCTTTGGGAACTGCAGAACCCTGTGGTCTGGAAAGGGTTAAATTTCACAAACGAGACTGACAGTTGTTGTTTTTTTTCAGTTTGTCCTCTTAGTCAAAATGTACAGAAAAACAGAAAGATAAAAAAGTAAATGAGTCAGTGTGTGGGTGTATATGTGTTCAGAAACTAGCATTAGGAGGTCAGATTAATTGTGAGCCGGTGAATAAACCCACAGCTTATTACGTGGGATTCCGGAAGAAGAGTTGACTATATACCCTGTCATTCATTTCCCCAAAATACTACTACCACCACTAGCCTAGTACATTTACGGAAGCTTTTACAGACTTACAGTTTAAACAGGACACACTTAAGTGCGCAGTTGTTACAGGGGATTTCTTTCAGGAATTGCATTAGATATGCACACAAGGAATGTGGTTCGTTTAGTAGTTTATGTCTTATAGCTCTGCAACAATGCTCACACAAACAACAGCACTGACAACAGACTGTCCTACATAGTGTCCCATCAAAATAATCGACCAAGGCTCTTTGGGACAGAAAAACTTGGTAGTATTTATGTTGTTTTCGGTAAAAGAAAGTCAAAACTGATGCTACTTCATCAACTCTTGCAGTAGAATTGATTCATAGAAGTAACCCATCTTGATTCGTGCCACGTCATCTAAAGGGGCGTGGTCAGTTTCAAACAGGAAGCTGATCCGCGAAATACTGAGGTAGGAAAGATAACAGAAATGTAAATATGCCAGGACGCCCCCATTGGTACATATGAGTGGAGAGAGGAAAAGTATAGGGATATAACAGACACATAAATGGATGCACAAATAACCCCACAATTACAGTTAAATGGTGCAGCAATAGATTTTTTATGTGTTACATGGTGTTGTTTTTTTTATGACAAATCTTAAAATGTAGGGGAATAGAGTACACTGGGAAATATTAATAAATATTAAATATTAGCTAGGCCTATTAATTAGTACACACATAATTTTACTTAGTGTATTTGTCATCTTTATTTTAAAAATATGTTATGTGAAATAAATCCACATGCAGCGTAACTGTTATTGCTGTTGTTCTACTGTGATTTTAGTAACTCATAAAACCTTTAGAAAAAATTATGGAAAGGTTTTAGATCCTGAAAAATTCAAAAAATTTTCCAAACCTCCTTATCTGCTCTTATTGTTGTAATAAATTAATTACAGAAAGCCACTTCAATCAATGTCATTTTATTAAATGGTCTGTGGACATGTCAAGATTTATGTATTTGTTCTTTCTTTCTTTCTTCCTTCCTTCCTTCCTTTCTTTCTTTTTCAAAATGTGTTTCAAAATGACTTTCAAAAAACTGAAAAACTATCCCAATCCCACCTCAAAAAGAAAGAAAGAAATAATTCAAAACATAATATGTGCTTGTTTTATTGATGTGTGAATGTAGGAAATAGGCAGAATTACTTAAAGTTATTTTTAAATTTAAGTTCAAACTTCATATGTTTATATATTATTTTGGATAATTTATACTTTTCTTGATTTACACTTAAATGTAATAATTTACTTAATAATCTAAAACAAACAAACAATTTTTTTTACATTTTATTTAAATATTTACTGTACTAAAATTACAAATGTTCTCTTCTTCTCTCATCCTGCCAAAAACTATATACTAAATATCAGTCATGCATTATTTATTTATATTTAGTGTCCAATCAGGTTAATCACTGTAAAAAGAATGATGCCAATTCATCATCTGTGCTGTCGTTCAAACGCTTTACAATGTAGTTAGCATTACAGCTGTCCACATGTCCTAAGATGGATAAACCATAAGACTGCAGTGTCAGACTTGAAGAGGAAAAACATTTTCTCTATACCTCAAATATTTGAATATGCTGTGGTAAGTAGATAAGATTGTATAAAATGAAATGACTCCTTTGCCTCCCTTAAATGCATGAAATAATCGATCTAATAAAAAAACCCATTGATTACAATAAAAGCTAACCTAACTGGCTATGCAATAAGTCACTTCTTTTGGTTATTTGCAGGATTTTAAATTTCTGATTAATTACTGAGTATCATTCATGCTTATATTGGCATGGCCAACTAATACAGTAAGAGGGACAGCAAGCGGACAAACTTACAAAATGAATAAACCAACAACTTACAAACCAACAAACTTACAATTACTGAATGTTTTTGGGCAAAAATGAGCCCAATTGCTTTAAATTGAAATTGCTTTAAATGATCTTTAAATAATTATAAGTTTAATATAGTTGATGTAATACTTAGTATTTTTCACATCAACACACATCACGCAATTTTTTTAGTTGAAGCATGTACCTTTTACTTTTTATATACTTGAGTAAGTTTTAAAGTAGCAATTTTTTTAAACCAATACTGCAGGGTTATGCCTGAATGACTTTGTTTAACTAAAAAAAAAACTTTGATATTTGAATAACCATTTAATTTAATTTCTCAGTACTTGTTCCACCTCTGATAACATTGCATGAGCACTTCACTGTCTTCCATGTGCTCAGGGACAATGGTGACTCAGTGATAAACTCTCTGGCTTACTGATCAGAAGGTTGGGGGTTCAAGCTCCAGTACCACCAAGTTCCCACTGTTGGATCCTAATCCTGATGCACACCTTTAGGAAAGCCAAAAGAATTGACAAGAATATTAACATTTACATTTTTCATTTCCAGCCTTTTTCCTTTATCCACTGGGTTCAAAACTCAATCAATCAGGGTCAATCAGGGTCAATCAGGGAAATTTGCCTCAATTTGGATACATAAGCATTTTTGTTTTTCAAGTTTCAAAATCACATGCCACCTTCAAAAAATAGCAGGTGCAGGTGGAATGGCTTCCCCTAAGAGCCTGAAGAATGTAGGGACTGTACCTCTGAGCTGTCAGTTGAACTGTAATTTTCCCTATGTGAAATCCCTGTCAGAGTTTTTGTTGGTACACACCACAAACATTGACATGGTTTGACAAGAAATGAGAACCACATACAACAAAAACACCTGATGTCTGTTATAAATTATAGTGGGATCACTAATGGTGTAGTATTTTATACTGTGTGTGGGTGGGTGTGGCTGTATGAAAATTATAGTCTTAATTAAAGAGAGCAATATTCAATTGCTGGAACTGTATATATGATGCATGGACAAACCTGTGTATGTAATGAAAGAAAAATAGTTTTTAAAACAAAATCTTTACATTGTATCTCTTTACATGTGAGCATGTGAAATGTAAAATCTTAATAGTAAATAATACTTAATTTATTTAGCTCACAGTATGTTTTATTGGGTATTAGTCTTGTTTATCATGCATTGAAAATTAGAAGTAGTTAACTTTATTTAAAAATCATACAAGCGTAGTGCCTTAAACAAACAAACAAACAAACAAACGAATAAGCATCTAGGTGACACAGTATCACAGTGGTTAGCATGTTTGCCTCACAGCAAGAATGTCCCAGGTTTGATTCCCGGGCTCGGGGCATTTCTGTGTGGAGTTTGCATGTTCCCCTCTGCTTTTGTGGGTTTCCTCTGGGTACTCTGGTTAAATTGCCCCTAGGTGTGAGTGTGTGTGTGTTGGCCCTGCAATGGCTGGGCGAGCTGTTCAGGGTGCACGCCGCCTTCGCCCAGAGTCCGCTGAGATGGGCGCCAGCCTTCCAGCGACCCTAACTAGGATTAAGTGGCTTAGAAAATGAATGGATAAGCATTTGTGGGTACAAAATACAACTTAATTTACTTAATTAACAATTTACTTTTTTTTTTTTAAACATGCTTTTTAACTTGAAATTAGCTACTTGGATCTTGATCTTGTGCAGCTGATTTGAATTGTATAACACTACAGTTCTCCTGTGTATAGACATCTTCTGATATAAAAAGGCGAGATATTTTCATTTAATTGAAACAATAAAAGTTCAGTAATGTTGCTGGATATATTTGGAAAAAGATACATGCATTCCAATTTTAGATTGAATAAGGGATGAACTGTGCAAACATGTGCTGTGCCACTGAGAAGTTTTGGCACACTCCCCCGGTTACCCACTCACTCACTAGGTATCAAGAACCATATCTTTCTGAAAAACATTCACAACCACTTCACACTGAATTGCAGGTTCATGATGCTATTTCCATCAGCATAATTGTCAATAGTCTTGTTTTGATCCTGAATCTACCAGAGCTGCACTTTCTTGTTACTTGCTGACAGCATCAGATCCTCAGACACAGTCTACTTGCGCTTCTGCCATCATGTAGGCAATACTGTAGCATCCACTCTGGTACCACAAGACTGTGCAATAGTTTCCTACCTGAAGCTGTCAGACTTCTCAATGCACACAGTTCCTAACACACTTATCCATGTTATTTCATTCTATGCATTCACTATACTTTACACCAGCTGGACTGAGAACTGCACCCGAACTAGTCCTGAACTTTTTCTCCATTCACACGATGTCAGTCACAGGTGCTATAACTGCAAAGTACTCACACGCTGCTAAATTGATGTACTGTTTGTTTCATTACTGGGAATGTGAAATGTGCTCATACGCTGCTGCTTCATGTGCCATATTATATTATATATTTCTATCACTGCTTAAGTTTCTGGTGTTTACATGAAACATTCTTCATACTATTATATACAGTAATCTGCTACCCAGTGTGATATACTCATCAATGGTTCTATATATATGCTGGTAAATGTATCTGCTGTATTTAGTTCACATATTAAACATACACTATGTGCAATCCCGTTGTCATATACTTCCTTGTGTCCTGGATCCACTGTCTACACTTCAGTTAAGGATTGGTTATATATTATATGTTGTAATGTGTTGTTACATGTGCACTGTGATCATGGAGGAATGCTGTTTCATCTCACTATGTACTTGTACACAGTCGTTGATGACAGTACAGTGAACCTTAGCCTTAGCCAATGTTAAATCTGGATGTGATGTTGCATGGCTGTGCCCCATCAGAACAACAGCTGTTCAAGAGCAGTTACAAATGATACACGTAGCATCAACCGACATGCCAAATCCTACATTATTAAGGTCACTTTTTCTTGCGTATTCCAATGCTAAGTGGTATAAATGCAGATCTGCTAGCTTCATTGCAAAAGTCATATCTGACTTTTTGTTATGTACAATTTATGTCAAGGAGAGAAGAGTCACCGATAAAGTGGTGAAATTTATAACACATACACTTAATTATTTATTAATTTGTTCATTTTCCAAACCGCTTTATCCTACTAGTGTCAGAGGAAGGCTGCAGACTATATCAGTCGACTCTGCTCAAAGGCGGGGTACACCCTGAACAGTTTGCCAGTCCATCGCAGGACCAGCACTCACACACCTATTCACACTTACTTACACCTAGGGGGAATTTGGAACAGCCAGTTAGCTTGATGTGCATGTCTTTGGACTGTGGGAGGAACCGGAGTACCCATATAAGCCTGGAGAACATGCAAACTCCACACAGAAATGTCCTCGCCAAGCCCAGAAGTTGGACCCAGAACCTTCATGCTTTGAGGTGGACGTTCTAACCACTACACCATTGTGCCACCCTAGATTTCATTTAAAAAAAGAAAAGATAAATGGCAGAGATTTATTTTCTATATAATTGATTAAAAGACCATTAAAACGCAACTAATAAAGAAGGAAAACATAGATTAAAATATGGTTTGATGTGTAATGTTCTGTACCATTTATTGATGTGTATGGTATGTACGAATGTATGTATGTATTTATGTCTTAGGTCTTTTAATTGTATTATTTATTTAATAATTTTATTTTTTATTGTACTATGGACCATATTTTTGTGTCCTTAAAAATCTTAATAAAGTCCTATGTTACTATTTTATGACAATTATAAGTGAAGGTGTTTTACCTTTGAGATTATGTTGTATATAAAATCCGATGCAGAAGCTTATGAAAAAAAGTAAAATAATTTCATAAATATTGATGCAAATGCATGTGAGGTGAAGGAAGGCTAAAAAGGGTGGAAGTAAAACACACAATATGATTAAAAATATGGGTTATAAAATTTGAAGTAAAATGTAAAATAGCCCTTCAGTGGATGATTTTATAATAGATAATAATTTTCCTACTTTTGTTGTTAATAATTTACTAATTTGTCTGCATCATAGAGATTAATAATTATTCGCAGAAAAGCAGGGTGGATGTTGCTGAATAATGCTATTAGGACTAGTAATGATAGGACTATTCAATTTGGCAAAATCCACTGAGCCTGAGGCAAATAATTGTTTTACTACATACTACAAGGGAACATGAAGAGCAAACTAAATCAATATTTTAATAGTTTATTGTTACATATTTTAACCATTACAGAGGCAGGTCAGGTTAGCTCTACGTGCTCCAAGTACACCATAAGTGCTGTGTAGAATGGCGACTTTTTAAACTCACTCAGAGGGTTGCTAAATATGCCCGGAGATGTAAGAAAACCTTGCTCTGTAACAGTGTGTTTTTAATACTTATTCCAAGTTTTGGGTTATACTTTGTGAAAGAAGAAATGAAAACTAAAACAAATTTTTCACTACTTATTTTTCCATTTAAAGTGTAACAATGATGATTCTGCCTTCGATTTAAGCATTATCCACTTGGAACAATGACCCCCCTCCCTAAATAAATAAACAAATAAACATTAATAATAATAATAAAAATAAAACCTAATGGACCAATCAGATTGTCTCGTTCCTGTGTAGAATACATCACCCTAAATATACTGCACATTATGTCCTGAGATATATGCGCATCAGATCAATTAGCTGCTATAACTGACTGTAGGTGTAAATGTGAGAGTGAATGTCTCTGTGTTAGCCACCGATCTAAAAATAAAAACTGGATGTTACACTAGGCTGCTGAAGCTGAAGTAACCAGAATGAATTTTTACTGTTGTACAACTGGATTTTTACTGTTGTACAACTGTTTCTTACATTTTATCATGCCGTCTTGTGCAGCAATTAACTGTACATACAGAATAAGAACTGGAAATGGAATAAACATTTCATAAGTTAGTAGGATTTATCATTTATTTAATGCAGTTTATGCGAAAATGTCCTGTAATGTCCCACGTGTGAGAAAAACCAAAATACCTTTTATATAGCCTATATAGGCTACAATTGTTGTAATAAATAGCCAATAATCCTCATTAATATAATTATATAATTTATGTTATTAAAATATACTGTCCCTAGGCCAAGTAATTCAGTTATTAGGCAAATGAGAATTTTTTAAATATAAAATTATTTACATAAAGGCAAATATAGATATGCACATGCATGACCCTAATAATAATTATACATTCGTTTCATATGTCATGTATATGTACATATATATATTACATTTTGTACATAGGACGTGTAAATCAAGCCATTGTCTTGCCATTAACAGGTTTCCTCACAGTAAGCGAGAACTATTAAAAAATGTGGTTAGTGAACATGAGAAGAGAAAACTATTATCCATCAAAACATGCAGGGCCGTGTTCCGGCCATTTTCAGGAGCACTGGTTTCACAGAACAGGGCAGACAACAAGGCTCCGTGAGGGTGCGCTACCTACATTATTAGATTTTTTACAACATCTCATGAAGCCTGTAAGTAACTTTCAGTCAATTATAATCATTATTCTTTATTATTAAGTCAGTTTTATTGGTATTTGTGTTATCAGGAATCATGCTGATATCGTCGTCATTATAATTCCACGCTGTCATAAAATAGTAATCGCTAATAATCACTGGAATTATTTCACACTTTTCTGTCTAGACGTAATATATCAATAAAAGTTCCCAATCTCATACATGATACACAGTACATCTGTTCACAACTGCAGCTTTAAAGCGGGTTATAAGCTGACTTTCATCATTTATAAGTACATAAAATATTTTAGTTATATGTATGTGACTGTTAATCTATATGTGACTCATAACACTTTGAAAACAAGTACTGGCCCTATACATCATGAATCAAATGTGCATATATGCCTAAAAGCCAAGCCCCAGGAAACCTGCCCTGCTACTTGGGGCCTGTAACATGGCTGCCCTCCAGCCTCTGGGTCACATGCAGCATCCAGTGGTTATCTAGATCAGTGGTGTTAACCCTGCTTCTCGCTCAGAATCAGCCTGGCTGGACGAATTTAAAAGAGGGAAAATCTACAACTACATTACCCAGAATGCCTCGGGAGCAGCACGTCATGAAAACAGGAAGCTGGAGCTCACAGGGAAATTCAGTCAAATGGTTCAGAGAGGCGTTATGTCTCTTAATACTGGAATGGACTCTCCCTTTCCAAGCCCGTTGACGACATGGATAACCTAATTGATTTGGCTGTTTAGATGTAAAGAGAAGAGCAGAAGTTTAATTACACCAGCTCCATCAAGAAACCCCCTGCTCGTGATGGAAAGGGCGATGGAGCAGTTAAACGTACAGCTGAACCGGCTGACACGCTCTTTACGGCGCGCCAGGACAGTGGAGCTTCCTGAAGGTGAGGCGGATCCTTTCCTTTCACTTAGCACATCTGATTCATCTTACAGGGTGGATAAAACCACGGCTCCTGACTTAATACCCGCCGAGGACAAACTCCTCTTTTACTAAGGCCTACACTCGACACCTTCATGTTTTATTTAAGTAAGTTAAAGATACGTAGTCGTGTGGTCTAAGTTGTACAACGTTTTGCTGTACTTTCATCAAGAGGAGATCAAAACAAAACCACAACCCCTGCTAACCAGGAAGTCTCAACCCTTTGAGAAACGGATGGTATTGGCTGTTTCCCAGGCATGAGAATGGACATCAACATCATGCCATCAGTAGTGGAGCAATGCTTCTGTAGCATTGGGTTTGAATATAACCTGTAATGTCGGGTGGTGGTTTTATGATACACATGGCCACTGTATAAAGTACACCTACCTCTTATCAGATTCCCTGACCCTTTGCATGCACTTTGGATGTAAACAATTACTGATGCAAACTCATCTGTTGCTATTTGTTCTCTTATTCACAGATACCCTTCCTCTGTCCATCAGTACTTCCTTCTTTCTTTTCATACTTCCATATTTCCTTCCACACCCACTTTATCGTGATCATGGTCATGGATCTGATAGTTGTCACAGGAACACCAGACATGAAGCGAGAATACACACACACACGCACACACTTTACATTTATGGCATTTGACAGATGCCCTTATCCAGAGCAACTTAAAGTTTTATCTAATTCATATCTTCTTTCTCTTCTCCTCATTGTTTTCGCTTAATTTAAAGTGCCAGCCCGTTGTCGAGCACCAACAGCGGCACTCTCTGGGATGACTAGCACCTGGCTGCATGGAAAGCCGAGGCCGTACGATGGAGACATTAGCCAGATGCCCTGCAGTAGCATCCTAACTTTGCTTTCTCTTGCCGGCCATTGGTTCTCAAGGAACTCTTCATCATGCCGAAAAGAGCAGTGCTGACCAACCAGCCTGTTTCAAGCAATGCTCAGCAGCTGCCAGATCGACCAGCCTGTCTCCACTGGTTTCACTGTGTCAATGGCATGGGGAGCTTAGCGGCTGCTGAGACTTGCTCAAGATCTAACCCCAACCAAGCAGAGGGAAGGAGTTGATTTACTTCTCCATTGGTGAGCTCTGATCATCGGATCAGTCTCAACCCCGCCACCCCAATTTGTACCACGGAGCAGTTTAAAGGCCTTGCTCAAGGTTCGGTGGTGCTGAGGCTTGAATCCCTGACTTTCAGATCAGTAACCCAGAGCCTTAACCACTGAGCTCTCTCTCTCTCTCTCTCTCTCTCTCTCTCTCTCTCTATACATATATATATCTCGCGCACACCCACACCCACACACATACTTACACTTTATTTTATCAAGTCCACCTGGCATGTGTTTTTGATGTGGAATGAAACTGGGGCAGCCCCATTGGAATACAGCTGATAAGATTTGTTGTTGTACAGTAAATTAATCTAAGCAATGTGTGAATCAGTATCTCTGACAGACTAGCAATGTTGGGGCTTTTAATTTACTAGCCAAAATATTTGTTAATTCACCTTTTATATATAGTAGTCACTGCAGCCATTCATAATTACAAATTAGATGTTTTTGTTGGATGGAATGCTCAACTCACCATTAGCACTGTGGTGTGTGATATAAATAGCAGTAAAGCTGCTGCACCTGATACACTTGTACACTGGCGTCACGATAAATTGTGCATAAAGCTATAAGGGGTACAGTCAGTAATTCTATACTTAAGTACAGCTATTTATCTAGGATGTTGGTGGGTATATCTAATTAAGTGGCCACTGATATTACATCACTTGTTTATGTATCATGTCTGCTCATCTGCTCATATCATGAAAGCTCATCTGTGGACTACATTTAGTCCACAGATGAGCTTTCATTCACAAGCTGTGCTTGACTTGTCATGCTACTGTAGCGCTTTGAGTAGTGAAAGGAAACGAAACCCTGCCATTGTTCTGAGATAAACTGACTAACCTACATTATGTCGTTGTTTTCATATTCTGTGCAGACAATGAAACAGCTGTCTACACACTCATGCCTATGGTGATGGCTGATCAACACAGGTAGAAGACCTAATAAATAAATATAATGTGTTATGGTGAATTTGCTGATTCTTAAAGAGATTTGTTTCCACACTTGCAGATCAGTCTCAGAATTGCTCATGAACTCCAAGTTTGATGTCAACTATGCATTCGGACGAGTGAAAAGAAGCCTCCTTCATATAGCTGCCAAGTAGGTTGATGTCTGAGTTGATATCTTCAGCCCAAAACCACATGTTTACTGAACATTGCTTTTTTCCCTTCTAGTTAAGTTAATCTCTCCTCATTCATCTGTCATTTGTTCAATGTTGAAATTTTAAATTTGTACAGTTATGCTGAAAAGGCTGTTTGCAAAAATTCACAAAGGATAAACAACATTGAACTCAGCTAGATTTGCTGTGCTGGATGGGGTGCGTCTGGTTTTATAGCAGGTCTTTTCTCGCCACATCTTTTCAGCTGTGGGTCAGTTGAATGCTTGATCCTCTTACTGAAGCGAGGAGCAAACCCAAATTACCAGGACATCTCTGGGTGTACCCCACTCCATCTGGCAGCAAGAAACGGGTAGAGTATTTCTTTTGAAACTGATACACTACTGCCATCTCCTGGCCAAGATACATTTCTTTTGCCAGCTCCCCTTCACTTCAGTGCATTGTTTTAGGATTTTCTTCTTCCAGCTCATTGAGACTTGTTGACCTGCTAATGAGGTGAATTAGGTATATAAGAAGCAGTACCAAAAAGTAAAAAAAAAACATAAAGACAGTGGAGCTCCATGATTTACTCACAGTTTGGGATCCCTCCCTTAATATAACAAATGCTTCTCCAATTATTTACTTTAATTCCAGTATTACATCTAGAGATAATGTACATCATATGCATACCTACTTTAATAGGCAGAAGAAGTGCATGGGTAGACTGTTGGAGTACAATGCCGATGTCAACATTTGCAACAATGAAGGTCTAACTGCTGTGAGTATGATGATAATTATGTTTATTGCTGTTATTAGCTTTTGAACATGTTAAGACCTGACATTTTTAAAATTAATTAATGCACTCTTAAGCCTGTTGTGCTGTTTTATGGATTCATCTTTTTTGTTCCATGCACCACCAATCTACAGATTCACTGGCTGGCGGTTAACGGGAGGACAGAGCTGCTTCATGACTTGGTGCAGCATGTAACCAATGTAGATGTGGAGGATGCCATGGGCCAGACAGCCTTACATGTGGCCTGTCAGAACGGACACAAGACTGTAAGACAATGTGAAATTTATTACATGTGTAAGACTGTAGTGAGCATAGTGAGAAATGTATGTATTTTTTTGCCCCTCTGATAAATACTAATGCAGTAGTTATTAAATGCATTATGACAGTTTTTACTATGTAACCTGTCTACACAACTGGAACAGAAATTTCTGAACAGATATTTAATCTGGAACAGATATTTAGGTGCTTACTGGTGTGAAATGCTGGACTCATATTCAATAGCAATTGGACCTCACAACTCTATGGTCCCTAGTTTAATCCTGAACTCGAGTCTGTGTGTAGTATTGCATGCTCTTCCTTTTTTTTTTTTTTTTTTTGTATTTTTCCACATTTTTCTCCCTAATTTAGTCGTATCCAATTCCCACCCATCAACTTTTCGCCTCCCCTAACACACGACCACCACCGACCAGGGAGGGGCGTAAGCAAGCACATGACATGCGATGCTGCAGCCCGCCTCTTTTCGAACTGCTGCGCATGCGTATTTGGGGGCGGTCTAACACACTCGGAGGGAAAGCGATATCCGCCCCCTCGTACGAATGAGCTCACAGACGCCCATGATTGG
>JBCNYH010000001.1:22801174-22815501 GCA_039654325.1 Tandanus tandanus
TATATATATGTATATATATATATATGTATATGTGTGTGTGTATATATATATGTGTATATATATATATGTGTGTGTGTGTGTGTATATGTATGTGTGTGTACACACACACACATATGTGTATGAATGAACGATCAATCTCAATGCAAATATTACATTTCTAATATAGTCCAGTCACTACAATCCTACACATTTAATATAATCACGGTTACTGTGTGTTAAAATTCATTAGTTTTTAACACTGTTCTGTTATAATCACACTGCAGGCTGTAAAGTCATGATAGAGCAATACATAATATTTAAATAACAGAGTAGTCTAGAAGATTCTTTAATAGATGTAAATAGTAATATTAAATTTTCCTCAACTAATTTTTCTCTTTTGCAGAATAATTATTTTAGTCAGATCTCAGTTTTGTATAACAGTCACTGAAACAAACAAGAAAATAATGGTGCCTCACAGTTCTGTTATCCCTGAAGCTTTTCAAACTGCATGTAATTAGGAAATTAAATAGGTTTTTAATTAGCATTGAATTGATGATCTCTTGGCAGGTTCTAGTGCAATGTCTCTTTTCTTTTTATATATTTTAGACTGCCCTTGTCATTAGAGAGTGGAGTGGTGATTTTGAAAATCACCCTTTAAATAATTTAGCTATATTGTGTTTGCTAATGGCTCAATAGCTGTAATGAGTTTGTAATTAAGGTTCTAATACAGGTTGCTTTTCTTAGCCTTTTGTTTCTGCAGTATTTTTTGTCACGGAAAATCTACAATGTATTCTCCGTCCTTCTCTCTTTTTTTGCCTAGCATGACGTCTCCACATTTCATCGAGTTCCTTTGCAAGCACGATGAAGTACTTAAGTGCTTTGTAACCAGGTAAGTGAGGATTTACTCCCTGCAACTGTGTGTCCTTGTTCATGACAGTACATTTCAAAGCCACATTTTAACCTTCCATATAATATTTTTTTCCCCCAACAGGAATCCAAAGATCATCTTTAATCACTTCCACTTCCTTCTGGAATGTCCAGAGCTCATGTCTCGCTTCATGCACATTATCAAAGGGCAGGTATGTGGTGTGATGCACATATTAAAGCAGCACTGGTTTGTAGCGCCTCGTTTGATTTCATAGAAGTGACCTTTTGTGCTGTAGAACTCTTGGGAGTTGTGCTGATAGACTTTCAAACACCTGTCTCACTCAGCTAGGATCATTTAACTGTGTTATTATGCTGCAAATAACACTTGTCTTAAGGTCCATTATATGATTTCATAAATTTTAACTGCTGCTTTACTATGGCGTGTTCACGAAGTTTTTGGTATTCATATTTGAGCTACTGCATGCTCAGCCTCGTTACCTCCAGATTATGATCCAATGGGGAATGCAGTGCCATTTTAATTACAGACTTTAACTTGCCGAATCCGATTTCATCTCTTGATTTTCCTCTTCGCATGCTCCAGGTGCCCCTGGAGGAAAGAGTTCCTTTCAATCTTATTAATTTGTACGTCTTGCAGACTTCCCCCTTCTTGCATCATGAATAAAGTCATTTAAATATTATGCAAATGGATTGCAGTCTCTCCACTCTGTGTAGCTGAAGTGTTCCTTTTTCCCCATTATCACCACTTTACTAAGGCAAGGTCTGTAGTTTATAGGGTAACGAATAGGTGATTAATAGGCCAGAGGACTGTGCTTTGGGCAAAGTATAAAATGTGAGCATCTAATCAATAAGACGAAGTTTAAATGATTCCTTTGCTCCACAGCCATTTAAGGACAGGTGTGAGTGGTTTTATGAGCATCTCCTGGCTGGACAACCTGACTCAGATATGGTCCATCGGCCTGTCAATGAGAATGACATTTTACTGATTCAGAGAGGTATCTGTCCTGAATGTTAGAAAACTCCTATCTTTATTTACACACTCACTGTCTAGATTTAGATCATGATCATGACACTTTTTATTTTCCTGTTTTAGAGTCCATATTTCGCAGCAGCTGTGAGGTCGTGTCCAAGTTTACCAATGAGAAGCTCAAGCAGGGCATCGCCGTACGCTTTCATGGTGAAGAGGGAATGGTCAGTTTGAAAATATCTCATCTGTGACGGCAGCATGTTGCTTTCTCATGTTCTCTGTTATTTTCTGCTGTGCTGGGCATTAATATACAATACAGTGTGCTCTAATCTGGGCTTGCATTGCAAGATGTGCTGCAGTCATGGAGAAACGGATCTTGTGCTAGTGATATTGGCAGATGGTACTCACGTTGTCTCTCCTTATCTCAGGGTCAGGGGGTGGTGAGAGAGTGGTTTGACATTCTCTCTAATGAGATCATCAATCCAGACTATGCATTGTTCACACAATCGGCAGATGGTAAGCAGTATTCTGACTGTAACTGTACAATGTGCCGACTATTATTATGCTCCTTTATTGAGATTTTCTTCAGGCTTTTCAGTTTCTTCCTTGTGTGTGTGTGTATGTATGTATATGCTTCTTTTTCCCTGTGGTTAATGAATCTCTTGTGTATTTTTGGTCTGTATCAGGTTATGTCTCAGTGACTTTGATTTGCATTGTCTTACTATCTCTATGTACTGTAGCTAATTATTGGATATTGATTGCATGTTACAGGTCAGGGACTTAGTCTATAATCATTGGAAAACACTGTTGTGTAAGTGCAATTTTTTATTAGATTGAACTGTGTGCGTCTTTTTCAGGGACGACATTTCAACCCAACAGTAACTCCTCGGTTAACCCAGACCATCTGAACTACTTCCGGTTTGCAGGTCAAATCCTTGGCCTGGCCCTTTACCATCGCCAGCTGGTTAACATATACTTCACCCGCTCCTTCTATAAGCACATACTGGGTAATGCACGAACAGGCCAGATTATTATGCACAAAATTAACTTGTCAAGTATAAGGTCATACAGCTATGCACAGAATGACATGTTTGTCTATTTATCTGTTCAGGTATCCCAGTGAATTATCAGGATGTGTCTTCCATTGATCCAGAGTATGCCAAGAACCTGCAGTGGATTCTGGACAATGACATCAGTGACCTGGGCCTGGAGCTTACCTTTTCTGTGGAGACTGATGTTTTTGGCGCTATGGAAGAAGTTCCTCTCAAACTGGGAGGAAGTGGCATTCAGGTCACCCAAGATAACAAGGTGAGGACATTTAATTCAGGACATGACCCCACATTTTGACCACCTTTTATTATTTCATAATGTGAATTGATTGTGGTTTAAGTCTCTCTCTCTCTCTCTCTCTCTCTCTCTCTCTCTCTCTCTTTTGTTTTGTCAGGCTGAATATGTGCAGCTTGTAACAGAGTTGAGGATGACTCGAGCCATTCAGCCTCAAATCAATGCTTTCCTGCAGGGGTTCCATACCTTTATTCCTGCCTCACTCATTCAGCTTTTTGATGAGTATGAACTGGTAAGTAGCTTCGCAATTCTTCTAATGGTCCTCATTATGCTTCTCCATTTGCTTCTTTGGGTGATGCATTTCTGCATAAGGGAAAAGTTCTTGTTTTGCTCTTTTCTTTTTTCCCCCGACTACACACACACACACACACACACACACACACACACACACACACACACACGCGCAATAATTCTCAATAGATCGGTTCAGTTTAACTTTATGTAATTTTAGCAAAAAAAAATTTCAGAGGCCTAGGCATGAAATACCCCGTGGGCAGAAGAAGACAGCAGTTACAGAGAGAATCTCTCTCACATGACTGTTGAAGGGAATCAGCCCTAAGAAGTATGAATCAATTCTTCTCTGGCTGAGCCTACACCGAGAATCAAATATTGTGATATTAGGAAACTCGTGCTGGAAGCAAGTGTTTATATTACAGTCAGTCAGTATAGATTAAATTAGAGTGAATGAAAAGTAGAGTCTGGAAGAATACAGTTTAAATATTGTGAGACGTGTACTGGAGAGTTCTAGTCATCATCTGTATTTAGGCACAGTAGGTATTTAGAGAAATTATATTGATGCGACCCTTGTTACTGTTGCATCTCTAAATCTCATTGGCTTGTCTCCGAGGGCACATGGAGGAAAATTAACTATGTGCATTGGTTATGCAAAGTACAAAATGACAGACAAAAATGAAGAATGAGGTATACAAGCAGTAGACCAGGCCAACAGGAAAACTGGATAGACCCAGGGCATCAAGAACTGATGAGTAAATGGCTTAACAAGCAGTACTGTGGGAAATATAACTGTAAAGAATGAAGAAAGAAGGAAGACAAGAAAAAAGGGTTTAGGTTTAGATTTTTTCTTTTCACTTAAAGCACGTCAACACTGACTAACGAACAGAGTTAATATAATACGTTTCCAGCTGTTAAGATATTTGGGATTTGAACTCACAACCTTCCACAATCACACATCCTTTAAAATTGAGCTACCAGTGCTCCTCTAAAGAACATGCCCATTTTTTTTTTTTTTTTTTTTGTAATTTTTTTTTTTTTTTAATTGAGCCACTCAGTAACCCAAACTATGTCCGTATACACAGAAAATACAGTTTAGCAGGCTCCATAGAAGTTTGCGAACGTCTTAGTCATGATCTTGGTACATGTAAAATGGTGAGGGTGACCACATCATTATTTGAAGTCAACAAGAGGGAAAGGGATAGATTTAAATAATTTTTATATTAAATAACTTTAATAACTGAGACTTTATTTACGTATGTATGTACTGTACATATAGGAGTGGCATATGTTAATACGGAAAGCTCTGTATTACATAATGGCAAGAAAAAGTTCTTAATCTGTCCTTTTTATCTCTGTGCTAAGCACTTCTAAAAGGCTTAGATATTTGATTAAATCCTGAGTGCAGGATTAAGATAATAGTCTGATAAGAATGATCAGTTGGCCAGTAAAATATAAAATCAATAAATGGGATCATTCAGTGCAGGTTTTTCTTGAGGTAACTTGGAGATGTTTGGGGTAATAGGCTTTTATATAATAATAATAATAATAATAATAATAATAATAATAATAATAAAAATAAGAAAAAGAAGTGTGAAAAGATGGCTTATGAAAACCTTAATGTGCAATATTGCTGTACAGTGAATGTTTTGGTTAAATTTTTTTGGACTGGAAATTATATTACTGTAGAATTTTTTTTCTTCAGAGAGGTTGGGAACTGTTGGGAAAGTGGATGTCTTTGCCACACCTCACTGCAATTGCAGATCTCCTTACAGAAAGCAGAGAGGCCTAAAAATTCTAAATGGTTTAGGAAAGGCTCAACATCCAGCCTGTCATAGCTTAAAGTTTGAGTATTGCAGCCTCAAAGATAGAAAATATAGTGGTTTCTACTTCACACAGAAGTCGTGCAACTGAAATATTGCTAGTCTCTAAAGTATAGCACAAATGATTTATCAGAAATATAAGAATAGCTGTCACTCTTTTGTATTTCTTTCTTTATTTTTGTCCCTGCCTTGGGGCCTCAGTGAGGCCTCAGGCTCCACATTGTCGGTCCTTCGTTTTATTCAGTGTCCTTCCACTGTTTCTCTCTTGGCATACAGGTGGTCTCTCTCTCTCTCTTTCTCTCTCTCTCTCACTCACTCACGCACACACACGCGCACGCACACACGCGCACGCACACACACACACACACACACACACACACATACACACACACACACACACACACACACACACACACACACACACACACAGATTGATGCTCTCTCAGGGAAATTACTGTGCTGAGGGCCTCCAGCATGCATATATTTGTAAGCCCATGTGTCGATCCCACAGCCACAACCAGCCCACTGACAATCCTCAGAGGGACTATTTAATGAGGGCGTATGTTTCAAAGTGCTTTTTGTCTCACACTCTGTCCTTATTATCTACCTCTCACTCGTGTAATCAGACGTTTGAGCAAGCCTGCAATATTCTTCACGTAGAGTGTGTATTCAGTGATTAAAGGCACTTTCCACAGCTCTTATCCGAGCCGTACTTCGCACACGTGTCCTTTTATAAAGGGGTTCATGGGAAATGTCGAACGC
Source organism: Tandanus tandanus (assembly GCA_039654325.1). Lineage (NCBI taxonomy): Eukaryota > Metazoa > Chordata > Actinopteri > Siluriformes > Plotosidae > Tandanus > Tandanus tandanus. The sequence continues at coordinate 22,807,166 of JBCNYH010000001.1, forward strand.
TGTGGGAGCACTACCTTTACCGTGTTATGAGTCAGCCTGAGCTGGATGAGTTATTGATTAGATCTGTTGTTATGGGGCTCATGTACACATAGCCCTGTGCTGGATTTCTAGTCCTAAATGTGTGGATGTGTGTGTGCAGGAGCTGCTGTTGTCTGGCATGCCAGAGATTGATGTGATGGACTGGAAGAGAAACACAGAATATACGAGTGGCTATGACCTCGAGGAGCCAGTCATCCAGGTTTTTAGCTACCACCACATGAACAACTTGATCACTTCCTTGAATGAAGACCATTTTTAATCTCTTAGCAGTTCTGCAGATTTTATTTTCTAAAAACATATTTGTACACTCACTGTGCTTCTTTATTAAGATTAGGCTCTTAGCCTAATCTTATATTGTTTATATGTATTTGGAATAATCTTTTAGGGTCTGGTTTTATAGAGGAAGCTTTTCAAAAACTATCTTGTTTAATCTGTATGAGCTTTCTAACCTGTTGTCTCTAAGGTTTATATGTTTTCTACCGCTAGGTAGAGTACCTATAGAAATGTAAGTTAAGCTACATGATGGGCCACTGTTGTACCTCTTTTGAAGGCATACTTATTTATTTTACATAACTGCCTCTTTACACTACATGGCACTGGAATGTCACAAGGCAGAAGTTAAAATTTTACATGCGTGTTCTTGTTTTGCAGTGGTTTTGGGAAATAGTGGAGGGTCTCACTCAGGAGGAACGAGTTCTCCTGCTACAGTTTGTCACTGGGAGGTAAGACCTCTTATCAAGCCTATTATTTATTTTTGTTACATAGTTGATGTCATGCATTTGTCTTTCTTGTTCATCTCATGTTTCTACCTCCTCTTCTCTTTCCAGTTCCCGTGTTCCACATGGGGGTTTTGCTTTTCTTATGGGGGGCAGTGGCTTACAGAAGTTCACCATCGCTGCTGTGCCCTACACATCCAACTTATTGCCTACCTCCAGTACCTGGTGAGTATTATAGTGCTTTTGCTGTTGATTTCCTTTCTTCCCACATTCTGTGAGAGCAGATGGGTGAAGCTAGGAAATGTCAAGTATAATTGTCATAGAATTGTCCTGCCAGAAGGGTTTTTCTGACTCACTGTATGCACTGCAGTCTTCAGTAGTAGTGTAATGCCTACCAATGTTTTTCATTTGAGTTTTTTTTAATTTATCTACAGTAGCCATGTCTTATTATGGACATTGATTTCAAGTTTACATTTTCATGATTCATATAAAGAGTAGGCCATTGGAATGCCGTCAGCGTGTTTCTGCCCTGCGATGGCCTGGCGAGCTGTCCAGGGTGTACTCTGCCCTCGCCCAGAGTCAGCTGAGATGGGCGCCAGCCTCCTCACGACCCTAATTACTATTAAGCGGTTCAGAAAATGAATGATTCACATAAAATTTACCTACAAGATCCCCATTGACATTCTATTCACTGTTTTTTCACTACATAGAGTATAACATGAAGGCACTGTAAAAATGTCCACAAACACACCCTTTTTTAAATTTTTTTTAATGGGAAATGATTGATAGTTTTAGGCGTATTGGAATGTCTAAGAAAATAGTAATTAGAATTTTTAGTAGTATTTAGTTAAACACTTCCAGCAATAAATGCTGACCCCTTATCTCTAGAAACCTGCACATGCTTGAATGGATAGTGTTACGGGATGAGGATCTGACACATACCTAACCAGGTTAAAGATAGTCTTGCGTTTCAATTCACCACAGTTGCATTTCGGTATATTTAGGCAGCAGAGGGCAGTGTGGGTCTTTTTGAAAGATTCCTAGTGGTGCCACGTGAGCGAATGGTAGCAATTGAAGCAGAAGCTCCACAGCATGGTAAAAAATGTCAGAAACATAATCACACATACTGGCAGAAAAGGCAGAAAGACGGAACAAAAACGATGTATGACTCCCAGAGCTTAAAAAGGCAAGTTCTATGTAAGGGTGGGTGTGAAGCATATGCATCTGTATGACTTAATCTGTTGCAGTCCATGAGGGACTAATTCTGTAATGTCTGTTTATCTCACTTTTTCAGTATCAACATGCTGAAACTCCCAGAATACCCCAGCAAGGATGTCATGCGTGACCGGTTGCTGATTGCACTGCATTGTGGAAGCTACGGTTACACCATGGCATGATGCTTACTTTGCTGTTTTTGGCGGAGATGCTTGCTGTATAGACACATAGACTTGTGCAAGGGTTTGTATACTTCATATCAGGGATAACCTCTGCACTCACTCCTTTGATACTTGGAAGCCTTTGCTTGATTTCATGGTATTATTATAAATAAAATTTAATCTAAAGATAAGGGAAACATGAGTGGGGACATATAACTGTATATAATGCTGAAAGTGTGGTTTGCTGGTTTGCCAGTTTGTACTGCCAATGTTGTCAAAGGGTATTTATTGTATTTTACATTACATAAAGTGTCGTATTAAGATGTTGGGCCACCATGAATTATGCTGGCTTCAGTGGTCCTTGGCATAGATTCTGGGCGTATCTGGAACTTTAGTCTATTTTGAGGGGGGGTTACAAAGTGCTATCTAACACTTTGTTCTATAATTTAACACAGGTGTACTGCAATGGCCATAGCATATGATTTTTATATTCATCAAACCGTTCAATGAGTATTTATCTGCTGTGGGCACAAAAGTAATGTTTTAAGAGAACACTCCCATCAAGATAGAAATGTTCTATCATTGTGATCAGTCAGAATAACTATACATTTGCAGTCCCTTTCCCGCAACGGGGACAAGTGGATGCACACACTATGCGTCCAAAATGCCCTCAGAGACAACATTTTGTCCTTCAATTTGTCATTCTTCAGTAAATTCTAAACATGTCTGAAAAGTCAGGTCTGTATATGTTGCTGTAATCAGGTATTAGAATAGAGAAGAAAAATGAAACTACAAAATATTGTTGAAAACAAAAAAAGATTGTCTGTTTTTATTACAGCACTAAGCATGGACCTTCATACCTCATATTGTAATGTTTTTTCCATTGTAGTTTTGTAACGATGGTTTGTTTTTCATCGTTCCCTTTAATATGTTTTTGTTTTTTTATGATATTGCAAAAAGAATGCAAATTGGATCAGTCGTGCCAAAAAAATGCTTCAATATTAATGCAGTGATTTTTTTTCAGATAAGGAATAGATAGAATAATGTGAACATATGTTTGTATTTCCTATAAATTATCGCTTAATTTTTGTAAACTGATTCTTTATTGTATACACAAACCTGAAGGAGCGTTTACAAAAATTACTGAAATACTGAAGTATGTATTTTACTATATTCAGAGTTTATTTAAGTGTGTGTGTGTGTGTGTGTGTGTGTGTGTGTGTTCTCAAGACAAGCATGGGTGCAATGGGACCGACAGTGCTTTTTATAAGGCCATCTACAGAAAATTGTTCTTGCACTGCTGACAGTCGCACCCGGAGGCAGCACTGGTAGCTGGTGTCCTTAAAAATGTTTATATACTGTACAAATCAGTCATTACTGAGCCTCATTATTGCTGCTGGTATTGGTGCCCTCTTTTCTGTTGTTCTTTTTGAGGTCAGAGTCACGATGGGGAGTTCTAGGAAATGATCTTCCCAAAGTAAGCATAAGAATGGTGTGATGTCAGGACCAACTACATTTCATGCTTAGTTAAGAAAGAAAAAAGAAAAAAGACAGCCAATTTATAGTTGATTCCATTTTAGAAACAAGTAAAAACTACAAACTATGCTGTACCTCTTAAAAAAACACTCCATTCTTTTTTTTTTTAAAATAAAATACAAAGGATGCCTTCTTTATTTATAGCTCTCAAGCATTTCTCTATAGTTTACACAAGAGCAAAATTAAATAGAACCAAAGGAATGTAGGAAAACAAAGAACTTTTGCTAATATTAAAAAAAATTACAAATGACCAATAAAGTAAAATTAATTTTTTAAGGCTTTGTATACCACTACAAATATCATGTTCTACCTGCTCTCTATTGAGATACTACTTTCTAGATATTACCTGCTCACTATGGCAACACTACTGAAATTATTGCTGGCTCTCCATGGCAACACAGCATCCAAAAGCCACTCAGCATGGCTCTGAACCTGTACTGGGGGGGCAGGTGAGCTCAGCATATGTCATAATGACAGCTGAGAAATGGAAAGGGGGACGGGGAAAAATGGAGTCATAGTGTGCACGTGTGTGTGTGTATTTGAAGCAGCAGATATCTGCTTCACTGGATACAGAGAGCAGATCTGGAACACACTGTACATGCCATTGTGGTTTGGTCACCACCCACTTATACACACTATTGAATTTAACTCTCACATCCAATTCCAGCTGTATCTGTTCCAGTTCAATTGAAGTTCCAGCCCATGAAATCAGAGAGATTGGGGGTATCTTCCAAAGCAAGGCCACACTCCTTCATCTGGCTCAGCAATGATTAGATGTCTTACTGGCCTCTGCTTACATTTGCGTGATAATCAAGCATATCTGTCAGCGTCATTATGGTCGGAATGGGTGGTTGCATGATTTACACTAATACAGCTAATACAGAGATATCATACTGTTGTGTGTATGATCTAATTCTTGATGCCTGACTTTTGATCCTGTAATTCTGCATCAGCTAGACCTTTGACCCCTAATTGTCCATTAGCCCTGCAATGCTGATACAATGGAGAAAATTACAGATTACTATTAAGAAATGTGTAATAGCACTTCTAATTTATCACGAGAAGAAAGGAAGAAAAGCAGATAAATATAATCTGAATCACACACCATTCACAAAATATTGCTGAGTGATATGCTAAATCATTTCCAGTTACCACCTTATGAACATATTTAAATGGGTAATATGGGTATTTTATTTTCTATGCATTTCAGTCTAGTTTGAAGCCATTGGTTGCTTTGAACTAGCCATGCTGAAATGTCTAATCTGGGATCTGTAAAATGAATTGGAGGCATTGCAGGACTGTTGTTTTCCTGTTAAAATATGCATCGGGAGATTAAGGAATGGGGAGCATCATGATTGAAAACATATATGCTCTTCCTTGTAATTCTATCAGTCAACGGAAATCCTGTTTTTATTTGTTATAAAGCATTAACATCTTCCAAACATCATGTAACAAATTAAACTGGCTTCAAGTACATTTTAAGGACAGTAAATTGTTACTCATTAAAAAATCTCTTCTAAACACACAAACAACTATACACATTTCCTCACATAAGAAGGTGCAAAGTATATTTAATAATATTATTGAAAGCTATCACTATAAAGCCTCTGTTGCCTCACTTAATTATTGCTGAAGCTTGCATAATTTTCACTTGGAGAATAAATTGCTGTTGAGTTTTTCCTTTGTCCCTGCAGTCCATTTTATCAAATTATGGATGAAAATTTGAAGGGCTTGTGCCGAGAACTGAGAGCTTAAATAGGTTTGGCAGACTTTATCATGCATGTTAAGATGGAAAAAAAGTGGGGGAAAGGGTAAATTAGGATCATGCATCTTATTTTTGGTTTCAAGTGAAACATCTAATGTGGTAACTCAGTCGGCATTCGTCAGTACTGATTACTGGATCTCAGCATAGACCAGTGCGACTTTGTTTTTTCACACCTGACTATTCATTATTTTTAATCTTGGTTTCTGTGTCAATTTAACAGCATAGCCATTGGAATAGCACCATACCAGGAGGCCAGATAATAAGATTGCCATATTGTTGCTGGTTTTTTTTTTGTTTGTTTTTTTTGTCTTGACTGATGCAGCGCTTACAGTGGTTAACAGCATGCAGTATGTAAGCCATTTGTTTTGTGTACTGGCCTTTATAGTAATTTGGCATCTAGCTTTCAGCAGTGTGCCAAGGATGACACGGTTCAGATGATGTGGATGGTACAAATTGAGCAAAGAGAATTTACTTACCAGGGGTCTGAGAGACCAAGGGAACTTCTTCAAAACAAGTTTCAATTATTAAAATTGATTCCTTCTTACATAGTTTTCACAGTGTTAATGAGAATTATTAAGTGAGAAATATGTGAGGGGCCACAGATGGGGGAGCTCCTCTCACCTTCTCTCACTGCAGCGTCTTGTGGAGGCAGACTGCAGAGCTCACAGACATTTAGCATGATTGGACGGCAACCCTAACGTGCTCTGGCATCCTCATTACAGGAGCTGCTCTTTCTCGTTAATTCACTCAGCCACTCCTGCTTGCAGGCTGCCTGGGTGCTGTGGGCCAGACGGAGAGAACAGGGGAAAGAGCTGTGCCAGATTGTATCATTTGCAATGCCATTGAATATGCACTGGCCATCCTCTTGTATGAATTGCTTTTGACATGCTTTGGGAATGTTTTCCCAGACCATCTTCTCCTGCCATCCAGGAATTCACAGTGTCATGCTGTTATTTAAACAATGGTAACCCCTTTCTCTGTCTCTCTGTCTCTGTCAAACACACACACCTTTTGTACAATGATTAACATTCCATCTTGTTATTTTTAGGGAATTTTTTGATAGAAAGTAGGAGTTCTCACTAACTTCATAATGCTAAACATAAGCAGTGACAGTCTTACAGAAATCACTATTTAGTTAACATTTCCAGTTTCTCTTGCTTAAATATTTTTAAAACAATTTCTGAAACAAAATTAGGGAGAAATTTATTTAAGATAAAACTGAAAAATTTACTTTATTCCAACAAGCAATATAAAACTTTATCCCATAGTGGAGAAGAAATTCGCAGTTCATAAAAAAAAAAAAAAAAAAAACTAAACAAAAAAAACCCCTTTGACCAATTTCAAAGGAGATCAGAATACAAATTCAGTCTTTCATCTCCCCCTTCACCTTCCAAAACTAAACAGCATGGAGTGTGTGGGACGGATGAAACACAGGGTGAAGGTTCTCTGTGTTCGCTGCCAGTAGGAGCTCTAGCATGCTCTGAACAGTTTCTACATTTCTGAAGACTTATATGCTTCAGGTCTTGGTTAAAGTCCACTGTCGTTTTTAGCTTTGTAGGTTATACTGAGCATAAAGGTGCATATGCAGAGTGTATTCTAAAATACAGCATCTGGTCAGGCTTGGACAGGATATAATTAGATCATTAATAAATGTCTGTAAATACAGTGATAGCATCTCAGAACTCAGATCCCCTACATGCAATCTGGTTTCTCTGTGATTTGTTTTATTTTTTAAAATTTGATTTTAATCAAAATTGGTTTACAGATGACTTTCTTTAAAATAATGTATATTTTATGCACATAGTATATGAATAGGCATTAATATGTTAACTTCCATGTTATTTAACTGAGTTTGAGGCCACTTATTTATTGTTTTTATTTTGTTATTTTCTGTTTACTCTGCTACTGAATAACTTCAGAATTAACATGCAGCAAATGAATACTTAAGAATTATATGTGACTTTTTAAAAATGTACGTTATGGAACAAGATGTATAGATAGAATAAATTGACATTATTTTAACAATTAGACTATATCACTTAGATTGCATTGCCTTATCTTGTACTAAACATGTGTACTGTGTGCATTGAGTTACAATACAGGGGTTATTATTTATGTGCAGTACTGTTCAAAAGTCTTAGGCTTCCTAATGTTTTTAAGTATAATATTTGCTACAGATTTTTATTTTATGACTTGTACATTTGTGAGTCAGTACAATTTATTTTTGCAAACATAAATTTTCCACCACAAAATGAAACGTTACAGAAAAAAAAGTTTGTATGTCAATAAAGCAAGCCAATTTTTACATATGAAACCACTTTTCAGACAAAACATAATAAAGTCTGCTGGATTAAAAAAAGCAAGTGCAACAGTCAAAATTTCCAGGAGAATTTCCAGGCTGATTTTACAGGATGCTCAGTAAAACTTACAGCTAATTACCTTGTAAAACTGCACAAACTGTACCTGAGACTTCTATATTTTTAAAGCAATGGGTCATCACACCAAATACTGACTACATTTAATTTATTACTGTTTAATGTTTATGTATGTATATGTGTGAGTACACACACACACACACACACACACACATATATATGTGTATATATATTTATTTATTTTAAAGCGACTGAAAAAAAGGGTTTTGAAAGCTACTGGAAAAAGTTTCTTTTTTTCTTTGTAAAGCTACTTAAAAATAGTATTTCTTATTTCTTTTTATTTTTTTTTCCCCCCATTTTTCTCCCTAATTTAGTTGTATCCAATTCCCACCCATCAACTTTTAGCGTTCCCCATCACACGACCACCACCGACCAGGGAGGGGCGTAAGCAATGCCGCCCGCCTCTTTTCGAACTGCTGCGCATGCGTATTTGGGGGCGGCCTAACACACTCGGAGGGAAAGCGCTATC
>JBCNYH010000001.1:22850233-22861538 GCA_039654325.1 Tandanus tandanus
TGTGTGTGTGTGTGTGTGTGTGTGTGTGTGTGTGTGTGTGTGAGAGAGAGAGAGAGAGAGAGAGAGAGAGGAGAAGATGTGTCACTCTGAGCAGAAACATAAAACACTTCTCTGTCCATTTAGTGTTAAACCGCCTGTTTGCCAATCAATTTCTCTGTATTTTTTAAGCATAAAGAGACATTTTGTCCAAGTTTCTGGGCTACTGTGTGAGTGAGGATGGACGGGAAGTGCGCACTTTTTAAAGTGCCTGCATGCTGCATGTGTGTGTGTGTGTGTGTGTGTGTGTGTGCGTGTGTGTTTGAGAGAGAGAGAGAGATAGAGAGAGAGAGAGAGAGATGGTGAGTATTAGAAGTGCGTGCTTTTTAAAGTGTCATATGTGTGTGTGTGTGTGTGTGTGTGTGTGTGTGTGTTTGTGTGCGCATGCGTGCGCATGACCTGCACGTGCCCTTAGATTAAACTGCCAGTTACTGACAGTTTTAAACTGCCTTTTAAACTGAAGTAAAGTCTTAGGCACACATCTTGCTTTTGGTCTTCTTATTTGAAAACTGTATTTCCCATTGAAATTATTTTTTTGACAGAGTTTGAGAGCTAAGAATTTGGTAAACACAGTGATATAAATTATTTCGCTGTACTGTAAAAAGTGTTTAAACTGTCATGATTTAAAAATTACCCTCAATATGATTTTAAATGATTTTAACACTTCTATTTTGTATTGATTTAATGTAGAATTTCCTGGTACAGCTGTCAGTCAGCGGTTCGCCATTTCACTTCTACAAGTGCTGTTGACTCAAAGGTTACATGGTCACAACCAGCACACATTTTCCTCCATTTCCAAAAAAAAATTTCACACTCTAAGATGACATCATGCACTCTAGCCCAGAACATTCACGAATTATAAATACTCCCATTATAAATACTCAAACTGACTCAGAAATCCTTATTACACTTCATCAAAGATTAAGAGAAAACCGTAAAGGGTAGCAAAATGACGTTTTGACCATCAAACTTCAGTGAATCGACTTCAGTGTCTACATTTTAAAAGTTCATCCAAGTTTCTATGTATGCTTTTTGGCAAGGTGTCAAAATGAGGTGAGTTTCATGATCGTCTGTCGACCTCTTCCCATTCATTTCAATGGGATTTTTTGGAGTGTTTTTTGGCTAATTGTGTCGCCATGGTAACAGGAAATGCCAATAAAACTAATGGCACTCTTTTCGTATATACATTGCGTGGGTGCACTTTGCCATTTGGGCCAATGGCGCATCATCATTAAGTGCGACGGAAGAATAATAGTAAAAAGAAAAAGAAGAAAAATAAAGAGCCCCATTTTTTTAGGGTGTATAGTAACATGTGTCTTCTCTTAAGCAGCCACATAATAAAGTGTCCATTTTTCTAGGGTGAATAGTAATATGTGTCTGCTCTTAAGCAGCCACATAATAAGTTAGACTTTCAAGACAGCATATGTTGTTATTCCATGTTGTGACCATTAGGTGGCACTGTGATGTTATGTTCAGTGAGAAACTGTGGCACTGTGGTTTTTATAACAGTTACTACTAAATAATGTTGGTCGATGCGAATTGACATGTTTGTTCATGGAGAATGTAACTACATGTCATATACATGAGTTTGATCAGTTCTTGTGTATTTGTTAATATGGCCACTGTAAGAGCTTCAGTGTTTTATTTTATTATTCATATTTGTAATTAAATGTTTTTATGTTTAAGTTAAAGCATTCCAATGGGATTTTCATAATTAATTTGTTTAATGTAGAATTTGATGGATGACATGATTTGAAGGAGACAGAATAAAAACAGTGCTGAAGCTAGTCACACACTGCTGAAACCGTGTCTAGTTCTCACTATGGCTTCACGGCCATTCATATCTGTGCAGTAACACGGCTACTGGCTCAGGTACCCCTAGGATTGAGGCCAGTAAAAAGTGCATTGTATTGTATCAAGACATGTAGGCCCAAAGCATCTCTACATTCAAATGAAAATATACACTATGTTGAGTAATCAGTAGAGGTGAGTCATATCACAGACATTTCGAATTTTTAACTAGCGGACAACATCCACTCAAATTAACACAACTGTACCAACAAAAACAACATGAGTTTATTATGGTATTAAATAGAACTACAACAACATATGAGTAAATAGTATTCAAGGCAAATAAGGCAAATTGCAATTATAAATAATAATAATAATAATAATAATAATAATAATAATAATAATAATAGAATTAAGTGAATATCAGAACAAAAAAATAAATCTTTTAACTATAATAATAAGAAGAGAAAGAGAAAAAAGAAGAAGAAGAAGAACTGAATAATAAGACAGAAGTTCAGTTTTAAATAATATAACAAGAAAAAGATAATATGAATATCATCACACAGACATAATACTTTAATTATCAATCTTAATTATTAATGTGATGAACAGAACTGTTACTTAACTGATATATCTAACCAACATTTGACATCTAATGAGAAAAAGGACATTTTTTCGATTTAGTAAAAGCAGTGAAGTCAGGTGCAAACAGTGGTGCAGCTGCTACGGAGTGAGGGTGCACAGAGTGAGGGAGATGCAGTTATGAGTTTTAATTGTGTTCATGTATGAGAATGACGAGCACCAAAATCTGGTGCCGAGTATCTGAGCCCAGTGGGAAAGTCAAGTCAAAGTTATCATGGGTTTCTTAAAATGCCTTCGCAAATTATATTCTTTACATACCACTATGCACTCGCTGCACAGCAGATACACTACACGGGCTTTGAGCAGACAGATATAAAAATTCTTCTCTGGCTATTCACTGTTAAATCGCCTATTCTCTGAATCAAATTCTCTTTTTTTTTAAATAGAAAGAAACATTTTGTCCAAGTTACCTGGCTACTGTGTTAACAATGAGAAGATTATTGGTGGGAAGAGTGCACGGAGCGGAGACCTCAAAAGTCCGAAATAACAGCTTGTGACACAGTGAGGTGGGGCAAACCAGGAAACAGTTGTGGCACAGAATCATAAAAAAAAAATAAAAATAACCAGGATTTTTAAAAAAATTATTATTATTATTAATAAATATTTTTTACTTTTTAAAACAATAGAGTAGCTACCTCAAAATGCCAGTACAAATTGCCTCACAGGCTGGACCTGGCCCCCTGGCCGCCAATTGAATAGCCCGAATCTAAGGCATAAAAAACTGCTAATTATTAGCTTTTAGGGTTTTTTATTCATGAATACAAATTGCAGTATAGATTTTTCATGTGACGTTCAGCATAAAACTGATTTGGATATTAAAATTTACCCATGCTCTTTTGCTATGTCTATTTGCTTCTCTTTTCTTTCTTTATGTATGTATGTAATAGCTTTTATGATGTTTGTTGTGTTTTTTAAACTTATAACCCTAAATCAGAAAAAGTGGGACAGTATAGAAAATGGCAAAAAAAACAAAACAAAAAGAAAATTCAATAATTTAAAAAAGCTGCTGATTTAAACTTGACTTGTATTTCACTGCAGACAGTATCAACTCAGTATATTTATTGTTTAACCTGTTCAATTTCATTTCATTTAATAATATATAGTTATTCCTGCATTTCAGGGCTGCAACGTATTCCAAAAAAATGAGCTGGGGGCAATTTAGAGCTAGCAATTAAGCTAGATAAATAATGATGAGATTTGAAACAGGTGATGTCAGTAATGAAAACAAAAGCAGAATCCAGGAAAGGCCTAGTCTTTGAGGAGAAAAGTTTATTAAAGAAAATTACTGAAATGTTTAAAAACAATATTCTTCAAAAAAAGATAAAGGGTTTGAATATTTCACATCTAAACAATACATAATGTTATTAGGCAATTCAAGGAATCTGGAGGTATTTCAGTATGTAAAGATTTATGTATGTATGTAAAGATCAAGGGCACAAGCCAAAACTGGACAGCCGTGATCTCTAATCCCTCAGATGGCACTGCATCAAGAACCATCATTCATCTGTAGCTTATAAAACAACATTGGTTTGTGATCATTTTTACAAACTTTACTAAGCAATACAGTGCAGAATTACATCCATAAATGCAAGTTTGGATGAGTTAAATGCAGGAGTCAAAATTTCCCTTGTGGATTTTTTACAGTATAAAATAAATAAATAAAACTTAAACTTACAATCACAAAAGGATGCTTTGTTAACTGTGTGCAACTGTGTTCTCAAAGCACAGTTGGCATGTTAGGTGGTAGGGATCTGATTCAGTCGGACCAATGATTAAAAGGACCACCCAGATTATTACCAGCAACAAATCCAACAGCCAGGGTTTGTCATGGTATAGGATTGTTTTGGAGCTCTTGGCAAAGACAACTTACAATTCTGTGGTGTGGCATTGATGGAGAAAATTACACTGGGATTTTGTAGCAACATTTTTTTTTCCAGGGATGCCCATCATATTTCACTAAGGCAAGGCAAAACCACATTCTAGACACTTATAAAAGGCATGAATGTGGAAGAAGGTGCTGGTGCTGGACTGGCCTGACTGCAGTACTGACCTGTTCCCAATTGACAGTATGTGCAGTATTTTGGAATGAAAATGAAACAAGGATACCATACTGTTGTACATCTTAAGACCTATTTGCAGGACAAATGGGACAAAACACCTGAAATATTTCATCACTTGGTGTCTTCATTCTTTAAATGTCTTTTAAGTGTCGTGAGATTAGTAACATTAAAAAGCATTAAATGCATTATGGTTACATAAAATGTGTTGCAAGAATCAAAACTGAAGCACTAATTTTGATAGCTAGCTAGCTAGCTAGATGGATAAAATTAATGAAGTAAAACATCAAATAATGTAGTGTTGTATTGTTTTGAGTTCAGTGAAGGTCAGAGATTTCAAGGTTTTCATTTCATTTTTAATTTCAGTTTTTAAGGGCAAGGATCACTTGAGGAGTAATACTTTTCTGGTTGGCTACATCTAGGCGCCCCAGACTGGACTCCCCTCATCCAGTGTCATGTGATGCTTAACATACAATTTTGTCACCAGCAAGTGGCCATTCCATCTAGCCTCTCACATGATGAAGACCGTCTGCTGAGGATTTAGGGGAGAAAACCCTGATTAAAAAACCCACCACGATGGTGGACCATTACACAAAGCATTGACCTAACACATCTGAGATGCTTTTCACTGCAGATACTGTTTCCCTGGCCATCGATTTTTCCTTGCCACTGGATTCGGATCATATCTGCAAATAGTGCCGTGTGTTTACTGTTGTGTAATAGTACTCCCATGTTAAAAGATTCCATGCACAAGGCATCTACTTATTAATATATTTTTTCTTTTTTTATCAAGTCCTACAGCGATCGGCGAGAGAAAATGGGGACAGGACTGGTGAGATCTGAGAGTCCCTAGTCTCGGACCGGCATGTGAGGTGGCAGGGATCTGATTCAGTCATCTCACTCTTGGATTGGAGCAGAAGTACTGTTTCGGCAGTGTTCTCTGTGACTGAGCAGCCCTCTTTAGGAACCACTCTATATAAATATGCCTCGTACAGGATCACCATACCAGCGGTCGAAAAAAATCTACAAGTTAAACTTTGGATCCTGGAATGGACACACCCTTTAGTCATGGCTTTTTAGTGCCACCAGAGCCATCTTTGGCTCTAGTACAGGTGGTGTGATACCTGTAAAGAATCAAGACAGCATTCCTCTTAAGGATGCAGACAATATCAACCGCCGCTGGAATGAACACTTTCAAGAACTCTTAAACTGCGATTCTTCTATAGATGAGACAATTTTTGAAGAGATTACACAACTAACTGTCAATGTTGAGCTGGAAACAGAACCCACTTCCACTGAAGTGCAAACTGCAATTAGCCAAATGAAAAATGGCATGGCCACAGGTGTGGATTGAATACCAGTAGAAATATTCCAAGAAGGAGGAGAAAAACTCATCACATCAGCTCATCCTTATCATCTGGTAAACAGAGATGACAGCACCGGACCTGCAAGATGCAGAAATTCTCAGAATCTTCAATAAAGGGGAGAAATCTGAATGTGGTAACTACCATGGCATTTCTTTTCTTGCTGTCACTGGCAAGATAATTGCTCGCATCCTTGCCAACCATCTCTACTCACATGCAGAGGACTTTCTCCTAGAGTCTCAATGTGGCTTTTGAGCCAACAAAGGGAAGGCAGTTACAAGAGAAATATCAGGAGCAAAACCAGCCACTTTTCATGCCCTTCATAGATCTGACTAAGGCCTTTGACTTGGCCAATCATGAAGCCGTGTGGCGAATTTTGTTGAAATACGGATGCCCTGAGAAATTTATCACCATTCCTACACTTCTTCACGATGGTATGTCTGCCAAAGTCCTTGAAAGCACTGGAAAAAGTGAGCCTTTTGAGGTGCAGACTGGTGTGAAGCAGGGATGTGTGATTGCTCCCACCCCGTTTTCCATTTTCATATCTGCTATATTTCAACTTATGCAGGACAGACTTCCTGTGGGCGTGCAAGTCTTGTACAGAATGGACGGAGGCCTATTCAATCTAAAAAGGCTAAGGGCAAAAACGAGGACTGCCATCATCTCTGTGATTGAGCTGCAATATGCCAATGATAACTGTATCTGTGCTACCTCTAAGGACAATCTTCAACCCATCCTTTATGCTTTTGGGCATGCATACCAGAGACTGAGTCTGTCTATCACACAGAACACAGAGATTCAGAGAGTCTACAGAGAGTCTAGAACACAGAGATTCTGCTCAAACCAGCTCCTGGTCAAGAGTCTGTCTGCTCATCCCTTAAGATTTGTGGGTCTCTGCTAAAAAATGTCCAGCGCTTCCCCTACTTGGGCAGTTTTCTCTCATTGAAAGCTGGGCAGTTTTCGACATTGATGCTGAAATCCATCACCATATTCAGGCTGCCAGCTATGCCTTTGGTCGGATGCAGAGAGGGTTTTGATGAGAGATGTATAAGAACCGATACCAAAATACTGGTATACAAGGCACGTGTGCTGCCCTCTCTCCTATACGGTTCGGAATCTTGGACCACCTACAGGTGTCATATCAAAGCCCTCAAAAAATACCATTAACGATGTCTTTGCCTCTTTCTGGACATCAGTTAGCAGGATCGTTGCACAAATACCAGCATGCTAGAGAAGCAAAGTGCACAAGTATCGAGGCAATGGTAATACAAAATCAACTCAGTTGGACAGGGCATGTTGTCAGAATGAATGACTTCTGTGTCCCAAAGCAAGTCCTTTATAGTGAACTTGGCTCGAGTGCAAGATCTCAAGAGGGGCAGAGAAAGCATTTTAAGGACTACCAAAAGGCATCCTTGAATGCATGCAACATCAGTGTAGACAGCCGGGAGGGGCTTGCTTGTAACAGAACAGGCTGGTAAAAGGCCGTCTGCGAGGGTGTTACACAATTTGAGGTAGAGGTAGCTGACATACCAAAGAGAAGTGGCAATGTCGCAAGGAGCACGGAGGCACTGCTCTGTCAGCTAATTACAGTTACATATGTGTGGTGTGCGAGAGAGTCTGCATCAGACTTGTTAGTCACCTACGGGTGAACTGAAGAGGACAATCCTACTCGATTTGAGGGATTCCTGATGAATTTCAGTTTTAGCAATACATCCCAAATTTTCTGTTTTGGAGCTTTACATGTTTAATTCTTGTGTGCCTTGTTCCTATTTGATTTAATTTGTGTGACAAGTAGTAAATGGGTGTTTAAGGCTCACCCACAAGTAAGTAATGCTGATATAAAGCATTTAATCTGTATGTATATTATATTAGATTTTTAATTTTACAGTCTTACCTTGATGCATACTGTATAATAATTTCTAAGTTATTATTATGTGACCTTATTGGAAGTGTATGTGTAAGTGACAGGCAACCTCTAGTCATACTCTGTATTAAATCTCTATTGGAGTGGCTCATTTACTTTCAGTAACCACCTTATCCTTGTTAAGTTCACAGTGGATCCAGAGTCTATCCTCACAGTAGGCCTGAGAGTTTTATAACTAATAACTTAATCTTGCTGGTTATTTAGAGACACAGAATTAAGCAATTCCTTCAGGCTGTGTATACATCTAATTGGTTTTACCTTATACCTTGAGGTTACAATTGAACTGCATAAGAGATCACTGTAAATAAATATCAAGCAGAAAAAAGAGTAATAATCTTAACCAGCTGTCAATCATTTCTGATAAATACATTTTTATATTCTAAGTTTTACTAAGTAGGCAAAAGAGAATGCTAATAATTTTGGCTTAAAGGAGAGATATTATGGTTTTTCCAATTTTCTGACCCATAAATGTAATTACAGTGTTGATTAGCCATGTGTTGATTAGAATGTCAAATAATTATTTTAAAGCATGTTTAAATTAAATTTTGGCTCTGCACTGTTTAAGCTGGACCTAAAAGCACAAATTTTTTTGATTGTTTGTTTTGTTTTGTTTTGTTTTGTGTTTGGTAGTGCTTCACGGTGTGCTGAGCATTCTGATTGCCTGCTCACGCAAGCACCTCCCCATTGCCGGCCTCCCCATTGCCTGCTCACGCACGCACATGAAAATGGGCATAATATTTGACATTTAGTTAAACTCAGCCTGTATCCTCAACATGGTGAAGAAGTGGAAATGGGGTCACACAAAGGCTATGTCATTTTCCATTGAAACAGGTGGAAGGTGTGGCTACTGCTTGGTTGAAGTGAAAATTTGCACCCACATTGGCCCTTTGCAGATAAGATTGGACATCCCTGACCTAAGAGAACACTCTTGGTGCTGGCGGTTACCGATCATGCCCTGCCAAACTAAGTAGGACATGGTCTTATAAAATCCAGAATGCGACTAGTCAGTAACTGGCAGGTTCTGGTGAGTCAGCCCTCAGAAATAGACAGTGTCCAAGCCACTAAAGATATCTGAGTTGATGCTTAAAAAAGCATCCAACCAAAAAAATCTTTACATTTTTGCTATGAGAGTTCTCTGTATAGTTCATGCTTTCTAAAATCAAGCCA
Source organism: Tandanus tandanus (assembly GCA_039654325.1). Classification (NCBI taxonomy): domain Eukaryota; kingdom Metazoa; phylum Chordata; class Actinopteri; order Siluriformes; family Plotosidae; genus Tandanus; species Tandanus tandanus. Next base: position 22,859,215 of record JBCNYH010000001.1, read on the forward strand.
GATGGAAATCCCTACTGAGGACTGCCACCAGTCTAACAAATACTGGGAGTGTAAAATTGACTTAAAATAGAAATGATGATGATGATGAAGAAGAAGAAGAATTCAATTTATTTACTTATTTACCACACCAGACACAGTAGTAGGCTATGTGTGACCCGTTTTGGCAAAATGAGTCACGTGTAGATGAAGATGAATTTTGAGTTGACAATACCATAGAAAAGATTAAAGTATGAGCTTTCAGATGAGGTATAATATGAATCTCTAGCCCATCTAGAAGTCAATCAACCGGACTCTAAACATGATCATGTCTGGAACCTGCGAACCAAGAAATTTGCCTTTAATTAAGTAAGGTAGCCAAATGCCTCATCATCTAATTATTTGACATGCATGAATGGATGAATGAGATTCCCACTGTCTCAACCTTCTACCTAGCAAAACCACAGCCAAGGAAATGGGCTTGGCAGGATCAGCGGGGAAAGAAGACCCTGTTGAGCTTGACTCTGGTCAGGTACTATGAAGAGACATGAGGGATGTAGAACAAGTGGGAGGCTCCGCCGGATTTTACTGCGAAATGCAAGGAACGATTGCGCAATAATAGCAGCACTTCACAGTTAAAAATCTAGAAAGAAATGTACACTTTCCGGATTTTGTTTTAACTCAATCAGGCATGGTAGTTGTGTTTAAGACTCATTTAGGGGTATTTATAAATTTAATTTGGGTCTACACTTTTTCTTCTGAAGAGCTGAGATGTTAAATTTTCATAAACTGATGAAAACTCGATTAGGCAAAAAATTAGTTTTTCCACTCATTAAGTTTCCACTCAATGAGTTTTTCTGCAATAGTTCGGTATGGGGTGCCAAATGTAAAAATCAGATTCTTTTCCTCATATTTAACACGTTTGTCCTCACATTTAAGATAGAATCACATCTAAAACATCATCTTACATGTAACTGTTAAGAAATGTTTGCATGTCCAACCTAAATGTTAAATATTAAATCTAAATGTTAAATCTAAATGTTAGATCAAAATGTAAAATCTAAATCTAAATTTTAAATGTAAATTCGAAATGTTATATCTTAATGTAAATGGTAAATATAAATGTTAAATATGAATTTAAATGTTAAATATAAATCTAAATATTAAATATAAATCTAATTGTTATATCTAAATGTTAAATCTAAATTTAAATGTTATAGCTAAATCTAAATCTAAAACGTTACATCTAAATGTTAAATCTAAATATAAATATAAATGCTAAATGTTGAATCTAAATGTTAAATCTAAATGTTAAATCTAAATGTTAAATTTAAATGTTAAATCTAAATGTTTAATCTTAATCTAAATGTTAAATCTAAATGTTAAATCTAAATCTAAATGTTAAATGTTAAATCTAAATGTTTAATCTTAATCTAAATGTTAAATCTAAATGTTAAATGCTAAATCTAAATGTTAAATCTAAATCTAAATGTTAAAACTAAATCTCAATGCTAAATCTAAATATTAAATGTTAAATCTAAATCTAAATGCTAAATCTGAATGTTAAATATTAAATCTAAATCTAAATGTTAAATGCTAAATCTAAATGCTAAATCTAAATGTTAAATGTTGCACCTAAATATTTAGAAAATATGCTAAATCATGATCAATCATAACCACGCCCATAACTCAGGACAGTGCAGAATAGATGAACATGGCCGTCAGCTCTCTCCAAGCAGGAGAGATAGAACAGGTGCTAATGGCAGGTGTGTGAGCTGCACTTCCACCAGTACCACTCACGCCATCTACGGTCAGTAAAGAAGTTTGACTTTGACCTTTTTAATTAATTGGAGAGTGAGTATTATGAAGCAAACCGACATTTGCTGTACTTCTGTTTAACTTCTGCAAATTCGTCAAGACAATAACACTTGTTCAAAGTCAAATCTATTGCTCCACTTTGCTGTTCAATTAAGCGAAACATGTGCCATGTCTCAAAACATATGGATAAAATGAATAGAAAAGCAAAAATGAATTAATAAAATGAATAAAGTTCTCGATAATTAAAATGAGCGCATGAGTGAAATAATCTATGCTTATAAAGTCTCTTCTGAAAATATGCCAATATGCATGTTTTATTTTTGTCATTTACAAGATATCGGCTATATTTTACAAGATAACAGGTTATATTTTACAAGAAAACATGGTTTTATTTCTGCCATTCACAAGATAACACAGATAACAGGCCTGCTGATCAGTCACAGGAGCACTTTTAGTGAGAGACTGATACCACCTAAATGTACCACTGAACGACACAGGAAATCATTCCTACCTGTGGCCATTAAACTGTA
>JBCNYH010000001.1:22872809-22891339 GCA_039654325.1 Tandanus tandanus
CACACACACACACACACACACACACACACACACACACACACACACACACACACACACACACACACACACACCTCTCGCTCTCCAGAAAGGGAAGAATTAACCTTGTCTTACTGATAGGAGGAACATAGCTACGTTATACATGTCAACAGGACACATCAGTGACAACAGGTATCCCAGATCTCACCTTCAAATATCTGCCATAATTGGGCAGCACATACACTCACAGAAAGGTTGCCATGGCAATGGAAAAAGGTAAGAGTTTGGACTGCAATATGCTTTGGGAACCCAGAGGCTATTTTCACTTGCCTGAAAACTATTAAAAACAATCTAGGAGGGCCACTCACTGCCCCATGGCAGGTAATGGAAGGTGCTCTGCTGGACAAAGCACATATAGACTACACATGCATCTCTTTCTTTAGCAGAAGCCTGCCAGAAGTGCACCTCATGCACACATCACATAGAGCTTTTACAAGCATGTATTTTTGTAAACTCATGAACATTGATCATTCATTCATTTTCTGAACCACTTAATCCTAATTAAGGTCATGGGGAGGCTGGTGCCCATCTGAGCTGACTCTGGGCAAGGGCAGATCCTGGATAGCTCAGCAGGCCATCACAGGGCAGAAACACCCTACTACTGGGCCACCACTGCCCACTCATAAACATATTAGATTACAAATAAAATTATATTAATATCAAATAATTTATGATAAATATCAAATCATTTATGATATTATTTATTTTTTTGCTGATAGTTGTTAGTTTGCTGATAGTTGTTCATTATAGTTGATGTAGGAAAGGAACTTCTAATGGCTAATGGCTGCCTATTTTGCTGAACAGGCCTTCATTGTCCACGTTATAAAACAATTTGCCCTCTATATAGTCTGTCTATACATGCACATTCTAACCTGGCTGTGTCGTAACATCTCAGATAAAGAGTTAATATGAGTTGCTCACACAGCCACTACAAAACTCTGCATTCAATTTGGAGGAAAATGGATTTTCTTCTTTGCTGAAAGACATGGGATGTTTTAATGGGAATCACACAAAAGACTTTCCTATTAAATTGTCAACAGCTTCCCATTTAGCTGCTCATCCTGCTTTCAGCTCAAATGAGCTCTTTTTATGGGAATTGTATGCAAATTGGGTACACAGTCCTAAGGACAATGAACAATTAAAGTGCTCCTTTCATCCTCATTCCCGCTGTGTCCTGAAGTGTATGGAGATGCCCGTCAGCCACCCAGCCCGGCTATTTCACTCTTAAATGTGAGTAGTTGTTACAGTCTGGCCAGACCTTTATTCTTCTCTTCAGAGCAGCTTGTGTGCATTAAGGAAGCTGTCACTGATACCCTGACACATGCTGGAAATACTGCGGCTTTCTTCTTGGTGGAGGTTCTGTCTCAATGAAGCCCTGCAGCAGATAACCCAGGACCTGGTGAGGCAAAGAGAGAGAGAGAGAGAATGCCAGTCTTATCTGGAATCCCACAATGAGAGAGAGGTCTAATCCATTACTTATCCAATCACTGCAGCTCATGCTGAAAAACAGCCCTACTGAGCAGCAGAATGAGACCAACAAAAGAGGCAGGCAGTTACACACACTCTAAAGCATTCAGCCAACACATAGATATGCTGACACATGAACATTCACTGCTGGGTCTTAAGTCTGGACAGCATTCATAATAAAACATATGTGAGTTATTATTCCACAATCCAGAAGAATTAAGAACTTGAATGAATTTATTTAGTAACCATTTACCATAAAGACACAATACTCATCATGAAGAAAACTCAACATGCTCTTGTGTAGATGGCGAGATCCAGCATAAACATTTCAAGTTAAACATTCATTCATTCATTCATTCATTTTCTGAACTGCTTAATCCTAATTAGGGTCGCGGGGAGGCTGGAGCCCATCTCAGCCGACTCTGGGCGAGGGCAGACTACACCCTGGACAGCTCGCCAGGCCATCGCAGGGCAGAAACACGCTGGCAGCAATGCAGCCTACTCTTAACGAAAATCAGCAATGGTTCTTTTACATGCCTCTCACCATAGACTGTGAGAGACATGGCCGACATTTGATAACCCAGTTAGCTGCACTGGGGGTCAAGTTAAACAATAAAAAAAAAAAAAAACAATTTAAACAAATTAATCTAATAAAAGGATTAAGAAAAATAAAGTGGCAATATAGTACCCAACATCTCAAAACATGACGTGCTAAAAGTGCAATGGCAAATAGCAATGACATCCACTTTAAACACCTACCTTGGTTCAACAGGGCATTAACCTGCAAAATGTGGGTTTTATCTAGTAACACTCAGGATCTGTATTAACAGTTTGCAGTCTTTACTAATGCATGTAGCCATGAAGATGAGTGGTTTGTTACCCATGTAGCATGATAATCAGGTCAGCAGTGTGCCACCCACATTCCCCTGTGCTGGATCACGGGACATAAAAACCTAGTGTGGAAGATCACAGCAGGGTATTAGGAGTCTCCAACTGCCTTTCACACCCACACATTACTCACAGCAATGATCTCTGGTTGAAAAACAGGATTAGCCCACAAATAGCATTCATTCATGGAGAGAGCTTAACAGTGAATGCTTGCAATTATTGCCATGTCAAATCTGGGTTAAACAGAGGAAGATTTTTTTTTTTTAAAGAAGAAACCTCTGAAGAAATTTATATTTTGAAAATGAAGTGTTTATGATGTGGAATAGTAAAGCTCTTAATGGTTTCAGACTTGCATATTAGCAGATGTTTCTATTTTCAGATAGAAACAAAGGCTAGCTTTTCCTGGCCTCATTATTAATCTCAACTCTAAAAGCTTGCTGAGAACTGGCTGTCAAAACACAGAGGTCACAAAATGTATCATGTTATCAATACATGGTAGAAATACATACTATTTATTAGTGTCTAAATGCAAATAATTCATAATTCCATCTAAGAATCTTTTTCCTCTAGCTTCTCGAACTGTTCACGCGAATGATGTAGAATATGAAGACTGCACATTGCCTGGATTGAGGTGGCAAGTAAGTCCTGACATCTGGTAGTAGTAAAAAATGTCACCAACATGGTAAAGTCATGCTGTGTGGTTGGGTGCACAAATTATTTTGGAAATGCGAGATGGAGGAACTGTCACATTTCACACCTAGTGGTGTAAATTTTCTTTTAATAAGAGAGTTTAATTCTCTCTAGTTAACAGGTACTACCTGCCGGTGACATAATACATATTTATGTATATACAATACTCCATTTTGTTACTATATTTAAAATACAATTTCTGATATTTTGTTCTTTGATAATGAATTTTATGAATCTTTAACTCAGTTGTACTACAATAAGTAAAGAAAAGTTTATAAACATTCAACAATATTACAATGAGCCATAGTAGATAACTTCCATAATGCCCTCAGACATTACCTTAAAACTTTATGTAAATCTTCAAAGGCATCACAACTGCACAATAGAAAGCCATAAAATAAGCCCCAATATTTGTGAAAAAAAACTGTTTATGATACACATGACCAAAGATATTATTGTTATTTCTTGGAAGACTGAGCCATATGCAAGAAAAAAATTAAGTATGACAGCAATATGATAGTTAGTTTTAGGAGCAAGAGAGTAGCAAAATGAGCCATAGATGAAATCTCTAGATCTCATACATACAGAGAAATGAAGTGGATCTGGCCTTGACCTCACCTTGGAGGTTCTCAGGTACCTGCAAGAGGGGTAAAGGAGCAAGCGCAACTTTGAGAGCTAAGAATATCAATGCCAGGCACACACTGTGTTAATTAAAATGAATTAAAAGTTGTATATCAGGCTGGGAATAAATGGCTCCGACCATCTGTGTAATGAGAAGCATTTGATTAATTTATCAGGGAATTTCTAAACAAATAGTCTGCATTTAGACATCTTATTTGCAATTGAGGGGGAAATCCTATGATTTTTTTCCCCCTTCAAAGATTAAACTAAGTAAAAAATATGTTACTCTTTCATAGCTGTTCATAGAAGGGATTGAGAAACTGTGGCCCTCATCATAAAATGACAGGAGCTTTTGCATTATGGAATCACATAAAGAATTTAAAAAATGCATCAGCATCTCCTGTGTTTGCTCATGGTTCTGAAGGTGTGTGTGTGTGTGTGTGTGTGTGTGTGTGTGTGTGTGTGTGTGTGTGTTTGTTTTCACATATGTCTTCTACTATCAGTCCTGATAATACAGTCCTGTGCCTCTCACAAACACCACATCAGCACCAATATCTGTTCCTGACTTCCTAAGAGATTGAGTCTGATTACAGCAAGTGCCATTGGGATCTACCTGTCTTGCCCTGATGGTGTTAGCTGTGGGCTCAGCTGTTTGCCTAATTCCCACTGACACCTCACTTAAACAAAAAAAACAACAACAGAAAAACAAAAACAACAACAAAATAAAATAATAAAATAATAAAAAAAAACACCTCCTGTGGTTGCTGATGTGGCAACATTGACACAGAATGAACAGAGTGTGCAGATTTCAGGAAATTATCAACCTCTACTTATCTCTTTTAATCCTTTCCATCGTACGGTGTGCCTTTTCATTAGGAAATATCCATGTTAACACTTATAATAATTATATAATAGCTCAATTGTCAACACTATACTAACTTTACTTTTAAATATTGTGTTCATAAAGATGTGCCATAAGCTAGTAAGATATTTGTATATGTATAATAGATTGGCTGTAGGTCTGTGTAGATTTTGTGATGTTAATTTAATTGCTACATGGAAATGCTAATTACATAGAGTATATAGCTTATAAGATGGCATGACTGGTCATCTTTGCACTGAATACCAGCATTGTTGATGTCTAACATGGGTGCAAAAAAAACCAAAAAACAAATACACTGAACTCAGTTCAATGACAGTTTTTCTGTGTACCCACACAAAGCCAGTCTAATCAAATATTCATTCATTCATCTTTGGTAACCACTTTGGTCAGTGTTGCAGTGGTTTGTAATGTTGTTTGAAGCCTATATCAGGATCTCTGGGCATGAGACAGGAATACACTGATGGAATGACAATACATCTCAGGACACCGTGCACACAATCATTTACAAACTTAGTAAAATCTGGGAAAATTTGAAATAATCCATAAACATATTGGCATAAAAAAAGTTGGAGAAATCTCATGCACATACTGGGTAAACATATGAAACCCCACTAACCTCAGGCTTGAACAGTTAATCTAGAGATATGATTATTAATTATAACTAGCAAACCCTAATGTGGTAACTGTTTTCTGAGCCTTCAAAAAGTGTAATTGCAAGGAATCTTACCGCTGAGCAGCAGTTACTCAATTGTACTTTTTTTTTTTTTAATGGTAAAACATGGGAAGTGGTGAGTAGGGAATTGGAGGGTGGATGTGGAAGGGGGCTTGGCTGTATGAGGCAAGAGTTGATTAGTGAGTTTTCATTACATACATTTGAGAATGAGCATAGATTCACAGTTTTGGATTTTCTTTCACAGTTTTCACAGTTTTGGAAAGTCTAAAGTTTACACCACACAAAAGATCTGAAACCCTAAAGCTGGTGTTGGAAAATCCTCCTTCCGCTCTCTCCCAATCTGTGCAATATATATTCTGTACATCACAGAAAGTCAGTGTTGTCTTCACAAACAAAACAAGATTTTGGCAACTATGGAGTACTTATAAGCTACCACACTCTGGCAACCCAGGCAATAACTGTCAGTGACCACCCTGTCTGCCTCCAGTTTGGGCACAGGCATGCCATTGGAGGGCGATCCTGTTGGTCTCTAAATTGGGCAAAGGCATGGGTCTGATGTTGGATCAGGTCAAGTGTGGACAAATCTCAGTATGCCATTAAAATGCACCTCCCTGTGAATCGAGTGATTGCTTCTGACTGGATCTCACTTCCCTGGTCTATATGCAAATTAAGACATACATCATCTCTGATTGCAAAGACCAAATGCATTCCTGTGTAGATGGCCCTTCAGTTCTCCAGTGTGTTTTAGCTCTCTCATGTTATGTTTGGTTGCTTTCAGTTCTTAGTTATGGATATGAATGCCTGGTATCTAAATAAACATCTTTTCAGTTCTGCATTCCTGCCTGTTTCTACACTGGTCTTGAAAGAATCCATGCTTCTTATACATATATGTATTTATTTCTCTTTGAAAAGCCTTTGATTAAAGTTGAATGCCACTGAATACCTTGAAAACTAGAAACGGATAGTCTAGTTTCAGTGACAAAGTAAACAAATAATGAAATAAACTATTTAGAATTTTATTTCCACATGACTTTTGACAAGACAAAACTTAACAATATACTACCCTGTTTGCCTAGTAGACCAGCAGTTGAAAAACATTTGGGAGCATAAAAAAGGGCTGCTGTTTCTCCCTCTCATTTTTCTTCCCTTTTCATAGCCTTTACAACATCCGTTTTTAAAGAGTCACATGACTTGTGAAACAAACTCATTTTGTGAATATGCCAAAAAAAAAAACATTATAATGAGTACAACACATATGGTATTCAGAATTAAAAGAAAAGAAAAATGTTTAACATTTTATAAAAGGTGGAAAACTATTATAGCAAAAGGTCACGCACAATTCAACATCCAGTGTACACTGGCTCATAACAGCATCAACTGCACTGCCTCCATCCTTCACTTCAGCCACACAGTGGCATGACAGATGGTCTGTGAATAGAAAACATTTTTAATACTTTTGGAATTTGCCCCATTAATCAAAAGTGAGAACTACTACTTACACGTAGTGATAATGAAATGAATGAATGAAATAAACACAACAGAAAAAAAGGCATGTCACAAAGCCAATTTTTTTTTACTATTTTCCTAAACAGACACTTGATCTCAGTCATCTCAGTGTTCTTCAAAAGACAGCTTTTATTGTTTTATTTCATGGGGAACCAGCAAAATCAATGCGCATTTCTGTATAAACAAAAATACTTGAAATTTATATTTGTAAAGCAGAAAATAAAGGAATGTGGCAATTAGAAGAGAATGTATGTGATAACTTGAAGATAAATATCATGAGCAACATAATTATTTTCAGAGGACACCACTTTTCCATACAAGGACCGAATGCACTGAACGTGAAGCAAAAAATGAAAGAGCAAGAAATGGATAAGGAAAGAGGTTTTTCCAACCAAGGGGTTTTGTCCTTGAAGTATTCTCTCTGTTGCTCCCACTGGGCGATCTATCTGTAGTCCTCAACAAAGCACATGTGACGTAAGTGCTCGTCTGATGCAAAAGGCTCATTTCATAGACAGATTAAAGTAGACCCCTAAACCGAGACGTGTGAAAGAGCCCTGGCTCTTTAGAGGCCTTTTTCTAAAATTAGCCAAGCAAAAATACAGCTGTACTGGTTGTGAGGACAGCAGGTGCCAGTATTCTGTGGTATATTTACCAAGGAATTAAGCTGTAATGTCAGAGGCTATGTTGAATGACTTTTTTTGGTGAAGAGAGAAGACAGGAGGGGAAAATTGTTTATTTGCTGGAAGAAACAAAGCCATCTGGTGTTCACAGAAACAAGTGACAATGACTGTTACAGCAGTCAGAATTACAGAATATACAATCAAGATGAAGCCCACTGTATTGCAACTACCACAAGGTAGATGTGTAAAAACATGGTTTAAATTAATGACAAACAAAATAGCTAAACATAAACACAGAAACAGATTCAAATTCATTTTCACACTCAATTTTAAGCAGACATTATTCATTTAAAAAAATGAATATAAGCAGTGGTAGTGCAAAATGATGTCTTGAATATGTATGAAATTGATCCATGTCTTTTCAGTGACTAGTTTCATTTAAAACAGTGACCATTGTGTCTCAGTCAGCCGGATGGATGCAGGCATGATGAATCTTAACATAATACTTCAGCCCACAATTAAGTCTTGCTCATTATTGGAACAGGGCAACTGTTATTCACACATATCAAATGTGTGCAGAGTGTGTGGTTGCTCAGCTCTAATATGAAAGGCATAATGTTCATCATTCTCCTGACTAATGCATGTTGGCTGACAGGCTAGCCAGTGTCACACAAGAAATATGACTATAGTCCTTAATCACAGGGAATATTGCAAGTGAATGCAATAACAGACAAGAGGATAACATGCTTACATATGTCAGTAGCATAAGTGTTCCCAGGGCTGTCTAGTAGAAAGGTCAATTACATAGCCTTGAATAGTATTAAAAATTTCTATAGATACTAGACTGTGGCCATGGACAATAAATACAATGAAAAATGTTAATGGTGTTGCTGCATATTTATAGAAATAAGTAAAATGAATTGTTAGAGTAAGACAAAATTTAATTTCATTGATGCCATGAAGGAAAATATTTGTGTTACAGCAGTAGTAGCAGTTCTTAAAACAAGAACTATCACTCTGTTTACGATATCCACCATATGGAAAATAAACAAACATACATATAGCAGCCAAAGTCCAATGTATAACCGTTTCAAAGTGCTAAGTGCAAATGTATTGTATTGTTTTGTATTGTATTGTACTGTACTGTACTGTTGCTGATTGAGCTGCCCAGGCCACATATGAACTTGTGCAGAGAGTGAGAATTATTATCCAAGATACCCCTGGAATTTGGTCATCATTTTCCTTTTGCTCACCCACTCCAAATTATCCAGGGACCATCCTAGTACAAATCCAGCCCCGCTGATTCATTTATTCAGCCTCTTTTTCTTCGTTGCAGCAATACTATTGCTGCAGCAAGCCATTGCAAGGAAGATGCCTCACTGCATGGAGGATGTGCTACCAATGTGTTATATAATGATTTCAGGAGTGGTCCTTGTATTCCAAAGGACTTTTGTCTTCCCATCCCAGCTTATTATTGTGATGAGCACCCAGGTATTTGTAGGATTGCTCTGCCTCAATTCCTATTTCCTGGATGCTCACTGGAATAACTGTTGATTGTTTAATCTGACATATATATAACCTTATATTTTGACCTCTAAAGTTGTTAAAAGAGATGTACAAATTAAGATATGAGATCAAAAAGCTTAATTTTTACGTATTTATTTTTAATTTTAAGGATTTTCTAGTGGCCCGATATCTTAATAAATATATAATACTGTGGTTATCAGTTGTATGTGAGTTGCATTTAAAAATACAATATATAGAATCTCAAAATGATAATCATTTATCATTATTAAGTCTGACTCATGATCAAAAGACTCAGTCATAGTGACCAAACCACTTTGAGCTGTGTTGTGTATTTTGTTAAAAGGATTTTGATGCCCCCTAATGCACTGGCAAACAGCATAGCTTTGGGAGGCTGAACTGTGTTGGTTCCAAAACTGTGGTATTACATTTGATCAGATGTGCATATTATTTGTTTTTTTTATTGTGTATCAAAACAACTCTTCTCAAAATGCTCCAATCTGTCAGTGAGATGTCCGTGCTGCCTGTTTAAAACTTGAAACAAAGATAGACACATAGCTAGGGAATCAAGGACACTTGCTACAGTGACACTATAGAAAGAACAGTTGACCTAAATTGGTGGTGCTTCAGTTAGAAACATATTGAGACATTGAGAAAGGTATTGTAATTTTAGCTGCTTACCGCATTATATTTGAGTTAAAGCAAAAATAATTGGACAAACTAACAATCATATATTAAATCACTATTTTAAAATATACTCAACAAAAACATAAACACAACACTTTTGTTTTTGCTCCCATTTTTCATGAGCTCAACTCAAAGATCTAAAACTTTTTCTATGTACACAAAAGGCCTATTTCTCTCAAATATTGTTCACAAATCTATTTAAATCTGTGCATATAAAGATGCTGATTAGACAGCATGAATATTGCACAGGTGTGCCTTAGGCTGGCCACAATAAAAGGCCACTCTAAAATGTGCAGTTTTACTGTATTTGGGGGGATGGGGTCTGGGGGGATCAGAAAACCAGTCAGTATCTGGTGTGACCACCATTTGCCTCACACAGTCCAACACATCTCCTTCCGTGAAGAGAATACCTCTCCAATGTGCCAGACGCCATCGAATGTGAGAATTTGCCCATTCAAGTCGGTTACGACGATGAACTGCAGTCAGTTTGGGACCCCGATGAGGATGACAAGCATGCAGATGAGCTTCCCTGAGATGGTTTCTGACAGAAATTCTTTGGTTATGCAAAGTGATTGTTGCAGCAGCTGTCCGGGTGGCTGGTCTCAGAGGTGAAGATGCTGGATGTGGAGGTCCTGGGCTGGTGTGGTTACAGGTGGTCTGCGGTTGTGAGGCCGGTTGGATGTACTGCCAAATTCTCTGAAACACCTTTGGAGACAGCTTATGGAAGAGAAATGTACATTCACTTCACGGTCAACAGCTCTGGTGGACATTCCTGCAGTCAGCATGCCAGTTGCACGCTCCCTCAAAACTTGCAACATCTGTGGCATTGTGCTGTGTGATAAAACTGCACATTTTAGAGTGGCTTTTTATTGTGGCCAGCTTAAGGCACACCTGTGCAATATTCATGCTGTCTAATCAGCATCTTGATATGCCACACCTGTGAGGTGGATGGATTATCTCGGCAAAGGAGAAGTGCTCACTAACACAGATTTAGACAGATTTGCGAACAATATTTGAGAGAAATAGGCCTTTTGTGTACATAGAAAAGGTTTTAGATCTTTGAGCTCGGCTCATGAAAAATGGGAACAAAAGTGTTGCATTTATATATTTGTTGAGTATACTTTGCTGACAGTGATGGTCCAGAACCCACATGCAGCACAAGATGAGGAAATATATTTCCTGAGCAGTTCATTTCCTTCTCCATACTATTAGATTCACTTGCGTTCTGGCAATTTATATTTGTCTCATCTTTTCATCTGAATCATTCAATCATTCATTTGCCAAGTCTCTTAATCCAGTTAGGGTCATGGGGATCTCAACTGACTGTGGGTTAAGGAGGGTACACCCTGAACAGCTTGCCTGCTCATCAGACTGTTTAAGGAATATGCAGGCTTTGCATGTTTGTTTGCTTAATTGTTTATTTGTTTTTGGTAAACTTTTATCTGATCTCCCTTCTTTGGCTTACCAATGGGTTACATCTTATGTTAACTGTGTATTCATTGTGAAGGACTTTTTCTTCACCAGAGAAAGACTTTTTGTCATTGACAGCAGTTTGCACGGTTTGCATGGTCTTTTGGACCTTTTGAGCTCACCAATGCATTCTTCTTCAGTCTTTATGATAATAGTTGATTTTATCGGTGGCCGCCTCACAACATGAAGGTCCTGTGTTCGGGTCTCGGGCTCAGGTGATTCTGTGTGTAGTTTGCTTGTTCTCCCCATGCTTGCATGGGTTTCTTCTGGGTACTCTGGTTTCCTCCCACAGTCCAAGGAAATGCACATTAGGTAAATTGGCTGTTCCAAACTGATCCTAATTGTGATTATTAGTGTGAAAGGCTGTATATGTGTTGCCCTGAGATGGTCTGGACATGGTCTGCTCAGTGTCGGCTAAGATAGACAGCCTCCCCGTGACCCTAATAAGATTAAGCAGTTCAGCAAATGAGTGCGTGATGAGTGATTTTTCCACACCCTAATGGTTTTATTTTGATTGCTTAACCTGCTGATGGCATCCTTCACTGGCAGTGAGAGCTCTAGGGAGAGTTAATAGCAACAGATTCCAACTATTAATGGCACTCTTAAAATCTACTTTATACATTTTATCTGCTTCTTTGTAAGTACAATCATAAGTGGAAAACCACAAGCCTGGACACAGAACAACTCTTGAGTGCTAAGCAAAAACCTAGTAAGCACAAAACTTGGGGAAATTGGGCCTATGTGCTAAATTGGGTTACTCGTTTCTTCTCCAGCCTATAATATATGTGAATTTAAAAATACTGCAACTTTACACATATTTTGTGCCTGTAAAACCAAGTAATTCAAAAGGTTTTCAGCAGTCCAGTTTTGGTGAGCAAAAACCTTGCTGGTTTTCAGGCCAATCAAAATTTTCATTCTGCTGATGTATTTTCTGTGCTAGTTACAGACATCAAAACCAAAGTAGGCCAAGTAAATGCTAAATGTGTGACCATAAGAATTGTGACAATAAGCATTAAGTACAGTTGTGCTGACATGGAAATTGCATTGAGCGAAGGGGTGGAACGGTGGCACAGTGGTTAGCATGTTTGCCTCACAGCAAGAAGGTCCCGGGTATAATCCATGACATGCTTCCGTGGGTTTTTTCCGGGTACATTGATTTCCTCCCACAGTCTATAAACATGCACAGTAGGCTGATTGGCGGTTTCAAATTGCCCCTAGGTGTGAGATGAGTGTGAATAGGTTTATGTGTGTTGGCCCTACAGTGGCCTGGTGAGCTGTTCAGAGTGTACCCCGCCTTCGCCCAGAGTCAGCTGAGGTGGGTGCCAGCCTCTCTGTGACCCTAATCAGGATTAAGCGACTTAGAAATGAGTGAATGAATAAATAAATAAATAAAATGTCACATACATCATACAATCATATATGATTAACTGAGAAACTTAATAAGCATGTTTATTTGTAAAGTGTGTGCTTACCCTGGGTTTACACTGGGGCACAATGTCTGCAATTCCATGATTCAAAAAGTGTGCAGCTCCACGGTTTATGACCAAGCTTGGAGCATGGTTGGGGTATAAAAAGGAGGCAGGGTGCAAGGGTCCAAGAGAAACTTGCAGGAGTTGTGTTTCCAAGTTCCTCAAGATCCCTACAATGGCGCACTGAGGTCTGTTACGCTCTGTTGAGGTCTGTAAAGCTCTACTGCACTCTACTATAATTCCCACATTATATTATGATTGGCGTCGAAATGTAATACATCGTAATAAATGCCACGATCAGCATGATCATCACAAATCCACCATGTTCCTTAAGATCATCACGATTCAATCCCTTGAACTCCCACACTCATCATGATTCCATCAAATCGTGGAGATAGCGGACAAATTGTGCCCCAGTGTAAACCCAGGGTTACTGAAAAATTTATCCCATTTTTAAAAATGTTCTCAAAACTTGAATGACTTAGAAGGTTTACTACATAATTAAAACAAACTAATAATATAGATTTAATGTAACACAGACTCAACCATTTACTCTTGCATTATTCATGTCATTAAGGAAGAACAACAACAATACAACAGATTTTTCTGTCACAAGTCTTTTAGATCTTTAATTTATGTCCACTGTTATTACAATGTATAATCCCACCTGCCTTTTAAAAAGTATGACTTGCTTTAGAAGAAAAGCATGACTTACTACAGATGGAAAATAGCCGGAGATGAAATATTGCACTGTTCTCCATTTCTAGTGTAAAGAACGTGGCTTGCCTATAATCGACAATGAGTTGAGCCTGCTAGACAAAAGCTTTGCATGAGTGATTATCTTTTATTTATTAGAATTTCCATCTCAGAGGCCTTGTCATGGGTATAATTAAAAGTCACTGTCAGTTTTCTTTAGTGATATGATTTATAAGTACTGCAAACCATGATACTTACTTTTCCACAGAGTTCAAGAGTGTAAAAAGACCACACAAAATTTTGGACATAACCTTCCATTCACCAGGCAATCCTCCCTCCCTCCCTCATTTTCCAAACCACCTAATCCTACTTGGGTTGCAGGAAGAATGTAGCCTATCTTAGCCAACACTGGGTGAACACTTGGTACACCATAAACAGCTTGCCAGTCCATTGCAGGGCCAACACACACACACCCATTCATACTTTCACTTAAGCCTAGGAGTACCCTGGAGAAAACCAGTGCAAGCACAGGAAGAATGCAAATGCCGCATGCCCTTGCTGAGCCTGAGACCTTCTTACTGTGAGATGGACATGCTAACAACTATGCCACCATGATGCCAAAGGGACAAAACAAACACACAAACCAAACATGAAAATAAGGAAAGCATGAACCTCTGCTCAGGATTACACAAAACAAAGAAGTCTTTAGATAACAAAGATATGCAAGCTGATGAGAACACAGAAGCTCCAGCTCAAGACTACAAGCCTGGCATGATTGTGGTGCAAGTCAGTAAAGTGAGGGACAAACAGACAAATGAACATTAACACCTCGTGAACCGATGTGAAAATCCAGATCGAGCTGACTTTAGTAGTTAACAAAAAGACAGAGCAAGACCCTGAGAGCAATAAACTAGATACTTAAACATTTATTCATTTGCTGAACTGCTTAACCCTACAAGGGTCATGGAGAGGCTGGTGTTTACCTCAGCCATCTCTGGGCAAAGGCATGGTACACCATGAACAGCTCACCAGACCATCACAGGGCAACACAGTCATTCACAGTCCCACTCACACCTACAGTCAATTTGGAACAGCAAGTTAGCCTTTGGACAGGTCTTTGGACATGAACATGTGAATCAGGTGAGTGCTGGAGGAGCAGGGATAAATAAAACCAGGATTCAAAGTTTGGCGACCTGGACTGTTGGACGTGCAGCAGATATGTGACATCATATAGTTATTTTTCACAGTAAAGCAATCAAGTTTCATTGTACTTATTTATGATACTAGCTTCAATGAACTAAAATCTTAAGGCAAATAGCTTAAAACAAAGAATAATTTTTACAGTGAAATAATTTTAGATGAGAAGGCTGAAGTGACGGCCAAAGTCTTCAGGAAGGTAGCTCTCCAGGAACAGGGTTGGAGACCCCTGTTGTATATACTACACTGGAATGACATGATCTGATGTGTCGTATAAACTTAAAACAATTTTTTGCCTTAGGGTTGGTGGATGTTACAGAATTGAAAAATTAAATAATTGAGTACTATTCACTGACATCAACCTTACCTTTGGGTCATAATTTTTGAATACAGTGAAAAGTCTGTGGTGACTTAGTGTTGTTGGGAACAACGTTTAATGAAAACAGTAACAAAATATTTCCCATGCAGCTAATCAGTGAGGAGTTGCCCAGAATGCTACCTCTACTCTGTACACATTGGCCTATAAACCTTCTTAGTTCAAAGAAAAAGTTGAGAAATATGCATGTGTAACATTCTTTTTCCGTGCAGGGAAAAAATAAATAAATAAAATAAATAAATAAATATGTATGCAAACATGTATAAATTGCTAGGGATGCGACACTTGGTTCTCTCGATAATTGCTATATGATTTTTGGAACAATCATTAAGCCATTTCAATGTCACTTTAATAACTGTGCTTAACATTTTATTATGGAATCTGTTTTTATTATATTTGCTATGAAGACCTAAGAAATAAATAGATCACGTTAGCCAATATAATGCTGTAAAAACATGCAGTTGTTGTGACATTCTTCTGCATATATTGATTCCCTCTGTAAAATAACTACTTTATTTGACCCAGAGAGGTAATTAGAGTTATCTTTAATTTATGCAAGCTTTGTTAACTCTGCCAAGGGAGGTTATGTTTTCATTGGCATGGGTGTATTTGCTTGTTTGCTTCTCTGTCTGTTAGCAACTTATTGTCCACAGTTTTTTGACATATTACTAATTTTTTTTATGATGGGTAGGTGATCACCCAATGATGTTCCCATTAAATTTTGGTAAGAATCCATGTACTGATGATGCCACAAAAATTAGAAAAATTTCAAAATACTCATCCATTTGGTGGCAATTTAACTTTAACATGAGAAATCATATTTTTTGGAAGTCTGGAAGTACAACAGGGCCAGAAGGGGGTGTTGTGTACTTAATTTTTACTAGCTTGGCAGAGGTTTGAAAGCAAGTATGTAATCTATATGGACAAACATTTGTGGACACATGGCTTAGTGGTTAAGGTGATGGGTTACTGATCCGACGGTCAGCAGTTCAATCCCCACTATCACCACTGTTGGGCCCTTGAGCAAGGCCCTTAACCCTCAATTGCTCAGTTGTATTAAACAATGATAATTGCAAGTTGCTCTGGATTAGAGCATCTGCCAAATGTAAAAAAAAAATTAGACCTCCTTGTCCAACATCAGTGCCTAACCACAGTACTGGTCTTGTGGGTAAATGAGCAAATCCCCACAGCTACAAAATATAGTGCCTTGGGACAAAAAAAAGAGCACTTCTGTGATAGGCAGGTGGCCACAAATTTTCACCACATACTATATTTTCGGGGTAAGAACAAAAATACACTGTGCACTTTAACTTTTTTTTTTTAAATCACGTTTTTGTTTATAATGTTGAATCTGAACATTCATAGGACATATTGGTGCTTGTTATTCCACAAAGGCCCAGGGTAATTACTGTAGTGCATGAATGAATACTTAATTATCTTAATAGGATATTTGGCTTTACACTACACAAAACATTTATTTCCTAAAATAATAATAAATTATCAAATAGTATGGTTCCTCAAGACTAACCAGAAACAAACAAGTCAAATGGTAATGTTAATGTTTGACCAACAGTTTCCTCAGTAGACAGCATGCATGATAAATGAAGTATGCCTTTGAGAAGAAATTTACACTGGAAGAAAGAGAGACACCGGGTAGCACTCTGGTTCCACTTAATACACCTTGAGTAGAGTTGTATTTTCAACAAATAAATCATAGTGCCTGCTCTCACACTGTGGGACACTGAGAGGTCAAACAAGTAAGGTTGACTTGAGAATCACACATTCCATTTATATGGGCTATAGCTAAGCATGTGTGTGTTCAAGCATGATTGAAAGCTCTGTACCCAATGCCACCCAGCAGTCAAATATTCAATAAATATTAAAACCAATGCTGCAAATCTGAAATTGAAAATTGGAAGCGCAATCATCAAATCACTTATCATTCAATTTATTTAATGGATTACAAATTAGCTAATAAACAGGGCAATATTTTTGTCTTGGGTGGCACATTGTGTAGTGGTTAACACATCTGCCTCACAGCAAGAAGATCCTAGGCTTGAGTCCTGGGCTTGGAGAGGGCATTTCTGTGTGGAGTTTGCATGTTCTCCCCATGCTTACGATGGGTTATCGAGCCATTCATGGTGTACCCCACCTACACTCGGACCCTAATAGGATTAAACAGTGTGGCAAATAAGTGAGTAATGAAAGAGTGGTGTGGTGCAGCGATAGTGTGTGGAAAAAAGTTTCATGGTCATGGTTTATAGGTCCTCTGCATAAATTTAATACAGATATATGCAATCTAATGGTTGCACAGTGGTGTAGTAGTTAGCACGTTCCCCTCACAGCAAGAACTTCCTGGGTTTGAGTCCCGGGCTTGGCAATGGCATTTCTTTGTTGAGTTTGCATGTTAGGCTCCAGCCTCCACAGAACCCTAGTAGGATTAAGTGGCTTGGCAAATTAATGTATGTATGTAATCTCAGTGGAGTCCCCATAAACTGTCTGTAAATCCCACCCCCAAATGTATATTTCTTCCACACAGTGTAACATCTGATTCTTGCACTAATTTGTACAATTGGCTATGTATGTCTGCTAATGATGTTTGAATGATAGGAAGTTTTCCATGGCTATGCTTTTGGAAGTTACACCCAAGCAAGTGTAGCTCGCTGATCAATTAAGCGATTACTGCGAATTACAGCAGAGCATACCAAAATTACATGCAAAATTATTACCTCTCAAAAAAGAAGAAAGTCATCATCCGTTTTCATGCCCTTTACATTTCTGAGGTCACCTTGATGGGTTTTTTCTTTCTTTCTTTTTGTTGTGTGTGTAAGCTGAATTGGATATTTTCATCAACATTAACCTCCTCTGTCAGAATTACAGAAGCCTTAAATGTTACCCTACCTACCCAATACATTAAGGTTTAGCTGGTCAACATTTGCACAGTTAAACGAAATTTATTTTCAAATCATGATCACAGGCAATATAAGATGAGTTCCTCCTCAGTCAAAGTCTAATCTTTCATATTCTACTACTGATTAAAAAAAAAAAAACTTTGGTGGTTGCTAACTGCTGTATTTATAGACATTATGGCTTTTTGTCATCTTTACTCAAGTTCTATTAAGGTACCTAAGAATAGGAAGAAATTTATGGAATGCTATCCATAAGTAATTTTGACAAAAATTCTATTATAATGATGAACATAATATTTTCATCTGAATATCTATTATAGTTTCAACTGCTCCTGTAGATGCATGATTTTTTAATACACTGTATGATTTCTTACTGGGCTTTTCTTGCATTACATCTACTTTTCATTTGGCCACTTTAGAAAGCATGAAAGCATGGGTTATTTCAGCTAAAGATGAAAGGAAAAGAGAGAGTATTGAATCTGAACACACAAAAAGGTAATTTTGTTCACTCTTGTTAGATTTGAAGGTAAAAAAAAAAAGCATTGGATATATTACGCATTAAACATGAAAGAAGGAGGAAGAAGAAACGAGAGCATGACAACAGTCAGGCAGTGATTTACGCACGACTGAGTCGATGGCCAAGAAGACTGGAAGTCATGAATCTAAAATGAACAGGGCATTACCTAAATGATCAAAACCAAAGAATTTAACGGATTGCTCCACCTGCTAATGCACCTTACTCCTCTGAACACATTTGTCTCTCTGCCTCTTCCACTCAGTAGTAAATAAGCAGGATGTTTAAAAAGGATGGCGACTGT
>JBCNYH010000001.1:22899385-22914042 GCA_039654325.1 Tandanus tandanus
AACCAGAGCTCTTTCAGGTTTCTCAGTGGGTGTCTCACTGAGGAGAGCAAACCTGTTCGACACGTGAGGCGCAGACGAGTGATGTTCCCATGGGCGAGCCTCAGCATTAGCATTGGCTTTGCGAGTATGCTGCCGAGTCGTCACCCATTTGCCCTGCTGCGAGGGCTCTTATGCCGGAGGAAGGGGGGTTACTATCTCCGCCTAAGGCACCCAGACTTCCCGCTTCAGGAACAACGCTACTCTTGCTCTCAAGCTGGATGGTAGCCATGATACTATAAACAAACCTTAGCTGGAGACTTGTGGATAGTAGCAGGATATTAGCAGGACGCTGTTGATTCCCTCTGCATTCTTCTTTGAAGTGGAGAAGAATTGGTGTTCGAAGAAAGAATAAATAAAATAAGTAAACTGCTTCAAGAGAAAAAAAAAGAAGTAAAACAACGAAATTAAAATTAAATCCCTGAAATCGGAGGGAAGAAGCTAGGTTAAGAACGCCCAGCCAATTAACAGAAATACCTAGAAGAGAGTGTAAAGATTTTCGCATAAGCTATGATTTCTTTTTCTGCTACTAATAAGGGATAGGCTGACATGCTTGTACCACAACAATCTGAACCAATCCATACCTGCAGTTTGGAACCTCTTACAGGCTGTTAGTCAGGTCTGCCAGGCAGCAACTGTTGAGGTGAAATTCCATCAGCCTTAACTCTCCCCTCCCCACACACACTTTAACCACCTTTAATACATTGATAAAATAGCCATTAAGTGAAGGAATAGGGTATTGATTTGGTAGCTATCGTCGACTCAGCTAAGGAGCTCTTACACCTCAACTGGCTGATAGGGTGCTGACAGGGTATAGCCCAATCATCTATACACAAGTGTGTGACTGTGGGTGTGTGTCGCTGTGGACATGCATGAGTGAAACGAGAGATAGAGAGAGAGACAGACAGACAGAGAGAGAGAGAGAGAGAGAGAGAGAGAGAGAGCGAGAGCGAGAGAGAGATGGTGCAGTTTGCATTCTCTCACTCTGGAATAGGGAATGTAGCTCTAATTAATGGGGCAGACAGTGGTGGAAAGGTGCTGAGTGCTGCTGCTAATGTGATGTCACTGTGCATTAGGCTGATAGGTCTGCCTCCTGTCTCCACCAGGGACATGCTGTGGCGTTTCTCTATCACAGGAAGATCTCAATGCCACACAAGGCCTGGGCAAACTAGACTCTTCTCTGTCCACAACACTACAGTGTGTAGTCTGAATCAATCACATCGGCTTCATTCAATTCCCCTTATCTGCTTATACACACTGATCAAATAAAATACCAATCAAACAAATCAACTCTGTCATCCACAGTGAGAAAGTAATGGATGAAGTCATCAGGGCTGTGTGACGTATGTGCTGGCTTGGTCAAGACACATGGTGCTGCTTATGATTGATTTGCAGAGAAGCAGGTGGGAATCAGTATTGATAAATCTGAGGAGGCTGGGGTAATACAACAGGGAGATGTTACAAAAGATTGTAATCCAATCTCAAGCCCCAAGTATAGTGCTACAGTTTGCTTCCCAACCATAGGTCATAATATCCATTGAGAGCTACATGAAGGAAAACCATAACTCAATATTTGACCACAGGAAACTGAACATATTGCACAATTTAATGACAGTGAATTGGGAAAAAGTGAGTGTGAGCATAGTTCTACACTACTGATCAACCAGTATCCTATTATTACCTGAAATGTGGCTAGAAAATGTACAACACAAGCCTTGCTGCAGAATAAATGGCTCAGTGGATTCACTACCTTCATTTTTGCAAAATGAATGTTTGTGACCATATCTTTAAAAGTGCACTCACTTTGCCCTTTGCTAAATTTCTGGGTGCATGTGTTTCTCCTTAAGATGGATAGATTTGACATTATATAAGCTGTAAGCTAATTGCCAAGCAAGCATAATGAAATGTTCACTTCTTATGTCAGGAACCACTGGTGTTTTCATGGCTGGGAAACCTGACTGTGTATTTAAAGGGATAGGAAGTGGTGCATTTTTCCTTTTATCTAAAATAGCGCATCACAACCACTGCCCTCTGACCCATTTTGGAGAAAGTTAGGCAGCCCCTTGGTAAGTAGCAGTTTTATACTGTAGATGCTGATGCCCAGGGGCTAGCCTGAGGCTAGGAGAATCAGGACATTCCTGCCAAGACTGTGGAGCAAAGAGCTAGACTTGCCATCTACCCCTTCCAAATTAAAGAGATACAAATACTCATACAACCAGACACAACAGTGATTATTTACTCAAACTGAAAGTAAAAAAAAAAATAAATAAATAAATAAAAGAATAAATAAATCCTATAATCAATAAAAATGGGCACTTTTCAGGTTGAATACATAACTGCATAATACACACTATATATGTTTGATAAGCCTTGATTTTGGCTGTGGCCACAGCTCTGAAAATCCTTTGGTCTTGATCTATTTAATGTCAGCAACTGACCACAAAATAAAGTTTCTTTCACTTGATTTATTGCATTATTGTAACTAAAAATGGACCACCTACTAAAAAAAAATTGTGTGTATTAAACAATAAACATTCATACAAAATGAACCTAACCTGCATGATGCATCCAGAAATCGTCCTTTTGTTGCAGATTATTCTGTGAGGATTGGGTGAATCCTTTCATGCATCAAATTATGTCTGTTACTGGCAGACAGTGTATCTGAACTGCTATATTAGTAACTATAACCTGTGCATGCAGGGATGGAGCATTGCTCACAGCATGCCTTGCCTGTGGAACAAGCTACCAGTTATTAGTCGCTCCAAACAAGTCCATAGTCTCAAAATGTAGCCAGCTTCAATGTCTTGTGGTATATATCCAATACAAATTAGGCTTTTCACAGCAATACATTTATTGCATAGAGACTAAAACAAGACTTTGCTTTTGCATGAAATAATTGAAATATAGTGAAAGTTCGCAATTTGGATGTTATTTATGAATGATAATTACAAGTACATACTGATGAAATTTTTTAATAAAACATGCTATCATGGATAAAACTACACTTTATATACATTAAAACACAATGTATTATTGATTTACATGGTCTGATTAGACGTTAAACGGATTATTGATCCAGAAAATAAAGTTACGGAAAATTAAAATATCGCCAAATTTCGATCAAAATGTGCAAAATTGAAGGGCTCAGGGGGACCACTCAGACTTATTTTATAGGCCTAAAATTTT
Organism: Tandanus tandanus; assembly: GCA_039654325.1. Taxonomy (NCBI): domain Eukaryota; kingdom Metazoa; phylum Chordata; class Actinopteri; order Siluriformes; family Plotosidae; genus Tandanus; species Tandanus tandanus. Next base: position 22,902,608 of record JBCNYH010000001.1, read on the forward strand.
TACTAGGTTAAATTTTCATCAAACCTCCTAAAATAAGAGGGTGTGTAAAAAAAAAAATTGAAACATTTTTTGAACGGGTGGGGTTGGGGTGGTATGAATTGGACTAGGCCAGTTCATACCCCGGAGTATCAGTTGGCCTAGGCCAACTAAAAATACCAGGGGTATAATCTAGCCTAGGCCACTTTAACCCCGGGTATAGTCTGGACTGGGGCAATAGTATGGCCTGTTACACCAGGCTTGGCGAGGGTGTTTCTGGGTGGGGTTTGCATGTTTTCCCCTTGCTTGCGTGGATTTCTTCCGGGTACTCCAGTTTCCTCCCACAGGCCTAAGAGATGAATATTAGGCTACTTGTCTGTTCCCTATTGCCCTTAGGTGCTGACATACTCCCCAGCCTTCCCGTGACCCTATTGGTATTAAGTGATTCGGCAAATGAATTAATGATTATCATGTAGCCTTATTATCAGATGATAGTGTCTTTCCAATCGTCCAAGTAGCATATTTTGTTCATTATAGGTTACTCTCCGGGGAGATTTCTTTGAAGTCTGATTTTAAAATAACTATCAAAAAACGTACACCCCAAAACAATTAAAATCGTGATTCTTCACCACTACTTTTTACACATGGTGTAAGAATTCATTCACAAAATTATTCTTTGCAAATCACTTACATACAAACTATGTCATTTACACATTTTCAACTTACAATTTACAACATCCTGAACAGCTTGCCAGACCATCGCAGGGTCAACACATGCACCTACAACCATTCACACTCACACCTAAGGGAAATTTGGAACAACCACTTAGCCTAATGTGCATGTCTTTGGACTTTGGGAGGAAACCGGAAGCAAGCATGGAAAGAACATGCAAACTCCACACAGAAATGTCCTCACTGAGCCCAGGACTCAAACCCAGGACCTTCTTGCTGAGAGGCAAATGTACTAACCACTATGCCACCATTCCATCCGACTATGTAATTTATCAGATTACAAAACACAACTTAAAACTCTCCAGCTCAGTTTCACATACATTCAAGTACCTTTATTGTGGTGGTGGTGGTGGTGGTGGTGTAGAAATATATTTCATGTGGCGCTTTTATCAATGTGACCTGCTTGGTTTATAATTTTGTAGTGCTCCCCAGAGTGGATCTTTTTTAGTATTACATCCCAGGAAGAAAAATGTACCTCCCAAGTGTCTTCCATCTAACATACTTTGATCTTTTAAAAAAGCATGAAAAAAGGTTTACATTTCAGTCTGTAGGCCAGGATTCTAGCACTTTTAAACCCACTGCTATCATTTTGTCGTTCACTTGCCAGCTAGTCAGTAGGGTTTCATAGAGACAGCTTGAATGCCACAGCCTGCCCGCACTGTGCTACATGTGTGTGAATCTGTGTGACTTTTGGGCTCCTTCCAGGTGGAACCTGGATCATGGCTGCTTGGTGTTAATTGTTGTGGCAACTGTTGCTCCATGCCATGCTCCACTTGATGCCACTCCAAACTCCAGCAAAATGCAATTAATATGGAACAGCAGGATATTAAAAGCCATATTTGTCACTGTCGGCATAGGAGCAGTGCCTGATGGCTGCACTGATTGGAAGAGACAATTGTGCAATTGTCTCTTTTCAGGCAGACAATCGTTATTGTGACTTTCCTAGCTGAAAAAGTAGTCTAGCACACATTTTCCCTAACACCTGCAGCACTTTCTGCAACCACAGAACAGCATCCATGCAGAGTTAAATTTGTGTTTCTAATAGACTGTTGCAACTGTGAATCTCCTATTTTCTTTGGGACATGGCCAGGTGTTACTCTGCTCTATCACAAGGGATCCCCAGATTTGCTTGCTGGCTGTCTTGATGTGCATGGTCTCCAGCAATCTCTGTCTCTTTGTTATGAGTTATAAACAGCAGCCTGAATAGTGCTTAAACACCTGCTCCAAGCTGGAGCACAAGTGCAATAAATCAGCATCTGTGCTGGGGATCAGTGAAGCACTGAAGTCAGGGTGCGGAGTGCTCGTCTTCGCATTCTGCCAACTGGCTGGGCTGTTTTGTGGAGGGTGACGGGAGGAACGGGCCGCTTGTTTACACATCATTGAACACAAATCACAGCTGGCTGAGCTACAGCAGGCAGATGCTGACTGGTGGAGGGGGGACGGCATCATTTAGGATGATGTGCAGTGATGGTTGAAAGCATGTCACAGATTTCGTTCAGCTTGCTTTATTTGTCGGGTTTTGCATAGTTTACTCAGATATACACAAATCTAGACCAAACGTGGATGTAATAGAGAGATGAGGAGGGATGATGAGGGAGTGGACAGAGAGAGAAGGTGAGAGTGAAAGCCATGTAGGTCCACTTGGAGTCAGAATTAACACAATCTGTTAGAGCAGATGGGTGACGAGAATTAGGCGCACATACTTATGATCTCACACCTCTGTCACAAATTTCATTAATGGGTGGAAGCTGGTGTGTTCATACGTGCTCTTGCATGCATGCCTGAATGCTTGTATGTAGGAGTGTGTTTGTCTGTGGGTACAGTGTAGTCATAAAATGTAAGGGGAAAAATATTTCTTCCTTTTGTCCTGTAGCACTTTTTTTATAAGCTCTCTTCATACTGTGACTTCATATGGAATTCTTTGACATTTAATCCTCAGACTTGTGTTCCAAGTGAACAATAATGAAACCAATCGATTCCCTCACAACATAGGACCATCCTTTCACTAGGGGGCAACATCATTCTGCACTCATAATAAATATGTACTAGAATGGAAATCCTTACATGATAAATTATGCAGGCATATTTGTGATTTTTTCCCCCACTAATCCTCACTGCTTTGCCTAAACTGTCATGTTGTTTTCAGGTACATTGATGTGATTGCCTTGGAGGTATATGTGTGTGTGTGTGTGTGTGTGTGTGTGTGTGTGTGTGTGTGTGTGTGTGTGTGTGTGTGATGCCATTTAGGCCACAACTTAATATTTTATTTTACTATACATACATACATACATACATACATACACCGATCAGCCATAACTTTAAAAACATTATGGCCACTAATACAGTATATATATATATATATACACACACACACACACACACACGTAGACCCATTAAATGTTTTTATTTTAATTTGTGTTTTCTGAGCACATGCAGTCGCTAGCAAAAGAAAGTAAACAACAGTGAAATACAATAGCAGGTCTCATGAAAAACTGACAGCAATCTCAAAACAAACTACAAACTTACATCAAGCAATCTACAAATAACATCATTATGAACTGGATAATGGCAGAAAGAAGCTTTCTAATCCATATAGTATTGCTGATAAAAACAGGGAAGTCAGCAAGTGGCTGAATGTGAACTTTCGGGATATTTACAACTATCTGATACACTACCATGGACTTCACACACATGAATAACTGAAAGCCTACACAATTTTGGTTGTATATAATATTATTAGTATCACTCTATGTTGAGGAGGGTTAATATCATAGAATTTTTACAAGAATCATCAGCCTGTTTGATAAAAAAAAAAAACTAGTTACAACATTCAAATGTGTAAAAGACAATCCTCATTTTTTTAAAGAGCCCTTTGCCAGTTTAATTTTATGTTGCTATGTTTCCAACAATGGTAAAAATGGATGCTCAGATATTTAAAAAAAACTATTTGTGCACTCTGGGGCACAACAGCTAATCAGCATTTTGTTTATCTCATTAAAATAGCAAAGTATATCATTTGGCAATTTACTTGTAAACTAAACACAGTAGTGACTTTATTTTGTTTTGCCAGCCAGAAGAATCTGGTGGTTCAAGCCCCAGTATCACCCAGCTGCCACTGTTGGGTCATTGAGTAAGGCCCTTAACCCTCAGTTGCTCAGTTGTATAAAAATTATTAATGTAAGTCACTCTGGATAAGGGTGTCAATCAGGACCCGTCCCACACCTAAACGTCGAGAGAGGCTACCCTTTTTTCAAAGGGGAAGAACCCCAACATGTGGGCACCAAGACAAGGATGCCCACCCTGGCTCCCTGGGGGGGGGGTGTTTGAACCGCTGACCTGCGTCCATGCAAGAGAAACTAGATTTTTGGTTTTCTTTCCATAGGAGTCTTCTGAACCACACTTAGTCTGGACCTTCACCTAGGACCTGTTTGCCTTGGGTGACCCTACCAGAGGCATAATGCCTCCAAAAACATAGCTCCTAGGATCATTAGGACACGCGAACCCCCCACCATGATAAGGTGGTGATGCAAGGAGGGGCCAATCACACCAGTTCACAGTAAACTACTACTCACAAACGAAAATAATTTTTATTTATTTATTATTAAATTTATTATGTAGATTATTATGTAAAGGTAACTGCAATTCAATGTGGAGCTTATATTGTCAGGGGAATTAAGGACTCAGATGCAGAACAGCAAAAGTTTAGGTTCAGGAGTTGATTCTCACAAGGTAGTCAGACAAAGAGTTCCAAAACGGCAGGCAAAATCAAAATCCAACTAACAGGCAAAAATTCCATACAGGGCAGACAAAATACAAACTTCAATTCAATTCAATTCAATTTTATTTGTATAGCGCTTTTTACAATTGACATTGTCACAAAGCAGATATACATAGTAAAAGTAATTTAAGGAGGAATTAAAAAATTTTTCTACAACCCCCTACACATCCCTCATGAGCAAGCCCGTGGCGACAGTGGCAAGGAAAAACTCCCAGTTGACACTTGACACTTGAGACAGGGAAGTTCAGAATAAACCAACAGAGTTGAGTCAGACTACTCACAGAAGAGCGTGGGATGAACTGACAACAAGGCAAGGAAAGCAGGGTAAAAATAAACAACCAAATCATTAGGTAATTAAGGTCAGGTGAGGATCGACACAAAATCAAGGGAAACAGACAAAAACAGGAAGTGGAACCCATCAAGAGGAGAGGCAAAATAAAGGCACATGGCTGAGCAAAACAAACCACATGATAATTGCAATACAGCTCACCAGCGGGTGGAAAAACAAAACTAAAAGAGTTCAAGGCAGATTCCTGACAGTACCCCCCCTCTTACGGACACCCCCTGGTGTCCCTGTGGGTAGTACAGGATGATTCAGCCAGAAGTCCCGGATGAGTGTGGGGTCAAGGATGTCCCACGCAGGGAACCATTATTTCTCTTCAGGCCCGTAGCCCTCCCACAAGATATTGTGGATCATGGCCACAAAGCCGGACATCCAATAGGTGGCATACAGTGAAGGCCTCTGAACCATCAATGAGACATGAGTGGGGGGGGGGGGGTGGATGCAGTGGAAGGATGGGGCAGCTTGAGGCGAACAGATACAGGGCTGATCACCTTGGTGACCAATGAAGCGAGGGGCCAGCTTATGGGAGGATACTTACAGAGGAATGTCATGGGAGGACAGCCATACCCATTGGCCTTGGCGGTAAGGTGGTGAACATGAACGATGCCGGTCCGGCTGATGCTTCATCCTAGCAGTGGAGCATAGAAGGACCCTCCAGGTGCGCCTACAGGTCCGCTAACACCTCTGAATGACCGCCTCTGCTGTTGGGACATCGACCACCTCCTCCTGGGATAGGAACGGGGGGTGGGGGGTGTGATAACCAAGGGAGCACTGAAAAGGAGAGACTAGATGAAGCAGAGGGTAGAGAGTTAATGGCATACTCAACCCAGGGTAGTTGCTGGCTCCAGATGGCTGGTTCTTGAGAAGCAAGGTACCCGAGCATCACTTTCAGTGATTGGTTGGTCCACTCAGTTTGGCCTTTAGACTGTGGATGGAATCCAGAGAGGTTAGCTGTCTAGCTAACTACCCTCCAGAAGTGTGACATAATTTAAGGGCCCCTATCTGATACCACCTCCAGTGGCAAACCATGGAGCTTGAAGACATGGTGGAACATAAGGTCAGCAGTCTCCTTAGCTGAAGGCAGTCTGGGAAGAGGGACAAGGTGAACAGACTTGGAAAAACGATCCACAATAGTGGATAATAAAATAGTAGTGTTAAATTCAGATTGAGGGAGGCCGGTCACACAGACCAGGGTCTCTTGGGGACAGGCAGGGGCTGCAGGAGGCCAGACGAATGTTGATTGGAAGTCTTATTCTGTGCACAGACTTGACAGGCAAGCACAAAGCGGCGGATATCAGTCTTCAAAGATGGCCACCAGAATCTCTGGTGACGAAAGCTGCCATGCGTCAGATTCCAGGATGACAAGAGAGCCTTGATGCGTGTCCCCATAGGAATACCTTGGGATGGACAAATTGAGGCACAAACAAGAGGTTAGGACCCAACTCACCCTGCTGGGCTGATCTCACACTAGTCTCAATGCCCTAATGTGCAGCTGCCACCAGGCATCACTTGGGGAGAACAGTGATAATCTCTGGAACTTTATCAGATGTCAGAAACAGATGGGAGAGGGCATGCCGTTCTTGGAGCCAGGGCGAAAAGAGACAGTGAAGTTGAACCGAGCAAAGAAGAGTGCCCACCAGGCCTGACAAGAGTTGAGGCATTTTGCGCTCTTGACATATTCCAAGTTCTTGTGGTCCGTCCAAACCAAATAAGGAGTGGCACCCTACAACCAATGTCTTCATTCCTCCAGCGAAAGTTTGATGGCAAGAAGCTCCCGATTATCTAAGTCATAGTTGCATTCACTAGATGTTAGTCTGTGTGAATAGAAGGCACATGGATGTTTCTTGCCATCCTCTACTGAGTGCTGGGACAACACAGTGCCTACCCCCACGTCTGAGGCATCTGTCTTCACAACAAATTGATGGGCAGGATCAGGCTGGATAAGGATTGGAGCTGAGGTAAAATGTGTCTTCAGTTCAGCAAATGCCATAGCAGCTGCTGGATTCCAGCAAAACTTGTTTAGAGGAGGTAAAGGTTGTGACAGGAGCAGCCAATGTGCTGAAATTGCGGATGAATCGCAGATAAAAGTTAGCAAACCCCAGGAAACACTATACAACCCAATGGGAGGTGGGTTGGGGCCAGTCCAAAACAGCCTTTATCTTCTGCTGATCCATCTGAATGTCCCCTGCTGTGATGACAAATCCAAGAAATGAGATGGTGCTTCAGTGAAACTCACATTTCTCTGACTTAACAAACAGTTGATTCTCTAGCAGCCTATGTAGAACTTGTCTGACATGTTGAATGTGCTTAGCAAGAGAATGCAAAAATATCAAGATATCATCAAGGTAGACGAAGACAAATTGTTTATTCATGTCCATGAGGACATCATTGACCAAAGACTGGAAAACAGTGGGGCTATTAGCAAGGCCAAAGAGCATCATGAGATATTCGTAGTGACCTGAAAAAGTATTAAAGGCGGTGGTAGGCATTGCGGAGATCGAGCTTGGAAAAAACTGTAGCACTTTGAAGCAGTTCGTATGCAGAAGACATCAAAGGAAGAGGATAACGATTCCTCACCGTTACCTCATTAATCCCTTGGTAATCAATACAGGGATGAAGGGACCCATCCTTCTTGGCAATGAAGAAAAATCCAGCACCCACCGGGGAGGAGGATGGATAGATTATGCCGGCAGCCAGGGAATCCTGGATATACTTGTCCATGGCTTCAGACTCAGGCGGTGATAGGGAGTACAGGTGACCTCTTGGTAGTGCAGATCAACACAGAAGTTCAATAGCACAATCATATAGACAATGGGGCTGTAAGGAAGTAGCTCTAGACTTACTGAAGACAGCTTTGAGATCTTGGTATTCATGGGGAACCATGGACAGGTCAAGGAAATCCTCAGGAGAGTAGGCTGAACCCAGTGTGGTGGGAGCTGCACCGAGGCAATGTTTAATACAGAAAGCACTCCACCCGAGAACCCTATTCCCCCATTAGTCGATATGGGGATTGTGCTGAACCAACCAAGGATGGCCTAACACAATTGAAACCCGGAGAGAGTCAATCAGATGAAGAATCAGGTCCTCCCAGTGGATGCCAGATATGAAGAGACTCACTGGTACTGTATTGTGGGTGATCTTAGCCAGTTTCACCCCAGTTAGAGCATTATTAGCTATGGGTGTATTCAAGGGTCTAACAAGAATGCTGAGTTTAATAGTCCTGCAGTAATGACATTTCCTTGGGCTCAAGAGTCAATGACCACAGGAACTGTGTCTGATTCTGTGAAATTAAGTTTCTGGTAACAAGGTATGGGTTGTAGGGGGATGAGAAAAAGGGGTAATGCTCACCTGTAATCCCCAATTTACGGGTGAGCAGGGGCTTTTGCTGGGCATGTGGAGACAAAATTCAATTAAATTCAATTCAGTTTAATTTGTATAGTGCTTTTTACAATTGACATTGTCGCAAGGTAAATGACCCGACTGGTCACAGTATAGGCAGGAGTTGGTGCTAATCCTCCTCTGTCTCTCTGCAGGGGACAAGTGGATGCAATCGATCTGCATGGGTTCAAGATCACTGGTGGGTGGAGCTTGATGCACTGGAGGGCTTGGAGTGGAAACAGGCCAGTGAGAAGATGTGGGCTCCCTGGGCTGTCTACGGAACCCAGCATTGCACTCCTGGTGGCTCTGCTTTAGGTATTGATCAATGCAGATGGCCAGGTCCACTAATTCCTGGAATCCTGTGGGCAGGTCATGGGTGGCTAACTCATCCTTAATGGCCTCGGAAAAAACATGAAAAAAAGGCGTCATACAGGGCCTCGGTATTCCAGCTCGTGGTAGTAGCCAAGGTGTGAAATTCAATAGCATAGTCTACAATGGAGCGACCCCTGTGTAGTGCTCTCAGCAACTCCTTAGCAGCCTCCCTCCCATGCAGAGAGCGATCAAATACCCTCACAGAACATCTGTTAGCTGTTGCAGCATGGGGCCTGAGCATCCCACACAGCTGATGGCTGCTGGCTTGAGCTTAGTGCAAGCTGAACCTGTTGTAGTTGGAAGGCAATGTTGTTCAGAGTGGCATTGAAGGCTTCCATGGAGCGGCTTACATTGGCAAACTGACTCTCATGTCTTCCCAGCTACTCACCCTGTCTAGTGAGAAAGTAAGGACTCAGATGCAGGCAGCAAAAGTTGAAGTTCATTAGTTTATTCTCACAAGGGAGTCAGGCAAAAAGTTCAAAAATGGCAGGCAAAATCAAAATCCAACTAACAGGCAAAAATTCCATACAGATCAAACAGGGCAGACAAAATACAAACTTCAAACAGGGAAGTTCAAAATAAGCCAACAGAGTTGAGTCAGACTACTCACAGAACATAGTGGGACAAACTGACAACAAGGCAAGGAAAGCAGGGTAAAAATAAACAACCAAATCATTAGGTAATTAAGGTCATGTGAGGATGGACACAAAATCGAGGGAATCAGACAAAGACAGGAAGTGAAACCTATCAAGGGGAGGGGCAAAATAAGGGCACATAGGAGCAAAACAAACCACATAGTAATTGCAATACGGCAGCTCACCAGCAGGTGGAAAAACAAAGCTATAAAAAGAGTTCAAGGCAGATTACTGACATATACAGTCTACCTCATTTTTCATGGCTGTCATGACCATACATGACATCTATCTTTAAGTAGGCCTAATTGTACCACCACAGGCTTTGTCACCTAATATTTTTTGTGTTGAATCCTTATTTCTTCCCAAATCAATGACCAATTTAGCAATTTAGAAGAATGGAGTGGAGGCTTCTTCACCTTACTGTCCTGCACAGGTTCATGTTTATAGGTGGATAATAATAAGCTCATGAAGCTCATATTTGTAGGAAATAAAGGGGAGTTGTATCTGCATGTGTGTTTGTGTGAATTTAATATATAAATGGGGACAACAAATCAATAGCATTTGTAGATTTGTTAATTATTATTTTTCTTGTGCAAAAGGCTGGGCAACAGATCTGAGAGAATCTCTGTTTGATATTCACCTCATAGCTTTCCTCACACCCAGACACAGAATAAAGACAAAGATGGAACAACTAAACAATCCATTTTGTGTGTTATGTGAAAAGAAAAGGCAATATAAGATAAATATATCTTGACTATAAGCAAGACCACAGGTAGATGCAGTGAGATAATGAATGTTCATGAACGAGTAGATTCATGGAATGTATTCTTTTAGCGTGTCAAAATCACTAAGGACACCACTATATACTCTGAAGGTTGGATGAGCACAAAGCAAGGGAATGGAGTGAGCAACTAAGAAAAAGAGGCAGAGAGGGAGAGAGAGAGAGAGAGAGAGAGAGAGAGAGAGAGATGGAATAGGGAGATATAGGAGGGTAGATTACTCTAGTCTGTCCTATGCTATTCTTCATTTTAAGCAGCTTGTTGACCTTTGCAGTCAAGCCTGTAGGTGTAGTTTAGCTTCTTCTGCAGAGCCTGCAGTAATTTAGGTGGCAACTGAAACATGGAGAACAGAAAACGGAGAGAGGCAGAGTGTGTGTGTCACCATGTGAGTGTGGGCAGTGTGAGGAGGGGGCTACTTGCCTGTCTAAAAATGACTAACTCTCATAAGAATGTTTATTATATATTCAGAGTTGTAGTCCATTCTGGGTAACTGTGTATGAAACAGTATGGTCCAAGTATTGGGGTAGGAGGTAATCCTGCTTTAGAATACCATTTATAACAATCCAAACTAAATACATTGCATATGACCCAATCATTTACTCAATCACCTAACTACCCTGATAACATGGTTACATGATAAACACGTGGAAGAAAGAATTTCACATCATTTTGAACCCTGAAGTCACATGGTCAACACGTCACTAATTACCACTAAATGACGACTTTGCAACTATTGATAACGTCTTTTCCACCAGTATCGGGGCCATTTGACAACCAGCCTTGTGCAAAGTATTGCGTGTCCCCTCACAACCAAACTACATTTGAATGAATGAAACTTTTTTAGAAATAAACAACAATGCAACTGATTGACTACCCTGCAAAAAAATGTCCTATAATAGTGCTATAGAAAATAATTCTATAGAAGTTCTATAGAACATTAGGACCTTGTTCAATAGAAAAAAGTTCTATAGAAACTTTGTGAAACATTACCAGCACCTATATAGCCATGAAAAACAGGGATTTAAAAAAATCATAATTAGTTTTATTTGCTAAGTTTGTTTGCACAAACAAAGAATTTGACTCCGGTTTTACTTCACTCACTGTACAGACAAACATTTGGGTTAGACTTATGCAAAAATTAAGGCAAAGAAAGTTACATATAAAGTGAATAAATAAACTGCAAGGAATATGTGCAAAAATGCAAAATAGTGACAGTGTAATATAACATTTACAGAATAGTGCACAAAATGTCATTGAGATTGAGTGCCAACCAGTGTTAGTCTTGTACCCCAGTGGAAGGAGCTGGTGATTGTTTCATGGATGTTCCTCAGTCATATACATGTGAGGTTGCATTTGGTTCTCTTGAATGTTCCACATCATTCCTAGAAGTGGAACAGAATACCATCCTGTTCATTTGGTTTAACAGCTGTGGAAGTCCTAAA
>JBCNYH010000001.1:22979770-23015251 GCA_039654325.1 Tandanus tandanus
TATATATGAGTGTGTGTGTGTGTGTGTTTCCCTAATATATATAGATGGCATGGTGGCTCGTGTGCTTGACAATGGTGAGGCGTCACCAGACTTTCTTGTAAGCAACAGTGTCATGCAAGGATGTGTTCTCTCTCTCCAGTTCTCTTCAGTTTGATGTTTTACGCCATGCTATCTGATGCCTTCCAGGATACAGACCCAGGAGTCGGCATCAAATATAGGACAGACGGAAAGCTCTTCAACCCACGGCGACTAAATGCAGTCACGAAAATTAAATCCACCACCATCTGTGACCTTTTATTTGCTGTTGATTATGCCTTTAACACAAACTCTATGCTTGACATGCAGTGCAGTATGGACTGCTTCTCAAAAACCTGTGATAACTTTGGTTTTACTATCAACATCAAGAAAACTGAAATAATGCATCAACCAATGCTTGGGAAAGAGTATATTGAGTCTAAAATACTGGTACATGCCATGAAACTTAATGCCGTCGAGAAGTTCTCTTACCGTGGTGGTACCCTATCTAGACCAGTACATATTGATGAAGTAACCAGCAGGGCCATTCAAGTTAGTACTGCCTTCCGCAGACTACGCCAGAATGTATGGGAACATAGAGGTATCCAACTTGGGACAGAAATTCAGGTATACTGTGCTGTAGTTATTACAACTCTGCTATACGCATGTGAAACGTGGACTGTCTATGCATGGCATGCAAGAAAGCTAAACACTTTCACTTAACCTGTCTGAGGAAATTGTTGAACATCAAATGGCAGGACAAGATCCCCGACACTGAAGTACTCGTCAAGGGCAAATTTACTGTTCATCCACACCTTAATTCAGAGGTCTCAAGTTCGCTGGGCAGGCCACATAGCACGCAAGCAGGACATCTCCCCAAGAGAATGCTGTATGGCGAGCTCTCTTCTGGCAATAGACAAGTAGCTGACCAATGTAAGAGATACAAGGACAGTCTCAAGGTTTCACTAAATGCACTGAACATCTGCAAAGATTCCTGGGAGACACTAGCACAAGACTGCACAGCATGGAGCACAGCTATCAGCAAAGGCGTCAAGGAAGCTGGACAACAGCGCTTGGATGAAGCCCAACGAAAATGCTCAATCAATAAGGTGAGGGAAGATAGCACCCCAGTATCTGCAACCGACCACAAGTGCCAAACTTGTGGGAGGTATTTCCGTGCTCAGGTTGGCCTCATCAGCCATCTGAGGACACACCAGAATTAACCAACTACCTAATGTCAAGGTCTTTCTTGATAACGATGGACAAACTATATATATATACATAAGACAGTGGACCAATCAGATTGCACCATTCCCATGTAGCATATACTGATGTTTATTATCCCCATATAGAAAACCAGTCATACCATTCCCATGTAGTATGTACTAATAAATTAAAGTCTCTAACCATACCTAATACCCCAATTATAATCATTCTCTGATTTCATACCAGTTCATATAAATCTGCAAATGCATTTTTTTCAATTCTATTCCACCTAAAGACAAGTAATATTTCCCTTTTTATGGTATCCTGGCATGTTTTGACTCTTTTCAAAACACACCCTCTACATTTTAGCCCCATGATATTGAGGACATCTTAAGCCTGTCAGCTCAGCCATGCTCGGTTGACTGCTGCTTAGCAACAGAGGGAAGGGCATAATGTTCTCAGGGTATTTTTTCTTTTTACTTTCTTTACTCTCATACGGTAATGATTTTGACAATTGTCAGCAAAGGATTCCCACCACCCCACCCCCTAACTCCACACTTAGAGAACTGCTTCTGTTAAGTGGATGTCCTAATTTACTGGTGAAATGAAATTCAGTTACTGTATAGCCATCTGAGTGTTTTAAACAAAATGTTCCTCTTTTTTCCTTGTCTAAATGAATGCATTTTATTTATTGCATTGATAGTTAAAATCAATACCCACCAATTTTAAGTAATCACATCTGGATTTATGATTAAATGGTATCAGTTATGGGCCTTCTAGCTGCATTCTAAGAACTTGACAAGTAGTTCAGAGGTCTTTGACAAAGGCCAGTCATCATCTATTTCTCAAGTTTGAATTATCTCCTTGAGGCATCCCTTCAAATGTTTTAAATTATTCTCATATAGTATAATTTAATTGTCCAAATACGGCAGTTGTTGCAACAAAATAAAGCATATTTCAAATATATTCTTCACATTTTACAACAAAATACATTTTGCAAATCACCAAGTAAGACTGTATATCATCTTCTGAATTTGAATTTGAACATTGCCATGGACACTCACTATTTTTCCATTTTGATTTCCCAGTAGCCCATATTTTGTGTAAATGGTACACTGCTCATATTATCGATTTACTTATTATTATTTTTTTAAATTATCACAAGTATAACGTTTGCTTGATAAAAGTACCCAGTTCATCAAAGAACCTCTAATTGAGAACTTGAATTCTACATTCAGAATGTCCCTCTCCCTTTTTACTTCTGCTGGGCATCATTCAAATAACATTACATTTTTACATATATGGCATTTGGCAGACACTCTTATCCAGATTATTATAATTATTATATTATAACATGAATTATTATATTATAATTATTAAAAAATTATAATTTTTTTTATACACCTCGGTGTCCCCCTGGACGAGCTGGAGGAAGTGGCTGGGGAGAGAGACGTCTGGACCTCCCTGCTTAGGCTGCTGCCCCCGCGACCCGACCCTGGGTCAAGAGAAAGTAGAAGATGATGATCATGATTAAACACCTGAGGTTAAGGGCCCAGCAGTGGTGGTACTGGGGATTGAACCCCCAACCTTCAGATCAGTAACCCACTGCCTTAACTACTGAGCCACCACGGTCCTAAATGAATATTGTTGGTACATTTATGGCAATTAGTCGACACTCTTCACTCCAGAGTGACTTACATTTATCATTTTTATATAACTGAGGGTTAAGGGCCTTGCTCAAGGGCCCAACAGTGCCACCTTGGTGGTACTGGGGCTTGAACACTTGACCATCGGATCAGTAACCCAGAGCCTTAACCACTGAGCCACCACCACTCAATAAGCATTTAATACATTTAGTACTGTTTCTTAAGGGGATACTCTTTTTAATCACCTAATTTAACCCATTTTTCATGTGGAAGGTATAAAGTTTTTCAGAAGATTTTTTTTTTTTTTCACCAGAGGTTGTTGACTCTGTTTGCTTACCCTTCACTTTCCACCCCTCATCATCTCCACAACTGCTTCTTTTGCTTTCATCTCAAACTTTTCTGGCAGTGGGTTTCAGCACAGGCCTCTTTCTTTTTCGTACACAGTATTTCACCTCCAACTCCTAGAGTTTTTCTTTACATGGCAGGGAAACATTCAACATCAAAAAGCTCTGTCCTGCTTGGAAACTCCAAAACAACACATTCCATCGACCTCAGCCTGTCAAGAAAATTATTTTGTTTCTCCATTAGCTTTACACTTAGTTAGAATTGGTAGTCTCCTTTGAGGCTGGCACTAAGGCCATCAAAATAGCTTATTATATTTCCAAAGATATTACTTCTTACTATCAAAAAAAGCAAATAAAAACAATTTCTTAACTTTCTCTTCTTACTTCTTTTTTAGAGATATGAATAGAGAAGAGGCATACAGTATAAAATAAATAACAGGCAAATAATGATAACATGCTTGGTAACATTAGCATCATCATCATCTTTTTCTTTCTTTTGGTCCGGGGTTCGGTCACAGGGGCAGCAGGCTAAGCAGAGAGGTCCAGACGTCCCTCTCCTCCAGCATGTTTTGGGTTGACCCCGGGGTCTCTTCCCAGTTGGACATGCCTGAAACACCACAACAGTGAGGTGTTTATGAGTGATTCTAACCAGATGCCTGAGCCACCTCAACTGGCAGATGAGCAGCAGTTCTACTCCAAGCTCCTACTAGATGGCTTCTCACCCTATCTCTGAGGGAGAGCCCCACCACCCTGCGAAGAAAGCTCATTCCAGCTGCTTGTATCCACAATCTTTTGGTCACTACCCAAAGCTCATGACCATAAGTGAAGTTAGGAATGTAGATCGACTGGTAAATTGAGAGCTTTGCCTATCAGCAGAGCTCCCTCTTCACCACGACAGACTGGTGCAAATTGCACTTCAAAGCAGAGGCTGCACCGATCAGCCAATCGACCTCCTGTTCCATCCTTCCCTTACTTGTGAACGAGACCTTGAGATACCTGAACTCCTCCACTTGGGACAAGACCTCATTCCAGACTCGGAGGGTGCATTCCACCCTTTTCCAGCTGAGAACCATGGTCTTGGACATGGAGGTACTGAGTCTCATAAAGGCTCCTTCACACTCAACTGCGAATCACTCCAACAAGAACTGGAGGTCCCAGATTGATGCAGCCAAAGGACATCAATCACAAAAAGCAGAGATGAGATCCAATGGCCACTAAACTAGAACCCCTTAACACCTCAGCTGAGCCTAGAAATTCATTCATTTATTTTCTGAGCCACTTAATTCTAATTTTGGTCGCGGGGAGACTGGCACCCATCCCAGCCAAAATCTGGGCAAGGGCAGAGTACACCCTGGACAGTTCGCCAGGCCATCACAGGTATGAAACATGCTGATGTCAACCCAATGGCCTATTGTTTATGAACAACAGCATTGGTTCTTTTACATGCCTCTCACCACACACAGTGGCCTTTGATAACCCAGTTATCTGCACTGGGGGACAGCAGTTACAACTCAATGGTAGTGGGGCTTTAACCCCTGACCTTTGGCTCAGGAAGCCAGCACCCTACCACTGAGCCACCACTGCCCCCTAGAAATTTTGCCCATAAAAATTGTAAAGAGAACCAGTGACAAATGACAGCCTTGGCAGAGTCCGACCGTAACTGGAAGCAAATTCGACCTGTTGTTACCGATGCAAATCAAGCTCTGCCTCTGGTAATTCAGAGACCAAATAGTCTGTAGCAATGGGTCCATTTTAAAAGGTGGAACTACCATCCCGGTTTTACAATCCAGAGATACGCCCCCCCATGACCACGTGATGTTGCAGAGACGTGTCAACCAAGACGGTTTTACAACATCAAGAGCCCTGAGGTATTCAGGGTGGATCTCGTCCACACCTGGAGCCCGGCCACCGAGGAGCTTTTTGACTACCTCAGCGACCTCCATCCCAGTGATGGGCAGACCCCCTCACAAACCCAAAGGTCTTCATCCTTCCAACAACATCCCCAGCCAAGGTGAGCAGCTCCCCACTTCCATTGTAAAAAGTGTTTGTAGAGTACTGCTTCCCTCCCCTGAGGTGACGGATGGTGGTTGAGAACCTTTTCGGGCCAACCAATAGTCACTTTCCAGGCCCTCACTGAACTCCTGCCACACACAAGATTTTGCATTGGCGACAGCATGTTTGGCCTGCCAGTACCTGTCCACTGCCTCAGGAGTCCCACAGGCCAAAAAGACTCTATAGGCTCCCTTCTTCCACTTGACGGCCACCCTCACCACAGCTGTCCACCACTGGGCTCGGGGGTTGCCACCACGACAGGCACCGATGATCTTCTGACCACAGTTATGGGCTGCTGCCTCAATAATGGAGGCACCGAACATGGCCCATTCAGACTCTATGTCCTCTGCCTCCTTTGGGATGTGGTATTAGTGTTGCAGAGGTGGGAGTTGAAGGCCCTTCTGACTCAATCATCAAACTACGGCCTAGGGAAGACCTGGTGCCAAGTGCATTTATGGACACCCTTATGTGCGAACATAGACAAAACCATGAAAAGCACAGAAGTCCAGCAACAAAACACCATTCGGGTTTAAATTGAAGAGGCCATACCAACCAATCACACCCTTTCAGGTCACACTGTTGCTGCCCACATGGTCACTGAAGTCTCACAGGATGAAGAGGGATCCCCAGTGGGGAGCTCTCTAGCTTTCACCCTAAGGACTCCAAAAAGGGTGGGTACTCTGAACTGTCATTTGGAGCATAAGCACAAACAACAGTCAGGACCCATTCCCCACCCAAAGATGGAGGGAGGCTACTTTTTTTTGTCAACTGGGGAGAACCCCGGCATGTGGGCATTGAGATGGGGTGCAACAAGGATACCGACACCAGCTCGCTGCCTCTCCCCATGGGTAACACCAGAATGGAATAAGGTCCAGCCCCTCTCGGGAAGGGTGGTTCCAGAGCCCAAGCTATGTGTCAAGGTGAGCACACGTATATCTAGTCGGTATCTCTCAACCTCATGCACTAGCTCAGGCTCCTTCCCCACCAGAGAAGTGACATTCCATGTCTCAAAAGCCAGAGTCAGTAGCCGAGGCTCGGTCTGACAAAACCAACACCTTTGGTTACCATCCAGCTCACATTGCAGCCCCTCCCACGGATGGTGGGTCTATGGGGGTGTTTGGTACCATATGGAAAAATTCACTTGTGACTTGTGGGGTAAGACAGAACATCTGATACAGAATATTATTGCGTTGTGGAATATTTTATTACAACATAATTCATAAAATAAACAATCCTTGTCGAAGCTATAATCTCAAAGACAATTTTTCAATTAAAGTTACACTTTTACACTGCATGCGCATCACAAAAGAGAGAAATTTATGAAGTGTATTTCAACTAACCCCGATCTACTTATAGCAGTGGCACTTATCGTAGCAATGAACAAATTAGCAAGTGCATTTCAGCTAATGTAGGTGTTTTATCTTCTTACCTTTTAGATGTTTCTTTAAATTAGATGTAGAGTCTGGATGATGTTATTTTTACAGTCAGCAAATTTTCCATGCAGCAAAAGCAGCAGCAACCTTTGTGATGAATGCGGCCAATTAAGCAATACTATTAACTATTTGGCCAAAAAGCCAGATTTATAAAACATGAAAGTTATATGGACATAATGACACATTATATACACTTTCTTGTCATGTTTGTTTTAACCAGAGATGCAATCTAAGAGTAAGAGAGGTAGCTGGAGACGTTTGTAATCACTATAATGCTGCTTTAAGGGGTTTTGCATGCTCCACGGACGACAATTGAAGGGCTGAGAACCAGTGTAGTCTGACCAACAGAAAGCTGTTTTTGAGAAAAATGACATGAACGTTTTTGCAATATAAAAAATCAGGGATAATGCTCACAATATGATTCAAGGTCATAAGGAAGATGAATGGATGATTCTGGCATGCATAGACCTTATCCACTGTCAAAATATGACTTTATCTCATTTTTTCAGTTTTTGTAGGTTAGACCGTTGTGGCTCTCAGCTCTTCATTTATGTTTCAATTTATGGCACCTGTTGTGACATCTGTCATGATGATGCCATCCAGATGGCTGAAATGTGTTTTGCATGTGTATGATTTTGTAGAATATACTGTTTCAAATATATTTAAAATGTAATCTGTTAACTGTAATCTCACTTTTTAGAAATGTACCAGTAATCTGATTCTTCTTATCAGTACTGTAATGGAATACTGTTACAGGTAATCTGTTACTGCTCAAGCCTATAAAGGTGCTTATATTTAGATGCCCATGCAATGTAAAGTGAAACAACTATTCACCTAGGGCTTGGGGGATGTCGCCAAAAAAAAAAAAGATTAAAATATACAAATAAATTTATATATATATATATATATAGAATACAATTTTCATCTTCTCTTCTTAATTGTTACTTTTCCCAAGATAAACCGATTAGATCACATCATTCCTATCTAGTATGTACTAAAACTGTTTAATTTGTGTTCCTAAGAATAGGGGGTAAAGCCAATGTAACCATTGTAGTGATTAGTACTTCCAGAACCCTCAGTACATAAAAATGTGCTCAACTATAAACATAAACTACAGAGTTCGAAAGATATCTTCAACAACCCGAGCCATGTGCCAAGGTCTTAATAACAAGATGCTGCAAAAATATGAGGGTCCAGTTCTGACAGATGGCATAGCATAATTTCAGAGATGGAGAGAGTGTGTTGAGGAAGAGGTGTTTCAAATTATGCATGTGGGATTTGGTGGAATGCCTGGTAAGAAAAAATGAAAAGAAACATACTAAAAGACCCTTTCCCTCCATTTTGATGGGAGGGGGAAGGAGGTAGGGTGATGAGCTTAGTTTTGAATATTTAATTGGTGGGGTGCCATGGTTATGCCAGAGGGAAAAGAAATCAGTGGAATTATTAAGTGAGAATTATTGAAGTAGTCTGATTACATCTACATAGATTCTTCAAAGCTTTAAACAAGACTTGTATACCACTCGTAGTCACAATGGAAGCAAAGGTTCTTCACTGATGTTTATTATAAACATTCAACACTGTAGAACTAAACAAACAGAACAAATATGAGATGAAAACAATTATACCTTCATAAACATAATATCCTGACATAGACGATCCATAATTATATCATAATTGTATTAAAAGTGAAATTTGATTTTGCTGCATTGCAAGCTATGAGGGATTATATATTCCTTCATTAAATTTAAGTTATTCAGTCCTTAGTGTGCAGTCAAAACAGTTCCATCCAAGTCAAGTCAAGTGACAGGCCTCACATGACTAAAACATTTCAAAATATAAGACCATTAAATGCATACAATAAATGCAATTCTTCAAATAAATATATCATAAATTGCAGCAGATGTTAATGATAATAAATATACAAAAATAAAATCAACATTTATAATTTATACAAAATGCATAATCAACAAGGTCTTACAAACACACTCCCAAGATCACATCAATTGTGATTCTTGATCTCAAAGTTTGTGTTATTCATTGCCCAATAAAGCCATTACATATTAAACAACAAGTCATAAAAGGTGCAATATGAGTACTCAATACACCTTAATCAGCCTCAAGTAATAATACTGTCTTGTGTATAAGTCTCTCTAAATAAACAGGTTTTCTTGTGCATTCACCTTTACTGTCTCATGTTGTGTCACTAACAAGTAATTTCACCTTTCTGACCCTGCCAGGGAAAACTGTTCCAGGGAAAAAAGTTCCAGGGAAAACTGTTACTACTTAAGCCAGCTTCCACTTAGTCCTTGGTGCCAGGTCTTGGAGTAGCACAATAATATTAATCTTGGCATCCCTTCTATTCTTATTCCACTTACGCCTCTGTTGCAGGTTCAGAAGGTATTCCTTCCTCCATCTTGTCCAGAACTCATTTGCAAGAAACTGTACTCTTTTCCATATTTTTTGAAGATAGAGATCTGCTCCTTTAAACTCTTCAAGTGGTGGCACAATAATGGTGGAGTTCATTGGTAAGATGTGGTTTGGAGTTAATGGTTCTGGTCCAACAGGATCATTACATTCTGTGGTCAAAGATCGGCTATTAACGATTGCCATGGCTTCGTACATAAACGTTCTCAGTGATGAACTGCCAAGTCTACCTGCAGAATGGTACAAGATAAATGTTAGGACACTCCTTACAGTGCGAATCTGCCTCTCCCAGATGCCACCCATCTGATTGGAAGCAGGAGGATTCATGACAAAGGTACAGCCCAGCTCTTTTACATGGTCTTGATCTATTCCCTTCATCAATTCACTGAATTCTTTCCTTGCACCTGCAAAATTGGTCCCTTGATCACTGTGCAGTTGACTTACATGACCACAAATAGAAATAAAACAACACAATGCATTAAGAAAAGCACCACTACTAAGATCATCTAAAACTTCAATGTGAACTGCTCGGGGGCACATGCAGGTTAACAGGGGGCCATACCTCTTCATCTCTTCTCTTCCATCCTTGACATAGAATGGGCCAAAAAAATCCATTCCGCTATATGTGAATGGAGGGCTAGGTTCCACTCTTTCAGGTGGTAGATCTGCCATCCTTTGGTCCTGCACACACTTTCTATATTTCCTGCACTGGACACGTTTATAGATAAAGGATGACACCACTACTGCAGCCCAAGATCCAGAAGCCATTGGAACGGATTCCATTCATTGTAATGCCACGGCCTTGATGACACACCTTTTCATGGAAACGCTTTATAATAAGTTGAGATATATGATGGCTAGATGTTTGACATGAGAGTGAAGTGTTGCTTGAGTCAATCTTCCTCCCACCATTAGAATCTCATCAGTGTTAACAAATTGACTTAATTTATACAGCTTATTTGACCTGTGTAAATATCTTTCTTTCTCTTGTCTTAACAACTTAATTTCATCACTAAAGACTTCCTCTTGAACTTTATGAATAAGAAGTTGTGCAGCCTCCTTTCTTTCCTCCAATGATGTTGATTCATCTGTTTTTTTGTTTCAGCCCCCTGTGTTTTGTTTCTTGCTTGGCATACCTTTTCGGCCTTGCAATTGCTTGCACCACCCTCTTGCAGTCTGAGAACCTTTGCAGATGATCCAATAGAGATCTTTGCTCCTTGGCCTTGGTTGTGTGCACTTGTGAACTTCTGAGCTCTGGATCTCCACTGATCTCTACCACCTTAATCTCTTCCAGTATAGGACATTCTCTTTACCATACAAATTGTGGTTCTCTATTCCAACGTGTAGTCAACCAGTCTGGAAATTTGGCTACCATCCTCTGATTTTCAACACAGTCATTT
Source organism: Tandanus tandanus (assembly GCA_039654325.1). Taxonomy (NCBI): domain Eukaryota; kingdom Metazoa; phylum Chordata; class Actinopteri; order Siluriformes; family Plotosidae; genus Tandanus; species Tandanus tandanus. The sequence goes on from JBCNYH010000001.1 coordinate 22,990,291, forward strand.
AGAGCTTTTAATCCCTGGACATGAGGCATAGTTGATTCAACACAAATGAGGACATCTACAAATTCACACAGATCTTTACTGTCTTTAGAGGAAATCTTGAGCCATAACTGCACTTTATCAAGATATGCTTTGCCAACTATGAAAGGATTTCCAAATCATTCATCAAGAATATCCCATGCAGCAAGGTAGATGTTTTCTGTTCCTACTAGTGAGTATCCTTCTATAGCTTTCTTTGCTGGACCATCCACATACCTTGGTAAAAAGGTATTTTACGAATTGAGAATTTTCTTGAGCTGACAAGTTTAGACGATCAAGCAATGTTTGAAAGAACAATTTCCAATCAGTATACTACATAGGATCTTCATAAAAAATGTCAGGTTCTGGAATTGGAATTCTATTGCCTGTTATTGCTTCAGCAAGCATTTTTACAAGGTCATTTGAAGTTTCACCTGAGGAGGCAGCCAGATCTACAGTGGACAGAGTTGCTTGAGCAACAGGAGCTTGGGGAAAGGAAAGGCTATTGTCACAAATAACTATGACTTGAGAGAGTGTTTCCGGCTGGGGGAGATAATCAAGCAGGGTTGGCTGCAAAACACGGCCATCTTCTTGTGGAAGAGAACGAGGAGCCAAAGTTTCATCTTGGTAGTTTTCAGCATAAATAGTAAGCCTAGCTTTTGAAGCATTGTGCTTTTTCAGTTCTTGTAATCGTTCTACTTCTTTCCTTCTCTCCTCCAGCTTCTTTTTTCTTACAATACTTTCAGCTACAAATTGAGCTCTTTTTATCGAATTTTCTGCCTCAATTTCCCTTTCTTGAGCCTCTCTCTGCTGTTAATCTTTTCTCTTCTGGATTCTATGAAAAATTTCTTCTTCATATTGGTTTTGAGTGTTGAGTCAAAACAGTTCCATTCATTAGCACCTCAATCAAAGACTAAACAGGAAGTGACAGGCCTCACATGATGATAACGTTTCAAAATATAAGCTCATAAAATGCATACAATAAATGCAATTCTTTGAATAAATATATCATAAATTGCAGCAGATGTTAGTGATAATACATATACAAAAATAAAATCAACATTTATAATTTATACAAAATGCATATTCAACAAGGTCTTACAAACACAACTTGTGTCTATCTGAGCCCATTAAGCGCTTACCACACTCATATTTGCAGGATAAGGGATAAACTAACATTTAAATTTATAGCATTTGCCGGACACCATTATGCAGGGCAATTTACATTTCTATCACATTTATACAACCGAGCAGTTGAGAGTTAAAAGCCTTGCTCAAGGTCCGTGGCAGCTTTTTGGTACTGGGGCTTGGTTACCCCATTCTTCCAATCTGAGTGTTGGGAGAAAGTTTATACTTATCTTTAAATTAGCAATACTCTGCATAAAAGTAGTGTTTATCTATCAGAATGTTCAGCTATTGATTAATAACTGGCTCTGAGTCAACACAAATCTATAATAATCATATATAACCTTCATAATAATCATGCATGCTCATTGATATTGGTGTACTAATGTAATAACCACACTGAGACTGAAAGAAGGAAGGAGAAAAAAAATTATTCAAAATATGAGAAATTACAGATCAGTCATCCTGGGATTACTCAGCTCCCAGAGCTTTTTCCAGAGCTGAGCTGGGAGCTCAGGTTCCATGGAAAAAGTTGGTGAGTGATAGGTGGGAGAGTCTGGCCAATAGTCAATGGGAGAACTTGGAGAATAATACTTGGGAGAACATTAGGGAATCAAAGGGGAGCCAGATGGAGAAGTGGTAAAAGAAGAATCATCAGAAGGAAGATCCTCAGTCTGGGTTTCCTGAGAAACAGCCTGGAAGCCTTGAAAACCAATGTGTTGACAGTGCCAAAAGCAGACTTGGGTGAACTGGTCACAATTCTCAGGTCGAGACTAAGTAGACTGGTCACATACATCAAGTTAAGGCTGGGAGGATTGATTTGAAGTCTTACTCATCCCATTCTGTTTTCCTTTTCTTTAGTTCACTGAGCTAAAGAAAAGGAAAACAGAATGGGATGAGTAAGATGGATGTCTTGTGACTGTATAATCCACTATATGATTTTAAACAAAGCTTAGCAGCCATCAAGAGAAGGCAAATGCTTAAAGGCTCAAGGCCCAGGACATGCACCAAAATAGAAGAAAGCAGTGTGAGCAGGAAAGAGTGGGTCACTGTGCCATAGACAAAAGCCGAAGTAGGATGTCAGGGCACTGTGACCTGGTCTATGGTACACTAATAGCAATGAAATGCAGGTGTGAATTAAGGCTTGAGTAATAGCGAAACTAGAAAATGCAGAAAGGCAAAATTAAAAGCTTACTCAGAGTATACGTACAGGGGAATTAAGAGGGGGTTTCAGACCAGCTGCTCTCTTCAGAAATGCATGTTCTTGATTGCATGGCTGAATAAAGAAAACTTGCTTCTTCTCATCTGCTAAGTGATCTCTTCTCTATTTTGACTAAGTTTTGATTGTTTATTGTGCTCATTGGGTAAGAACTAGGAAAATTAAGAGAAATAGATACAAATTAACTTCCACCTGGTGATATGCCCGCTCAGAGGGGGCTCTGAGTTTTGACATGAGCCACCACTGTCTAAAATGTAATCCAATCCTAGATGCTGGGATTGTGTTCTGCCTCATTTGAGTATATTAAATAAAGCACTTGATGTAATTTAAATACAAATGAGACAATGCTCAAACTTCTTGACTGTATGGTGAAGGGTCTAAGTTATGCAATAGTTTTTAATGCCTGAGAGGATAATTAGTAGTCGCATCCTTCTGTTTAACTCCAAACAGTCCCAGGTCTTTCATGTTTGCCCATACCATGCTCTGGTGCAACAATGGCGAAATTGATAGAGGAGAATTGATCTAAAAACATAAATCAAAAAATATATTGCCTAAAAGGGAAAAAAAAGAAAAGATTTTTAACATATAATCCTGAGCCTTGTCCATGTTATATTACATCATTGTCCAATTGAGATCAAAGCAAAACCTGAACCTAAACTTTTTTTTTTTTTAGTTCATTTTATTCAATTGATTAATTAATTAATTAATTTTTTTATTTATTTATTTTTGCTGTCACGTTTCTGCAGAGAAGTAGGCAGATGCAAAGATGTAGAATAAAATGTCTTTAAATAAACCACGCAGAGGTATTCAAAAACAAATTGGCAAACAGAACATTAGAGATCAGCCAAACTCACAGCCAGGAAGGTAGGTAGAGATAATACACAAAATAGGCAATAACTCAGGCAAGGCAGAGATCAGGAACGGGGAGACAAAAACAGGTCATACATGGGAATCAAACACACAACACACAGGAAATGAGGCTTGACAGGTATTGGCTAGGGAAACACGATAACAATGCTTCACAATTCCATTGGGTATGTATTTGTAGTCCTTCTCATTACACGCTAGATAGTTTGTACTTGTGGGATGATCACCTGTGCATGCTCACTGCTGTGAACACACACGCATTGTAGTTCTTCCTCCTTGGAGTCGCAGAAGTGGCTACTGCACTGTGATCAGAGTTAAAACGGAGAAAAACTGTGACATGCACAAATTGCTTAATTAATATAAGTCTATTAAATAATGCCTGTGAATGCATTACCAAATATTTAGAAACAATATTTAATCTACATACATATACCACCACTTTTGTCTAAAAGGGCTCCTAATAAAAAGAAGTAAAAAATTACTTCTCTATACTTTTTTTGGTGAAAATGTATTGAACAATGCTACTGTAGACAGTGAGAACCAAAAAAATAATTCCGACAAGTATACTGAGGTAAAAGTATGGCTAATAAACAAAAACACTAAAAATACCATTTTTTTAGAAAAATTGAAAGGTGTCACAAATTTTATTTTTTGGACTTTTGCATAGCATGGATGAACTTCAAACCATATGAAATGGTTTAGCGAGTGAAGAAATTAAAAAATACAGTGATGATTATACACTTAACAAAATGAAGGGAAATTAGAAACAAAGTACTATTCAAGTATTTATTTCATGTAATATTGGATAATACTGATGAGAATAAGTAAACAAACAACAATATATAGTAGTAACAAAAATAGTCTCTTTTTTGAGAAAAAAAAGTCAATATTTACTGTGGCCACCCTTTACTTTGATTTCAGCATTTAACCTTTCAGGCATAGTGTTCACATATTTTTTTTTATTTCTTCACTCGCTAAACCATTCCATATAGCTCATTCATGCTATGCAAAAGTCAAAAAAATAATATTTTTACATTTTTCAGAAAAAAATATATTTTCAGTGTTTTTGTTTTTTAGCCATACTTTTACCTCAGTATACTTGTTGGGATGATTTTTTGGTTCTCATTGCCTACAGTAGCATTGTTCAATACATTTTCAGCAAAAAATTATAGAGAAGTAATTTTTTACTTCTTTTTATTAGAAGCCCTTTTAGACAAAAGTGGTAGTATATAATCTTCACTGCACACTACTATAGCTCATGTTTTTTTTTTTTTTACTGAAGTGTTAACTAAAACACATTCTGTTAGAAAGAGCTTTTTCTTATTATATATAACTCATTTAAAATTGTGTTATTTAAAACACGAGAAATTCCTCTCATCATTCTAGAGTTCAGTTTATCAGTAAGATTGTTCTTTTTGTTATTATTATTATTATTATTATTATCATTATTATTATTTTCAGGATGGAGACTCTCACTCACTCAATTATTGCCGAACTGCTTAATCCTACTAGGGTCGCAGGAAGGGTGGTGCCTATCTCAGCTGATACTGGATGAAGGCGGGGGATGTCCTGAACAGCTTGTCAGACCATCACAGGGCAACACACACACACAATCATTCACAATCACACTCACACCTAGGGTCAATTTGGAACAGCCAGTTATTCTAATTTGCATGTCTTTGGACTGTGGGAATGAGCCAAAGTATCCAGAGGAAACCCAGGGATCGAACCCAGGACCTTCTTGCTGTGAGGTGGACGTGCTAACCACTATACCACCATGCCGTCCTCAAGAGGAAGAGAACAACAAATTTAAAGCTTTACTGAAAACTCCATTGTGGCTGCAATTATTATTGAACTCAAATTAATCTTATAAGACTCCAGGAAATGGGCTTTGTATTTTATGATGCACTAGATAGCAGTCAACTGCCATTTAATCCAGTCTAATATAAGTTCTAATATATCTATTCTTGGGGCAGTGGTAGCCTGGTGGTAGGGTGCTGGATTACTGATCTCAAGGTCACTATCAATGGGTTGTCACTGCTGTCCCCTAGTGCAGGTAACTGGGTTATCAAATGCCAGCCATGTCTCTCACTATCTATGGTGAGAGGCATGTAAAAGAACCATTGCTGATTTTCGTCAAGAGTAGGCTGCATAGCGTGTTTCTGCCCTGCGATGGCCAGGGTGTACTCTGCCCTCAACCAGAGTTTGCTGAGATGGGCGTCAGCCTCCCTGTGATCCTAATTAGGATTGAGTGGTTCAGAAAATGAATGAATGAATATATCTATTCTAATAGATCTATCAATCTAATATAAGTTTATAATCTAATTATTTATATTGTTGTTTTACTTTAAATTAACCTTAAAATAATACCAGATGGGGCGAGATGGTGGCGCAGTGGTTAGCATGTCCACCTCAGAGCAAGAAGACCTGGGTTTGATTCCCAGGCTTGGGCGTTTCTGTGCGTATTTTGCATGTTCTACCCGTGCTTGCATGAGTTTCCTCCGGGTACTTCGGTTTCCTTACACAGTCCAAAAACATGCACAGTAAGCTAACTGGCTGTTTCAAATCGCCCCTAGGTGGGGGTATGAGTGTGAATGGTTGCATGTGTGTTGGCCCTGTGATGGCCGGGCGAGGCTTTACTCTGCCTTTACCCAGAGTCAGCTGAGATGGGCGCCAGCCTCCCCGTGCCCCTAATTAGGATTAAGCAGTTCAGAAATTGAATGAATGAATGGATCTCATTTGACACTATCCTTCTATTTTGGCTCATATATTAATTTATGATCAGTAGAAAAGGCATACAATTCACAAACAATAATAGGTGTGTTGAAATCAACATGGACTTGCAAGCTGTTCAGGGTGTTCCCCGCCTTTGGCCAGAGCCAGCTGAGATAGCCTCATGGCAACCCTAGTAGTATTAGAGGATTTGGCGAATGAATGGATGAATAAATAAATAAATAAATTAATTAACTGATTGATTAATCAAAATAAATAGCAGGACACCAACATTAACCAGGAAACAACACTTTTTTGCTGGCTTCCAAAGAAAATATATCAACTAATAATAATAATGACAGTGATATTTAGTTATTAGTGCAGCATGTGATATTAAATTGGTGTAGAACAGTGGCAAGGAAAAGTAAGTTATCCACTTGGAATCACCTGCAATTTTGCAGAATTAGTTATTAATTATAAAATTATCACCCAGACCCTAATTAGGTTCCAGCAGTTTAGAAAATAAATTAATGAATTAAATTTACAGTATTACAAATGTTAGTTAAAACAGCTTGTGTTTAAGTTTTGTATCTTCGAAAAAGAATAGACCATATTTTAAAAAGGGTTCACTTAGTTTATATGCCACCGTATATTATGATGCTTCTACAACCCGAATTCCAAAAAAGTTGGTACGTCCTTTAAATTTTAATAAAATGAAAACTAATCGATGTTCAAATAACATGAGCCAATATTTTATTTACAACAGAACATATCAAATATATCAAAAGTTTAAACTGAGAAATTTTACAATTTGATGCACAAAATGAGCTCATTTTAAATTTGATGCTTGCAACAGGTCTCAAACTAGTTGGGACAGGGGCATGTTTACCATGGTGTAGTTCCTCCTCTTCTTTTCAAAACAGTTTGAAGACATCTGGGCAGTGAGGTTATGAGTTTCTGGAGTTTTGGTGTTGGAATTTTGTCCCATTCTTTCTTGATATAGGTTTCCAGCTGCTGAAGAGTTTGTGGTCATCTTTGAAGTATTTTTCATTTAATGATGCACCAAATGTTCTCTTTAGGTGAAAGATCTGGACTGCAGGCAGGCCAATTCAGCACCCAGACTCTTTTCCGATGAAGTCATGCTGTTGTAATAGCTGCAGTATGTGGTTTTGCATTGTCCTGCTGAAATGCACAAGGCCTTTCTTGAAATAGACATCGTCTGGAGGGGAACACCTGTTGCTCTAAAACCTTTATATACCTTTCAGCATTCATAGTTCCTTCCAAAACATGCAAGCTGCCCATACTGTATGCACTTATGCTTAAGTTCTGTGTCCATCGGTGTCCAGGATTACCAACAAGAATACCAAATTTGGACTCGTCTGACCATAGAACACTTTCCCACTTTGAAACAGTTCATTTCAAATGAGTCTTGGCCAACAGGACACCAAAGCACTTCTGGACCATGTTTAAATATGACTTCATTTTTGCATGATAGAAGTAAGTTGGCATCTGCAGATGGCACAGGGGATTGTGTTTACTGACAGGGAATCTCTGGAAGTATTCATGGGAACATTTAGTAAGTCATTGACACAATCATGCTGATGAGTGCAGTGTCGTCTGAGGGCCCGAAGACCATGGGCATCCAATAAAGGTCTTCAGCCTTGTCACTTATGCACAGAGATATCTCCAGTTTCTCTGACTCTATTGATGTTATGCACTGTAGATGATGAAATTTGCAAAGCCTTTGCAATTTGACATTGAGGAACATTGTTTTTAAAGTATTCCACAAGTATTTTATGCACTCCTTCACAGATTGGAGAGCCTCTGTCCATTGTTACTTCTGAGAGACTCTGCCTCTCTAAGACATCCCTTTTATAGCTTATCATGTTACAGACCTGATATCAATCAGTTGCTAGATGTTTTCCCAGCTGAATCTTTTTAAACTTTCTTGCATTTTCAGCCATTCGTCACCCCCATGCCAACTTTTTTTGGGACCTGTAGCAGGGATCAAATTTGAAATGAGCTCATTATGTGCATAAAATTGTAAAATTTCTCAGTTTAAACATTTGTTATGCTATCTATGGTCTGTAAATGGTCAGATATTGGCTCAGGTGATTTTGAAAGTCTTTTAGTTTTCATTTTATTCAAATTTAAAGAATGTATCAACTTTTCCTGAATTCAGATTGTATAATGTAACTCACAACCTTTAAAGGTGTTTTTTTTTTAATAGGGATAGCATGTCAACATGTTTAGTTTAAGAATACCTAAAGGTGACCTTCATGCAAGATCAAATCTGTAATGATCAACCCTGATCAGCCCAGGCCTGTTGCAGACCAGAAAGTTGTGAGGGTTAAACAGAACCTCAGTATGCTGCTGGAGGATAGTCCTTGGCATTTCCACAAGTAATTACTCTACCTTTGGCATAAAACATGCTTCAATTCCATCTGCATTTCTGAAGCAATTTGAAATGTCTCTGCTACACATTGTAATACTTTCAAACTAATGTGTGCACAATATATGTGCTTCATGTTTTTTGTCCTCTCTTGAGAAGTCATTAATAAGGCTTTGGTGAGAGCGTCATGTCATGGGCTCATGATTAGAATCAAGCTCACAGCATGACACTAAGATCAATGCAAGTTGTAATTTTGTGCTGAGCTTCAATCTTACAAGGACTGACAGAAATAATTATACATCAGTAAGACAATAACCACTGAGGGCATGCACCACAATGAAAGATATTTGAACAAGTCTGAGAAACTGAGATCAAAGCTAGGGTGCAACTTAGTGATATGTGCAACATCAAAAAGCATGTAAATGCATTTTTTTTGTAATGCGATACAATTGGAAAATTTGAACTGAGCTTCTGCTTAGATATATTTTATTAGGGCATAAAGATTTGCACTGAAAATAGGACTGTGATAGTAGGATCTTTGATGAAATACAGTATTATTCATATGATATGCTCACATGCCAAGGTTAAAATACAAGAAATCCAAATAGATATAAACTCATAAATATTAAAAGTGGCATAGTGGTTAGCACTGCCACCTCACAGCAAGACGGCATTGGGTTCAATCCCTGTGCCCGATGAGGGTGTTGCTGTGGGTGTCCTCCAGGTGCTCAGCCACCCACAGTCCAAAGGTATGCGCATTAGATTAATTGGATATTCTCAATTACGTGTGAATGTGAGTGTGAGTCATCGTGTGTCTATCTTGGCCTTGCAATGGTCTGGCGAGCTGTTCAGGGTGTACCCCACCTTCATGCACGGCCAGCGGGGATTGGCTCCAGCCTCCCCGAGACCCTAATAAATGTTAAAGCACTTTTAGAAATAAAATGTAATAAAATGAGATGAAACATTAGGAGTGTGTGTGAATGTGTATTCTATTTATTTGTTTACTTCTTGTCAATTTGCTTATTTATAATATTTATATCAATGATAACTGTATTATAAATTTTCATTAATTTGCCAAACCACTAAATCGTACTAGGACTAAAGGGATCTCAGCTGGCTTTGGACAAAGGCGGGGTATACCCTAACAGTTCACTAGTCCATCACAGGCCAACAACATTTACACCCACACATACAATGTGGAACAGGCAATTAGCAATTACAGTACACAGAGGAAACCCACATAACCAGGGGAGAACATGCAAACTCCACACAGAAACACCTTCGCTGAGCTGAGAACCTGGACGTGCTAACCAATATGCCACCTTGTCGCCCTAGAAGAAATTAACTTTCAAGAAATTTAGGAAAATGGCATTTTAAAACCACTAAAAAATGCAAGTGTTCTCCTTAAGGAAAAACTAAAATTATTAATGAAGTATTTTTTTTCCTGGCCTCTATAATCTACACATAGTCAATAAAGCAACCGAAAAAGTGTCTGTCTGATACATCTCATGTCATAATGAACCTATTCAAACTTCAACAGCCCTGTAAGTGTTTGTAGTGCATTTCTTTCTTCTCTTTCCCTATGTGTTTTGCTCTTTTTTGGGGCTATTCAATGTACCAAAGCACAGGAGAGGGAGAATATTGCAATTAGGAGAGTGAAATGGCAAATGTGTTCTGGGATTTATTCAGAAAATAAATCATTACAGATTTTCCTCTTTTCATATGTCTTGTCCAAGTATTACCAAGTCCTGGAGTTTAAAAAAGGTTCTTGCTTTTTGGCTGTGCCTGAGCAGAAATGAGAGAATTGTTTTCCAGCCATGCAAGCATCAAAGAATAAATCACTCCCTCTCTATTTTTTACTTGAGACATTGTCATTTAGGCTTGTTCTGGGTACAATTACCTGGGCCTTATTGTACTACCACCTGTGCAGGGTTTCCTTATTCAGCGCAGTCCACAGGCTCCTGCTATTCCATTAGTACCCTCCTCCTTTAAGGTGACTTCTGTAATTCTGTCTTTCTCTGTCTTCCATCACTCTCTCTCTCACCCTTTGCTCTCTCAGTTACTGCGTATGGTGGAAATTGTGGTTGGAACATGAGGATGTGTTAGGACTACTGATGGGTGCATGCTGTGAGCCCCTGTGAGCTGCTCTCAGGCTGTAGTCATATGATGTAGCTTCTCCCTGCTCCATAGCCTAACTCATTATTACACTGTGAGTGAGGAAAATAAATATGGTGTACATGCTTGTAACATTAACATTACACTAACATTCTATCAGTGAAAAAGTCCCCGACTGACTTTCAGTCAAATGTAAAAGTTAGTATAACATTTGTCTTGGGAAGAGTAACTTCGTAAAAATATGACTTGCTTTGCTGGAATGTAGGTAATATGGAGAAAATCACATTTTATTTACTGAGAATATTCTGTACATAAATGATTTCTAATAGATGTTTTTTCTTCACAGCACAACTCTACTGAGAGTGTCAGCTGTAATTAAATGTTACATTAATTCACTAGTCCTAAAACATTATTGTTTTTAAGGTAGCAACTTACACAGATTTGCATAATGGGTGGTCCAAAAATCTAAGTCAAACAATAATAAAAATGATTTTAAAAAGGCATAGTGGACTGTCTCACAGCAAGAGGTCCTGTGTTCAAGTCCTGGGCTTAGCGAGGGTGTTTCTGTGCAAAGTTTTCATGTTCGCCCTGTGTTTGTTTGGGTTTCTTCCAGGTACTCACAGTTTCTTTCACAGTCCAAAGACATGCACATTAGATTCATTGGCTGTTCCAAATTTGTGAGTGTGAATGATTTTGTGTATTCGTTGGCCCTGCAATGGATCAGCGGGTGCACCCTGCCTTTACAAAGAGTCAGCTGAGATAGGCTCCAGCCTTCCTGTCACCCTAGGGGTCACACTAGGATAAAGTGAAATGGTGATAAGTGAAGTAAAATGAAAGTAAAATTATTGACTTTGTGAAGTTTATTTCATGTTTAAGGAATGAGTTTCCAATGTCAGTGCTTTGTAATGAATAGTTTTGGCACAGGTAAACTTCCAGACAGAAAATTTAGCATTTTAGTCATCCTTGGTGTTGCATGGATGGCCTTAGGGCAATGTAAAAATGCAGGAGACTGTAGTGATGTTCCAAAAGGGAAGAATTTTATTTTACCTTTGCAGCAGGAAAAATGCCAAACTAAAGGAAAAATGGGGAAAACAAACCTCCAAACAAATAATTTCGAACTTGATCCTTAAACTTCAAAAGTCCAAAAATAAATTACAATATCTCAATTCTGGCACTCTGATCTGTCAGCAGGTGTTTTCTCTAGCTCTCCTCAGACCATTCTGACCTACAACATTCACACCAGGGCATTTCATGCTTAAGGTCAAAACCATTGTACCATGGAACAATCAATTATCCACAAAAATATACATACAATCTTCTCCCCAATAAATACATTTAAGGCAATCTGCATACCATATTTATCCATAAATAACCTTCACACATTATTTCCAACGCCATAAATATCTATAAACACCCATAAATATTATAAACACCCCCATTACTCCACACAATTAACCCCTTTTCTTTTCTGACGTGACAATGGCAAACTTTCAAATTTCCTTCATGACTTTTCGTCGGGTTTTCTCTCCATTCTAAACCAGGAAGTCAATGCTCAACTGCAACGTGACTACCCCGCTATTGTTTTGTGCAATGAAATGTGTGTAAAATGTCCTTAGATCCTAAACATTCAGCTGGCCACTCTGAACAAAATGGTTTTTGCTTTGAACGTCACTGGGCACTTGTGTGTGTGTGTGTGTGTGTGTGTAAAATAAACTGTTTTTGTACATAGCATTGTCCGTCTCAGTTCATTCAATGTCCCGACAGCAGTTCATGTGAATTTTTAAAGGTAACGGGCAGGAGCTCCGTTACACTTGGGTTGAAACCTTATTAACTACTAATAAATAATCATAAAGACATCGCTGTGGTATATAAGGAATAAAACACTTTATGATATGTTGTTATTGTTAAATAATTAATTGCATGGTATTACATTGTATACACAGTGCAGTTTTATTGATTTTTAACTTGACATCACTAAGTTTTCCTTTATAAAATATAAGATGCAATTAGAGTCTGCTGTAGTTACTAGTTATAGAGAATCTCACTTTAGTTGAAAATTAATATTGTCCTTGAATTCCATTTAGAGAACAGTATCCTTCTGAAACTGCTGACATGAGAAACATTAGAAGAGAAAATGGTAACCAAGGTAACAGATAAATTGCTTGATCAAGGATGCATCTAAGAGAAAAATAATAAACAACCTTCACTACAGAACATAGCCTGCTATTCGCCTTATTGATTTTTTTAATGTTTAAATTGAAGCAGACCTTACTGCAATTTTTTTCTTTGCCTTTTTTTGATGTCATTGAAAACACTTAGCAATATATAAAGTCAATCATTTCAAAATACACAAATACAATACAATTTAGCAAACATTATTAGAGTCTATGTATGCATGATTTCATTAAATCTCCAGGAACTTTTCCTGGTCTTGTTGATAATCACATCCATTTTGAGAATCATTGATCACGTTTTAAAAATTTGTATTTATTTGTTTAATATCATTAATGCATTAGGGCAAACCCCAATGGGGGTGTGAGGGGGAATAATTGAATTAATTAATGTTTATTCTGAATATGTAATAATAGGAGTCAGGAAACAGTACTCATAGACTCTATGACAAAATAAATCACATAGAAAATTAAATGACTAAAAAGGGGGGAAAAAATTACAATAACAGCAACAGTCACAATAATGAAAGTAATGATAGCAATACTACTACTCCTAAAAATAATAATAAACACTGAAAAGTATGAAGCAAATGAAATTTTCAACTGTAACATATTCGAAGGCATATCTATCAATTCTTGATTGACAATAATGTACCCGCTTCCAGTGAATATCTCCCATTTTTGCACCCCTCATACCTCAAAACATGTTTAATTTTACAAAAATTATTTACAAGAAAAAGAAAAAAAAGAACAAACAAAAGATAAATAAAATAAATATCAATATAGAGTATTTAAACAATAAACTAATAAGGAATTAATAAAGTAACCCAATTAAAACGTAACAGAATGTAAACCATAACCTTGAAAACACCTGTTTATTAACTACCCCCTTTTCATCCCTGACACCCGTGAAAATGATTTTTTTAATATTTAATTTTAAACTCTTTAATGTTTGGACATTGCTTAAGGTCCAATACTGTTCCATAGTTTGACTCTGATGACTGATATACATTCATTCATTTATTTTCTAAGCCACTTAATCCTAATTAGGGTTGCGGGCAGGCTGACACCCATCTCAGCCGACTCTGGGCGAGGGCGGGGTAAACCCTGGACAGACTGCCAGGCCATCGCAGGGCCCACACATGTACACAACTATTCACACTCACACCTAGGGGTGATTTGGAACAGCCAATTAGCCTACTGTGCATGTTTTTGGACTGTGGGAGAAAACCGGAGTACCCAGAGGAAACCCACGCAAGCATGGGGAGAACATGCAAACTCCACACAGAAACGCTCGAGCTGGGAATCAAACTCAGGCTTTTTTGCTGTGAGGTGGACGTGCTAACCACTACGCTGCCATGCCGCCCAGACTGATATACAAAAACTTTTTATTTTGGTGTGTACCCTTTTACATTTTAAAATGAATTCCCCCGTAAAATTGTACCCTCTTTCTTTAATTTTTGGCTTTAAATATTATTTACAATGTTTGATATTTTACAAGATCTGTGAATTTTAATAATTTTGACTTTAAGAATAATGAGTTGTGTGATCTCAGTACCCAGCGTTATGAACAATTCATGTAGGTGTGTTTATACTGACGGATCATGTGACACTTAGATTGCACACAGAGGGACTTCATTTCACTAATTATGTGTCTTCTGAAGGTAATTGGTTGCAACAGAACTTTTGAGGGACTTTATAGCAAAGGGGTGAATACATATGCACATGTCAATTTTCAGATTTTTATTTTTTTTTAATATTTTATTAATAATGTCTTTCTCGTTTCCCTTCACCAAGTTAGACTATTTTGTGTAGATCCATCACATAAAATTCAGATTAAAAAAACATTTAAATTACAAGTTGTAATGTAACAAAATAGGTAAAAAGCCAAGGGGGGTGAATACTTTTGCAAGGCTCTATATATATATAGATCATTAGTGATTCCATATATATTATTTTGGTTGAAATTTCGGTAGTTTATTAAGTGATTTCATTACATATTAATGGTGGAGAAAATTATTCCTACATTATCTGGTGGATTATGCAGGCAGAGTAGGATTATCCAACATATTTTGGTGGATAATGAGGACATATTATTAATTCAATCATCCTACAGTGCTCACTGTGGATGCAGAAGTCAAAATGTACCTTTCGGAATAATAGAGTATAAAATTAATTTAATTAAAAGAAAAATTTTGTTGATGGATTACCTGGTCATTTAGGTCAACACAATTTAATAAAATCTTATTTGTACACAGCTTTTTTCAAGTGACATTTTTTATAAAGCAGCTCTACAGAGTAGACAGATTTGGTTATGATGAACATATAAATGTAAAAATTTCTCCATATGTTTAAGTCCTATGCATTCCCGAACAGCAAGCATATGATTATGGAGGCAAGGAAAAAAAAATTCTTGAGATGAAGTGAAGAATCCTAGGTTCCCGACTCCCACGCTAATCATTCCCAATCTCCTGAGTTCTGATGACATGCACCTGCACCTTATTTCACACACAATCAGCACCCCTATATTAACCCCAGTCTAACTCCAGCCGGTATCGAGCCTTGTTGGAGCTGTGGGTTGCATTGCTACTCCCCCAAGTGTTTGACTCAGCTTACTCACCTGTCCGAGCTGTGCCGGCTTTACGCCGTCAGCGACCCGCTCTTCTCTCCTGTGTTTCCGAAAGGATTATCTACACTTGGCTTTGGTTTTTGTTGTCCCTCACGTCCCGTGGAGTATCCAGTTCCTGGTTTCGTTAGTTTGGCTGTTTTGTTTATTTCTCCCCTCGAGGCATATTTCTTTTCTAGTTATCTTTTAGTTGGGTTTTGGTGGCTCACGGAGCCCGAGTTATCTTGTTATTAAATAAATCATGTTGTTTAAATATCACTTCTGTTGTCTCGTTGGGTCAATCATAACAGAAGGCTCGACCTAACCGAAATCATGGAGGCCATGCCTCCTTTTCCTCCGGACGTGTTCCAAGCACTCATCTAGGAAGTAAGACGCTCCCTGCCACCTTTTGAGTCTCCCTCAACGATGCCGCCATCCCAACAGGTGGTTCTGTGGGGCCCGTTGTCAACCCCGCCCACTACTCAGGTGATGCCGATAGCTGCGATGGCTTCCTGCTACAGTGCCCCCTTGCAGTCGAGATGCATCCCGATTATTTTCCCACTGAGCACGCCAAAGTGGCTTATATCATCTCTTTGCCCTCCTGGAAAGCTTTACAGTGGGCTGAGGGGTTGTGGAGAAAAAGTGGGCCAGTGGTCTCCACCTACGCAGGTTTCGCCGATCATTTCTGGGAGGTATTTAGTCGACTCCACCAACCGGGAAAATCTCCATTATCTGCGACAGGGGAGGATGGACATACAGGACTACGCCCTACATTTACGAACCCTCGCCGGATTCAGTGGGTGGAATGAGGCAGCCCTGGTCATGCACTTCCGCCAGGGCTTGGAACTGTCCCTTCGACTGCGGCTCTCCAAATGATGACACACTGGGACTGGAAAAATTTGTTCAGTTAGCCATTCGTATCGCACATCGGCGGAGAGGATGCTTAGCCGACACGCCCCAGCCTGACGTCCCAGAACCCATGCAAGTAGATGCGGTGGGACTAACCTCTGCAGAACGACGCTGTCAGAGGCCGGAGGGACTCTGCCTGTACTGCGGCCAGCCAGGACATATCATCGCTGCCTGCCCCACTTGCCCTTCGCCTTCCATGATGAGTCGAACCAGTAGTGACATCATGAGGTCACAACCTTTATCCACTCCAGTCTCCCTTACTACCCCTTTCTGTTCCATCACAGTTAAGTCCCTCCTCGATTCCGGCTAAGTGGGCAACTTCCTCTCCGGGGCCCTCTGCAGGAGACTCCAGCTCCAGCTACACCGCTGCCCGAGTCCCATCTTCGTATGCTCCATAATAGGAGAACCACTCACGTCCGAGATTCACCAACACCAGACTAGCCCAGTCCACCTAGGAATGGGGTGATTACATCAGGAGGAATTATTTTTCCTAGTATTGGAACATTCTATGGATAATGTCATCCTGGGTCGGCCCTGGCTTATCCAACACTCTCCCTCTATATCCTGGACCATCGGAGAAATTCTGGGCTGGGGAGAGAACTGCTTTTTGTGCTGCTTTCCTGAGATGTCCCGGCATACCTAGGAGGAGCATGTTGACCTTGGCACCGCCTCCATCGAGATTCCTGCTGCTCAAACGGTCCTACATATCCCACCAGAGTATGCTGACTTCCACAATGCCTTCAGTCTGAATCTAGCTACAGGACAACTACCTCATCACCTGTGGGATTGCGCGATAGAACTGATCCCTGGGGCTGCAGTGCTGAAGGGGAGGATTTACCCACTATCTCTACCCGAGCGGAAAACCATGGAGGAGTACGTGGAGGAGGATCTACACGAGGGCTATATTCGCCCATCTACTTCTCCTGCTGCCTCCAGCTTCTTTTTTTGTCTCCAAGAAGGATGGAGGTCTCTGCCCATGTATCGATTACTGCACTTCCTTAATAACAATACGGTCAAGTTTCTGTTACCTTTTGTGCCTGCAGCCCTGGAACAACTAAATGGGTCCACTGTATTTACAAAACTGGATATTCGTAGTGCCTACAACCTGGTATGCATCCACGAAGGGGATGAGTGGAAAACCACCTTTATCACTCCCACCGGCCACTATGAGTACCTCGTAATGCCGTGTGGGCTTGCTAATGCTCCCTCCATCTTCCAAGTATTCATGAACGAGATTTTCAGAGACATGTTGAAGCGCTTTGTCATTGTCTACATCGACAACATCCTTATTTATTCCCCAGACCATCCAACCCATGTGCGCCATGTGACACTGGTACTCCAGTGCCTCCGCCAATTTCGACTCTTCCTTAAAGCCGAAAAATGCTCATTCCATCAGACAACTGTATCCTTCTTGTGCTACGTGGTGGACCCCAGGGTGCTCGGATGGAGAAGAGGAAGTAAGGGCCATTGTGGACTGGCCTGAACCAGAGACACGATTCTTAGGTTTTGCCAACTTCTATAGAAGGTTCATTCAGAACTTCAGTAAGCTGACTGCCCCCTTGACCAGACTCCTTCGTGCCAAACCCAAGACCCTGCTTTGGACCAAGCCAGCACAGTGTGCATTTCTCAGCCTCCAGGAGGCACTTCTCTCGGCCCCAGTATTGCAGCACCCCGACCCTGCCAGGCCCATCTTCGTGGAGGTGGATGCCCCCACCTGTGGGGTAGGGGCGGTATTGTCCTAGCGACTACCCAGGAAGAGCCAACGAATCCTACCGTGTGCCTTCTACTCTTCGAAGGTCAGCCCAGTGGAGCAGAACTATGACATGGGAAATCGTGAGCTCTTGGCCATAAAATTAGCACTCGAGGACTGGCGGCATTGGCTGGAAGGAGCCCGGTTCCCCTTTCAAATGATCACTAACCACAAGAACCTATGTTACCTGAGAGAAGCCAAACAACTTAACCCCTGCCATGCCCTGTTCTTTACCAGGTTCAATTTCACCATCCAATACTGCCCCAGATCTAAGAATGTCAAAGCGAACGCACTCTCTCCCGCATCCATGAGCCCGATGAAGGCTCAGATCAACCCAAACCCATACTTCTGCCCCAGATCTTTGTCCACGCCATCCAATGGGATCTGGAGGAACAGATTCGGGTTGCCTTGGGATCAGACATGGCTCCGCCTGATACATCACCGGGTCGCCAATATGTTCCCCAGGACCTAAGACTTCCCCTAACACAGGCTGTGCACTCCATCCCAGGCACTGGGCATCCAGGGGCTAACGAGACTCTCTCATTCCTCCAAGAGCGATACTGGTGGCCTGGAATGTTGACTATGGTCAGGGGATTTGTGGCTGAATGCCAGGAGTGTGCTATGGCCAAAACACCTCAACATATCATGGCTGGAAACCTCCTCCCATTACTCCTCCCTTGGCGGCCCTGGTCACACCTGGGGGTGGACTTTATGACCGACCTCCCTCCCTCACAAGGTAACACCTTTATCCTTGTTGTTGACTGTTTTTCCAAAGCCTGGAAACTTATCCCTCTCCAGTCACTTCCCATAGCTTCGGAGACTGCCCAGGCCTTGTTCGAACACGTCATCCACAACTTCGGCTTACCGGAAGACATCGTCTCGGACAGGTGCCCTCAATTCATCTCCCACTTCTGGAAGGCTTTCTTCAAACTCCTAGGTGTGACCGTCAGCCTATCGTCGGGTTATCATCCGCAAACCAATGGGCAGACGGAGCGTAAAATTCAGGAAATTGAACACTTCCTCAGAACCTTCTGTCACCGCCACCAGACCTCCAGGGCCCAGTTCCTGCCCTGGGCTGAGTATGCCCAGAACTCACTGCGACAAGCGGCCACAGGGCTCACACCCTTACAGTGCATGCTTGGTCACCAGCCGCCCCTGATCCCTTGGAATGGAGAGTCAACCGATGTTCCGGCAGTGGATCACTGGTTCCAGCAGGGTGAGAGGGTCTGGAGCGAGGCTCACCAACATCTCCAACGTGCCATCCTCAGAGGAAGAACTGTGGCGGATGTGCAGTGCTCTGAGCCACCTCAGTACAAGTTGGGGGATAAGGTGTGGCTGTCAACCCGGAACCTCCGACTTCCTGCAAAAAAGTTAAGTCCACATTTTTTTGGCCCCTTCCCTATCACTGCACAGATCAATCCTGTCACTTTTTGTTTGGCACTCCCTCCCACGTACAAAAATCACCCAGTGTTTCATGTCTTCCTGTTTAAACCATACCATTCACCCCTGGTTTCCCTGTCCGCAGTTGGGTGAAGCGACCGAACCCACTCCATCGCTGGCCTCAGAGGAGGGTCCTATCTACACCATCCCGGGCTTCCTGGACTCCCGTCGGCTCTGTAGGAAACTGGAGTACCTGATCGATTGGGAAGGATATGGACTGGAGGAACGCTCATCGGCCCCTTGTAATGATGTTCTGGACTCCGGCCTGGCTATACTTGGCTTTGGTTATCGTTGTCCCTCACATCCCGTGGAGTATCCACTTCCTGGTTTCATTAGTTTGGCTGTTTTGTGTTTATTTTGCCCCTCGAGGCAGGTTTCTTTTCTAGTTATCTTTTAATTAAATAAATCACATAGTCCAAATATCACTTCTGTGGTCTTGTTGGGTCAATCATAACAATATTCAGCCCATATTCACTGACCCCAGAGCAATTGTTGAAATCCTTCCTAACTATCATGAGGTTAAAAAGTACAAACTGTAGCAGGAAATTAAGTATAGCTTTAACATGAAGTCTAGTTTATTGTCTCATTACTATAATGTCAATTGTAATCATAATTTTAGAAAATTTTAGCAAACCGTTTGTATGAACAGCACTCTAAATTCATCTTCACATTTTATTAGTGTATACATAGTCCCATATGTGACAGGAGCAAGTGGTTTTGATCACACAGGTCTGCAGAGCAGAAGGGCCTGGATCACTGGTTTCTCAGAAGTAGCATGTGTACCACAATAAAAAAAAAATTAAAAAAATTTAAAAAAACTAGCTCATACACAAACAGACATACTCAAACACACACACACATGGAAAGAGACAGAGTGAGAGAGAGAGAAAGAGAGAGAGGTATGCCCACTGTAATGTAATGGTTTGTACAGATGTATATGAAGTGCTGTGTAAAAGCCGGGATTCTGGCCAGATTACCAGTGACAGGGGTACCCTAAGATGTAAGGCAATCAGCCACTCCACTGTCAACAAACGAGGGAACACGTGAGGGTGGGGGTGCATCATTCAAACATGCCAGAACAGTGGGATTTCTTTAGTTCACTATCTAAGGTTTAGTGTATTTAGGGGTTAATAGTATCCTGAGTGGATAGTTACGGTCTAAATCTGGCAGACAAGCACTTGTGGTTTGCGACAGTCACTGATTATGAAATCCTAACGATTCAACAAAATGCTGTCCCAATAAAATATGAAAAAAGCTAAATAATGTGACCTTTTCTTTTTTAAAGGTAAAAAAGCACTTCATTTAAACTTTGAATGGATTTCTAAAGATACCAGTGCCAATTAACTGTTACTTTACATGATTTAGCTCTACTGAATCTAGATTGGACATTAACAATTAAGCAACCATGTATGAAATGATGTGTGCAAATTTATACAGAAATTCAGAATATTAGTGTCTATGAATAATTGCACCAAGGAGGATTAGCTTTATTTAATGCTACATACTGATTTCTTTTAATCAATGTTACTCTTAAACACATTACATTAAACTATTTATCAGTAAGGTTCCATTAATGAAAGGAACTTTAGGTATGAGTCAGTTAAGCCTGTTTGTCTGCTTCCTGGCCTGGGCTCTTGATAGTCACAAATCAACTTGAAATGAGAGCAGCATGTACCCGAGTAGGTTTGAATACTGTCCCAACCTATCAGGTCAGCCTTGCCATCAAAGGTACTTCAATTATCACTAAAGCTCCCATAGTTTTCATAGAACCACTTAAACATCTATCAGTTCAGATACTATAGCCTGCTGTAAGCTACATTTTCAGAGCTTATTGGGATGGGGCCAGAACATTTAGTGGCATCCGACATTGCTTTTGTTAATTTCCACACCTCTATTAAGTGACTATTACTGTTATGAATTACGAAAACATGTTTCATAAACTCCTGCATAAATAACTCTTTTTTTGGAAACTGTGCTTGACTTAGAAGCTAGTATTACTTATGTTGCTTGCCCTTGCTCCTGGTATACACCCAACTAGTGACGTTAGTGCCCCTAAAGGCCTAGCTAATTTCACAAGCCTTAAAATAGAGCCTCTTATAATTATATCTTTTTTCAGCTTTGTTTTAGCAGATGACTCAGTGGGGAGGGCAAATCCATTTGAAACTTTAATCTTAGATGAATGGGACCCCAGTCAACAGGCCTCAGCATGAGCTTTAACTTTTTTTTAAGCAATTTTTCCACATTAACTTAACCCTTCAACCCACCATGTGGACTATAATGTCGGGGTGTCAGTGGCTATCTCCATCTAAGGCACCCAGACTTTCCACATATAATCTTACACTTAATTTACACTTATAATATTTTGTTACACAATGTAGGCCGTTAGGTGACATGGCAGTTAGGTGACATCCAAATGCTCTGGTTTTCTTCAAAGACATGCACATTAGGTTAACTGGATATTGCTGAGTGCCCCAGATGTGAATGGTTATGTTTTGATGTTGGCCCTGCGATGGGCTGGAGAGCTGTTCTGGGTGTGCCTTTGTCTTGAGTGAGTTGGGATAAACTCCAGCTTTCCTGGGACTTTAATAAAGGAAAAATAAAAAAATAAAATAGAGTGATGTGAGAAAATCTAGAATTAATCACACAAGGAGCACAGCTGCTGTTACACTCATTTATTTGAAATCCTTTGCTGTTATAGGACCACTAGCTGGTCTGCCAGCTGTGGCACTTCCTAATTCGGGCTTTGTGGCTTCGTCTATACTACCTTGTTTGCCAGATTTTGTTTACTGGACTTTGTGCCTGATTGTGTATTCTAAAAGTATTGAAATTAGTGAAAAAGTACATCCCATACACACACAGAGGTCTTGTGATTAATTTTCTTGAATAATGGTTGCTTCCTTAAAGGCAATCTGTTTTTTGATGTTGGGATTAATTCTCATAGCAATATTTCGATATGATAGTTTTTAATAAAATATTTTTTAATATCTTTTTGCTGTCAGCTGATTGCAAATTTCTCAACCTGTTAAATGTTGTACATCACTGTATTAAATGCCTTTCATTGCAGTGGGTACTACATTTATGACCATGAAAATAGAAACCATAGTATAGTTATGGTAGATAGTGCAATGGATATGTGGGAATAACTTTCATGAAATGACACTTGTTAAGGGGATAGATGAACTACTACTGGTTTCTGATCGTTGTTGTGTCTTCTTGCTGGTGTCGCATGTTCTTAGTGAAGTGTTTGACACCACTGATCATACTGTTCTCCTTGATAAATTAGAAAATATAGTTCAAAATGAAAATGATTTAGGCTTTATTTAACAGATTTTATCAGTTTGTAAATTTTGCCTTCTGTGTATGTGCTAATGTTAAGTTTGGCATTCTTATCCATGCATGTTCTTATCCATACATTATTCACACATGGTGCCTTTGGGTAATATTATTTGTAAACATGGTAATAGCTTCCAGTGTTACACTGATGACACAGTTGTATATTTCAGCAAAACCAGATGAGAGACACCAGCTTAATAAAGTAGAGGAATGTGTAGTGGACATTAGACACTGTATGCTTACTAGCTTCCTCTCATTAAATTCTAATAAGAGGGAAGTACTTGTGCTCAGACCACAGACAGCTTAAAATAAGCCTTTTGATTATGTAGTTACTCTGAATTATCTTTCAAGCTTATCTTGTGCATCAGTAAAAGATCTTGGTGTGAGTATTGACCCCAGTCATTCATTTGAATCTCAGAAATATTGCTAAGATAAGAAATATGATGTAATTTATGATGCAGAAAACTTGTTTTTGTTACCTCTAGATTACATTAATGTAATGCATTACTGTCTGGATGTTCTAATGGGTGCATAAACAAGCCCCACTTAGTCCGGAATGCACCACAATACTCCATCCCTATACACTCTATACTGGCCCCCAATTAAATTTTGCTTCAAGAATACAATACTGATATTGACCTATAAAGCAGTGAATGGTCTTGCAGTACATTATCTTAGTGAACTTCTTGTTGTTTATGATCCAACACACCTACTTGAATCCACCATCGTCATAGATTTGCTCAACAGGTATATATCAGTTTTAGAGAGAATTGTTTAAAATCATAATGTTTCAGAAAATCATTCTTAAATTGCTTTGTGACAATGCCAATTGCAAAAAAATGCAATACATCTAAAATTTAATTAAATTGAATTGAATTGAATAACAGGGAATCACTGCTCACAGAAAATGATCTGAATGTGCTAGCATTGTACAGTGAAGTTACACTTGTGTTTGTAGGGGGGAAAAACCCAAACAAATAATGTGTTTTTAAATTAAGTGAAATCTGTTTCAATGTTTTTTTTTGTTTTTTTTTGTTTTACAAAATTCACTGAACACATGTGAATTAAAGTTACGGTTTTGTTTAATGTGTCCTCTGGCTCTTTGTGTCATGTTTGACAGTCTTACATCAGAGATATAGTGATCTTTTTTGGCATACTAAGGTTGGTTGCAAACAATGCCTTTTATGGCTGATGAGTCCTATGCATGCAGGACTTCATGCAGAACCTGCAATGTTAAGATCCCTAATTGGCAGTCATGCTTGCTGTCCTATTTTTCCTTTTTTTTTGGTCATTTTCTCCTCAGTTCTTTGTTCTTTAAACTGTTCAACACCCTTACAGATAGCTGACCTCCACTGATTGCGATCTTTTGCTGTTTCTTCCCAGATATCTTCTTTAATATCAAACTCTTTTGAGGTGATTTTAAAACTGTCTTCGTATCAGTACTCCCCTAACAGTACTTGTTTGTTCAAAATGTCCAAGCCATATCAGTGTTCTCTTTCTCAGAATATAATACATTGATGGAATATCTGCTCTTTGGAGTACGTCTGTGTTTGTGATCTTGTCATTCCACTTTATATTTAGGATCTTTTGAAGGTATTGAAGGTGGAAAGTATTCGGTCTGTGTTCTTGGTGGGTGTATAAAGTCCATGATTCTCTACTGTATAATTGTGTTGTAAGGACACATGCCTGCTAGATCATGATTTTTGTTCTGAGGGTAAGTTTATAATTTTCTCATGCTCATTTTTAAGTCACCCAAATGCTACTGCAGCTTTACCAATTCTTGAACCGAGCTCTTCATCAAGTGACAGTGTGTTGGTGATTGTTGAACCCAGGTAGACAAGCTTCTCCACTGCCTTAAGAACGTTCCCATTCAACTACATTTCCAGAAGACTCTTTCAGAGACTCTGTGTCTTGTCTCAAGACCTTTGTTTTTTTCACACTGTCACCAAGAAAAGCTCACAAGATTTGACCAGTCTGTCCATTAGTCTCTGGAAGATATCTTCATCATTGGCAGTTCTAGCAGCGTCATCTCAAAAAAACCGTGCTGTAATTAGAACTTCTGCTGTCTTACTTTTTATTTGAGTCATGAAATGTAGAAAATTATTCCCTAAATTTGAAGTCAGATATTTCAGTAATTAAAACAATAAATATCAATATACCACTATCAGATCAGCAGCGAGAGTGTTTTAGCCCCCTTCAAAAGACCATTAACTTGTGTGCTAGATCCAGTACTGTAAGAAAAAACTTATCATCCACTCGCTCTCTCTCTGATCCGTCTCGTTCCGTGTCGTGCCAAGCGCTTGGGAGA
>JBCNYH010000001.1:23015351-23026686 GCA_039654325.1 Tandanus tandanus
TCCTCCTTAAATTACTTTTACTATGTAAAGCTGCTTTGTGACAATGTCAATTGTAAAAAGTGCTATACAAATAAAAACTGAGTTATGCTGAGTAAGACGATTCCATGGTAGTTGATACAGTGTCCCTTGTCACCCTTGTTCTTGTAAAGTGTCACAATCTTAGCATTACTCATTTCATGTGGGATTTCTTCATTACGCCAACATTGGATCAGCTGTTTGTGCATTAAAAAACACTTAAAAACACTTCCTTGTTCTTCTTCAAGACCTCTGCTGGAATGTTTTCCTCTCCGGGTGCCTTCCTATTAGGCAGTTCATCAATTGCTTCTCTGAGATCTTCTTTTTTGGTTCTATTTTGGAATGTAAGCTGGAGTAGTGTTGCGCCCATCTTTCAATCTGTTTGGTCTTGTCTCATATAAGCTCATCATTTTCGTACTTCAGGTTGGCAAATTTTGAGATATTTGGGTCAAGAGCTGTTTTCAGTTGGTTGTGTACTTGCCTGGAGTCTTCAAAGTCTGAAGCTATTTGAATTATTTCTCAAAGGGTTTTCCTAATCATTTGCACACCTCTTAGATTCACGCTGCACAGCTTTTTTAGCTTGCTGGAGATTATCTTTAATACATTAATTAGGATGTCTTTTATGATCCAGCAATGCTACTGATTTCTTACCAATCAATCACATTAGGGTCACTGCACAGGCTTCCACCCAGTATGTGTTTGAGAATCGTTTAGAACCAAAGCAAGTCACAACACTTTCATATATGCTTTTCTTGAGTGTTGTCCACATTCCATTCACTGTCTCTTGATCTTCACATCATTCTCTTGGTAAACTCTTGCTGAAAAGCATCCTTCTTGGTTTGGTCTTTAAAAACACTGGTGTTGATCTTGCTATTTGGTTGAGTCCTTGAGATGAGTGAGTCTTTGGGTGAGATTTTGACTTTGCTGGCCATTAGTGCCTGGTCTGTATTGCAGTCTGCACTGTGGAAATCTCTTGTGATCCACACAGT
The DNA here is from genome assembly GCA_039654325.1 of Tandanus tandanus. Taxonomy (NCBI): domain Eukaryota; kingdom Metazoa; phylum Chordata; class Actinopteri; order Siluriformes; family Plotosidae; genus Tandanus; species Tandanus tandanus. Next base: position 23,016,356 of record JBCNYH010000001.1, read on the forward strand.
GTTGAGATGCATTCTTTGAGTCAGTACAAAGTCCATCTGTTGCCAACATTTGGATCTAGGATGGCATTATTACATGTTGCGTCAATACTTTACATCAAATTAAGTATTTGTGATGCAAAAGGTCTACATTGGAGCAGAAATCTATCTGTCTTGGTCCATTCTCATTCATCTTTCTGATGCCATGATGGCCAAGAATGATGGACTCATCCAACATGGGCATTGATATTTCCTAGGATGAGTAGTGGTTCCTCTTTTGCCAATTGCATGATAGTATCATTGAGTGATTCGTAGAACCCCTCCTTATCTTCACAGGGGGTCTGTAGTGTAGGAGCATACGCACTAACAAGGTTTCTCTTGGTTTTATTCAGAGAAGGGGATATGAATCCTTCTGAGATGCCTGCTGGAGTGCATAATCAACTGAGCATGTCTGTTGTGTACTGCAAAGCCTTCATGAAGTCAAGACTGGTTGGCATCAAGTCCCTTCCAAAAGAATGTGATTATTAAGAGAGAAAGAGTTTTTCTCTCTTAATGAGCCACTACCTGCAATTATTGTTCCTTGTAGGGAAACAATATCAAGCTAAAGTCTCCGAGGCTCCTTGTCAATAATAGCTGTCTCTCTTTTCTGCCCTTCTCTGATGTCAATATTGTCAATTCCAGGTTGCATGGTTCTCACGTTCCCCATGTTCCTATCCGGATCTGTTTTCTTTGTTGTGTTAGATACAGACTTTACATCCGTCTTTCGACTTTTGATCTATCTTCATGAACCTAATGTAGCAAACACATGTGGCGTGTTGGCACCTTACTGGGCTGGGGCTGTCAAGCTTGGGCAGGTGGTAACCAACCAATGCAATTGAAAGTTACTCTCACTGTCAGAAATGATCTGTGGTGCTCTCCCCTTTGCCAATTTGAAAGAATTATAACTCGTAACTGTCACTTCCTGTTTTGTGTCCATGCTATATGCAGGATGGAGTGTCCTCTCCATTGTTTGCCCTATGTGTAGTGTGCTCGCTTGCTAGGGCATTTTGGCATTTCCTGCTGTGCCTGGGCTAATTAAGAAAGAAAGTATCCTGCCCGAGGTACACTAACCACCTCTCCACTCTGGGATTGTGTTTTAATGATTGTGTTTACCCTACACAGAAACAACCTTGCCAGCCATGGGGCTTGAACCCAGGATCTTCTTACTATGGCGTGGAAGTGCTCACCACTACACCAGTGTGCTGCCCTGTGTATCAATTTTAAACACACTTTAATGTGCAAAAACACGTGTATTCAGGCACAGTATGAGGAGTTGGTTTGCAAAAACAGATTAGTCCAATTGTTTTAATTATAAGAAAAACTATTTTTTAGTAGCTTTACAAAAAAAAAAAAAAACTTTTTCTAGTAGCTTTCAAAAAACTTTTTCCAGTAGCTTTCAAATACTTTTTTCAGTAACTTCATTTTAATTTTTATTTTATTATAATTTTTTTTTTGTAAAGCAACTTAATTTTTTTTCTCATAATTAAAACAATTGGACTTCTCTGTTTTTGCAAACCAACTCATCATATATTAATTGTTGCTGGTGGGCAACCGGCACATGCCAGTGGACATTCATTCATCAGCCACCAGCAATAAAGCAATTAAATTTTTGGAAAAAGATGAAAGAAATGAAGGTAGATAATGCCTCAGTGTTGCATCTGGCATATTAGTTGTTTGTAAAGTATTTTCTTGAGGGTATATTGTGTCTCCCTGAAGCTACATGCATACCAAATCAAAGGCATCAGATTTCCCCATTAGATGGCTATATTTCTTCCCATCCAATTTTTATCACATGAGATACTAGAGATTTACTATCCACAAAAAAGGGTCTATATAGTAAGTAGGAATTAATCCAATTGTCCAACTTGGGCTTTGCCAATTTTGCTGTCAGCATGTTTTTAGAAAGACAAATCAGCATTTTGGAATATTGATGAATGTTGTCATACCACACCTTGTATACTGTTTTTTCTGGTTTCCTCTCTCTTGCTTTCTTTATTTCTTAGGTCAATGTTTTTAATATATAAGTTTTTATTATTTATTGTTATTTTGTTTATTAAATATGAATACATCTTGCTGTTACACCCCTGCATTTTACATATTTAAACACTTGGTTTCCATTTGTGAAGTATTGCATGTATAAAAATAGTTGTTCTATAGAATCTATATGGTAACCCCTCAGCCAGGATGCCTCAAGTGCACAGAGGACAAAAGCAATCTCCCATGTAAACAGTTTCAGACAATCAACATTTTCTTAGCCACCCAACGCATAGGTTTAGGGTTATGGGAGTGCCTATGCAAAATTTCAGAAAGCTATAATGCATATGAGCAATGGCCCGGACAATCTTTATATGTTCAAGGTCACTGTGCCAAGGTCAAAGGTCACATATGCAAATTAGCAATCCCATGCACAGGTTTAGGTCATACGGAGTGCCTTTGGAAAATTTCAGAATGCTATCATGCATATGAGCCGAGCAATGGCCCAGACAAACTTTATATGTTTAAGGTCACTGTGCTAAGGTCAACGGTCACATATGCAAATTAGCTACCCCATGCACAGGTTTAGGTCATAGGGAGTGCCTATGCAAAAGCACCCCCCAGGCGGCCAAGCCAATGACAATACCCCTCCAGCCATAATGACTGAGGGGTAAAAATGACAAAGATAGTATTTTAGCTCTCGTCTTTCTGTATGGATTTTTGTTTATATATTATTTTTCTCGCTCCAGCATAATACGGATTAAGTAGATAATTTGACACACTGACATTTTGATATGTTTGGAAAGAGAATTGAATATGCTTTAAAATGAGGTACAAGACATGATTATAGCATGAAAATCGACTGAGTTACATCACTTTGTATGCCGCTAATCAGTTAATGCTACTTTTCAGAAAATAGCATTTACAGTTACAGAACCAGTTTCTGAATGTCCACATTCAGCATCCATACACTAAATGAATCCGGCTCTCGACCAGTCAGAGCGATCTTCCTATCATCTTCCTAGCTGTACGAGTTCTATTTACACCGAGTCATGTCTTTAAAGGAGACATGAGGAAAGGTTTTGGGCCTACTCATTGGTTTACCATTATATGATTCGGGGAATCCTTCTGAGATTCTGTAAGTAGGAAGAGTATTCTGGTACCGAATATTAATAATACGAAAATCACCTGAGAAATTATGAAAGCGGATTGAAAATCGGCCACATAAGTGGATATTTCTATTGTTTGACAACTTGGACATGGAACCCTTTCTTAAACAAGCATTTTAGCATGGATATAATGTGTTTATGGATATTGGAACTTGGTCATGTTGAAGATTTTGCTTTGAAGGATGCATTTTTGGCGATATCACATTTTTATCCAGGTAAGCCATTTTCATTTTACTTACTTACTGATTGGCTGAGAGGAGATAATGCGGTTTGCTAAAAAACTGTCATGGCGTTTATTGCGAGATGGAAAGAAAGGTCCAATTGGCATGCTTGATAAAAGGGGATCGCATTTTGATGACAACCGAATGCAGCAGTTTGATTCAGCCTCAACGGAGTGCTACAGTGTCACTAACTTGCTTTTCGAGAAAATGGCTCTTATTGTGTTTTGGAAAAGACCTCTTAATATCTTAATATATGTTTATAAATAATTAAACATATTTGCCTTTTCACCCAAGGCAAACAGGTCCTAGGTGAGGGTCCAGATTAAGCACAGTTCAGAAGACCTCAATGAGCAGTATTACTTCAAGGAAACAGTTTCCCTTGCCCGGATGTGAGTGAGGGGCTTGAAGGCAAGTGCCTATATACATATTCATTCATTCATTCATTTTCTGAACCGCTTAATCCTAATTAGGGTCGCGGGGAGGCTGGCGCCCATCTCTACGAGGGCAGAGTACACCCTGGACAGCTCACCAGGCCATCGCAGTATATATACTTTGTCCTTTTAACTGCTCAAGAACTTCTACAGGGCTACAATAGAAAGTATACTCTGTCTTAGTGCAACAGTGTGGTATGGCAGCTGCACTGCAAAGCACAGAAAGGACTTAGCCCGGGTGGTGAGAACTGCTCAGGGGATCGTGGGCTGCTGTCTACCAGATCTGGATACAATATATGATGTCCAGGTCCAGAAGAAGGCCAGCCACATCATGGCGGATCCCACCCACCCAGGAAATGGACTGTTTGTACCTCTTCCTTCAGGAAAGCAGTACAGAAACATCAAGACCAGCACAACCAGACTCAAAAACAGCTTCTTCCCCAGAGCTGTGAAAGCCATCACCCCCACCCCCCATTACCTCGCAGTCACACTCACACATACAACCTTCCACAGCCACATACTCACTCGCTCACACACACTTTCTCCCACTCTGCTGACTCTCACACAGATATTAGTGCTCTGTAAAAGGACGTTGAATCCACAAACTTGTGACTGTCTTGCACTGCCGCACTTCACTTCATTTATATTTACACCCTAGTTTATCCACTCTGCTGCTGCTATTTATCTATTTCATGTCATAGTGCCTTCAATGTACATACTGTATATCCCAGTGCAGCTGCTGCTGCTATTTATCTATTTATCTATTTCATCTCATAGTGCCTTCAGTGTACATACTGTATATCCCAGTGCTCAGTTTTTATTCACAGGTGTTTAGAATTTATATTGCTATTTCATATTTCTATTTAAAAGTTGTGCATATAATTACTTGTGACTTGTGTTTATATTCTGCTCTTGACGGTGTTAATTGCAGATATGGCCTTGATCGTTCCTTTTAAAGCTGAGAGTCTCATACAAAATTTTGTTATGTGTGAACATAATGACAATAAAGAGTCTTGAATGAATATATATATATATATATATATATATATATATATATATACTCACACATTTTATGAACCACGCAATCTGATTGATACACAATCTGGGGATTAAAAAACATTATCCTCAGTAGATTATACATAAAGTAAAACTACAGACACTCATGGTTTGACACAGTTTGTCAAAGAGGTCAAGGAAATGTGCATTTTAAAGCCCTGTGATTTGCTTTACAGGATGATGGAGTTGATGAATGTGTCACTGCTGAACCATATGATGTGTGTCACTACAGAGCTACTGGTTAGATGGACAGGCAGTCTCTTTCTCTCACACGCACATGCGTGCACACACACGCGCACACACGCACACACACACAATTATCTTTGCAGATGGTGGCTTCATGCTGGAATACAGTAAGATGCACTAGCTGCTTCACACAGAGTAGTAAAGAACTCTTTGACGTTGGTATAAAGTAGTATTATATGCAAAGCCTTCTATAGGCAAAAGGGTAGTCTTATGTGTGTAAATCTGTTTGTTAAAGGGGTACATATACTGTGCTTTTAGATTTGTACAGAGGCAGAGAGAATGAGGGAGAAAGAGCCTGCTGCAATCACATTAGATAGGAACATATGTATAGCTGTCTATTCCTCTGTCAGCTTGTAGGAAACTTGAACGGATGGATTGATGCAGAATCATAGTAGATGCAGGCAGATGATTGATTTATTCATTCATTCATTCATTCATTCATTTCATGAACAGCTTAATCCTAATTAGGGTCGCAGGGAGGCTGGCGTCCATCTCAGCAGACTCTGGGCGAGGGCAGAGTACACCCTGGACAGCTCAGGGCAGAAACACGCCGACAGCAATGCAGCCTACTCGACGAAAGTCAGCAATGGTTTTCTTACATGCCTCTGACCATATGATTGATTTATTATCCAGTTAAATAAAGGGTAAGTAAACATAGAACAGTGTTGCTGTTTATGTGGGTCAACTAAAAGATTGGGTGTGTCTCCACAAGCTCTCGCCACCAGCTCCGTTCCCCCAAGGACAAAGCAAATGGGAGGCTGATGTTTGGCGAAGTGGGACTGCAGGGGTTCAGGGTGCATTATTGTATAATAATAGAGGAATAACAGAAAAAAGAACATTCTGCTCAATATGCTCTAATCAGCTAAAGGTCTGTTACTGCTATAGCTGATCCATTAATGTGATGAAGAAAAACAATGGCAAAAATGCATTTATCTTTCTGAAGATCCTTGAAGGAAGAGCAGGCTGACACATGCCAGCATGCACAGTTAAATAATGCTTTACATCAGAGTCTTTCTGTTTGCATACAGAATACACTGCTATAGAATGCACAAATATTTGCAAGGTCATAATATATGAGACACTTCTGTTATTTCTCTTTTTGGTTATGTGTCTGTTCCACCACTAATAAAGTGTAACCTCTCAGAGCATGCAGTAGATTTTACTGCTAGGTATAATAATAATACATATTAAAATGGCTTTAGGTGTGCCAGTCTCATCACTCTTACAGAATAAAATGTTATTAATTTTGTAAGCCGCTTATCCCTAATTAGGGTCGTGAGGAGGCTGGTGCCCATCTTAGCTGACTCTGGGCGAGGGCGGGGTACACCCTGGACAGCTCGCCACGCCACTGCAGGGCCAACATACATAAAACCATTCACACTCCTAGGGGCAATTTGGGACCGCAAATCAGCCTACTGTGCATGTTTGGACTGTGGGTGGAAACCGGAGTACCCAGAAGAAACCCATGCAAGCACGGGAAGAACATGCAAACTCCACACAGAAACACCCGAGCCCGAGAATCGAACCGGGGACCTTCTTACTGTGAGGTGAACATGCTAACCACTGCACCAACATGCCGCCATAAAATAAAAATAAGCGTAATAAGATCAACAGGAGAAAGAAAAAAAAAAAAGATTTATAATTGCTTAAAGTAATAATAGTAATAGAGATTTACAATTGCTTAAAGTTTTTGAGGTGCAAATATTTATTGAAATAAAATCCAAAGTCTTGAAGCACAAACCAAGAATGCTCTGTCTCCATGGCTCTAAGAGTTTTAATGATAATACTGTTAGACTTGGTTAGAAGATCTTGGGTTACATTAACACTTGTACTTTGTCAAAAGTTCTTTGATACATATATTCTGGTGATTTGTCTTTGAGACATTTGTATGTAAGCAGAATGATCTAAAAATCAATTCTTGTTCTGATGTGCAACAGTTTGGATGTTTTAAAATGGGAGTGATGTAATAGTTAATTAGTTTTGCAGCCTTGGATTTTTTTTTAATTTCAGACAATGGTAGCCCAACTGGTAGGCTGTTGCAAAAATCAACTATTGACCTGATGAAAGCAGGTACCAGCCTTCCATAGTCATCCTGGTCAAAGTATTTCCTGATCCTGTCTATGTTTCTCAGTGCAAGATAACCAGATTTGCATGTGTTCGCTCATTTAGAGATGAGGATCTACAGTGACTCCAATATTACGAACAGCTGGTTTAGGGTCAATGGATATGCTGCGTCCAATTTGAGACTGATCTTATCATGCTGATTGAACCTGTTCATAAGATGTAAAACCTCAGTCTTGTCAGGGTTGCACAATTAAACAGGCATCTATAATTTGCATTTATTTTTGGCATATTACATTTTGTTTCACCCTACTCCACAATACTGGATGTTGCAATTTATTTTAAAGTGTTTGAAGTTGTGAAAACAGTATAAAGATAGATACTGTCAAGTGCCTCGAAATGATGCCCAAATGACACCCATTACACTGATGGAGGATGAAAAGGATGAACCGAAAATGAAGTTTTAAATCCACAAGGGAAAAAAGCCAGCCAAAATGAATGTATAATGAGGAGAGAGAGAGAGAAAGAGAGAGCTGGAGGGAGAGGAAGGGAATTTCAACTTGTGATGAATGAACCCTTTTTAGGGAAGAGGGTAGATGTGTGCAGGCTGCTTTGGTGTTAATGGGGTCTCTGTTGTTCACCTCACTGAGCTGCTGCCATCTCATCTGATGGCATTAAAACTCATCCTTCACATGCAAATGGACATTTAATAGCAGCTGCTGCAACAAGAACAGTTCATGTTTGAGCACTATGAATATCGCCTTGTTTGCAATTTAACAGACCACATAGAAAGGGTGAAACACCATGATATTTGCTTACAAAGGCACTTAATTGCAAATATGGTGTTCAACTTTAATAACCATTGAATAATGCAAATTAAATAATGGGGCAACACAAACAGTATGTATAGGCATAAGCATAGCATGTACATGTATGTACATATGTGTATATGTATCCTCCCTTGTCTCATAAATGGTTGCCAATCCTAATGTATCACCCTCACCTTTTTTCTATTTGCCCATGATTGTTCATAAAATTTACACCCCTTTTTTTCCTGTGTTCAGTGTGAACTAGTCTGTTTTGTGTCCCATACCAGTGTTTACCCAACCTTTAATATTTTTCCCACTTTTGACTTAGCACTGTTTTCTGGATTTAATTTCAAGTTTTGCCTCAGATACTATCCATAGACATTCTGCTTGTTTTCTGATCATGAGCTTGTCTAATATTTCGGATTAGGAATTGCACACTGATTATCCTTCCACCTTTCCTGCTCATAGCAGATTATTTGCTTTAAACAAATGCATGTAACAGGAAAGCTGTAACAGAACACCAGCAGGAGTGCCATGCTGAAGTATTTCCTCCAATACTGAGGGCAAGACATCCCAGCTCCCTATGATGTTGAATATCCTCGGGTTGCATGGACATTCCAATGCCTTCAGAGCAGTTGTAACAGACCCCTGTTAAATGCATAGTTTTTGTAATTTAAAAATAAGTCAGAGAGAAAACACCAAGATGAATAATTTCGGAACTTTTTCCACCTTTCAACTAAATAACACACAAAAAAAAAGTTTTGGGGAAAAAACAATAAATAAAAATTTGTTTGCATAAATATGTACACCCTAAACTAATATTTTGTTAAAACACTTTTGATTTTATGACAGCATCAGCCTTTGTGAGTAGGAGTCTATCAGCATAGTGCATCTTGACTTGACAATCTTTGCCCAGTTTTTCTTGCAAGAGTGCTCCAATCTGTCAGATTGTGAAGGAATTTTCTGTGCACAGATTTTCAGGTCTGGGCTCTGGCTGCACTATTCAAAATTTTAATCTTGTTCTATTAAAGCCTTTTTTTGTTGTTGTTAATTTAGAGGTATGTTTTGTGTCAATGTCAAGCTGAAAGGTGAAATTCCTCTTCATTGTCATTTATTTAGCAGAGGCCTGAAGGATTTGGGCCAACATCAACTAGAACTTGGAGCTGTTTTCTAATTTCCTCCACTTTGACTAAAGCCCCAGATACAGATGGAAAGATAAATAACTTAATAAATTAATAAATGTATTTAATTAAGAAATTAAATAATTAATACACACACACACACAAAAAAAAAGACCAAGAACATGGCACTGTCATCATCATGCTTCACTATGTGTATGGTATTCATTTGTGCTGTGTTGCTTTTACACAAAACATACCTCAATTACAGCCAAAAGTTTAATCTTGGCCTATAAGACATATATCACACATTTTTTGGGAGACATGTAGGTTTTTTTTGCAAAATGTAGCCAGGCTTGAAATATGTGTGAATTGTTGAAAGATGTATAACAGTGCTTACCTGAAAATCTTTGAGCTATCACTTGGTTGAGGTAAAAATGATTGGGGATAATTGCTTCAACTTAGAGGTTTTTCATGCTTATAGTGATTACATCTCTAGACACAACTGGGATATCTTTTAGTTAGAATACCCGGAATACTTTTTTGCTGTTCTCTGTATTTAGCAATCTCACTAACTTCCTGTCAGATTTGTTTACATTAAACTTACATTCAACAATATTTTTTTATTTTTTGATGCTGTTGAACTTAGTCAAGTATTTCAACATGTCATAAGCGAGTCTTTCTTTTTTCCTCTTTTTTTCCTGATCAGCCTTTGAATGATATATGCTAGAATATTCCAGCTAAGAACTCAGAAATTAGCCTGGTTCTTTTTAATATTAATTCATAATTCAGTCAGAGCAGTATAGAGAGTTATGGTTATGAGATTTGCTGTCTGACTTGCACCATTTTTAACCTGTAGGTTCATTCATTCATTCATTCATTTGCTGAACCGCATAATCCTAATTAGGGTCGCGGGAAGGCTGGCGTAGGGTGATCTGACAAATTATTTACATTGAGTCAATGTCCAATTTTTGTGTGATGGATTACTTCTTTTTTAAGTTGAACCAAACTTTTTTTTTTTTTTTCAATAAAGGCAGAAGGTTGCAGTTAGAAAGCTCCCTTTGTTGATGTTATTTTGTTATGCATTGGCAGATAGTACTGTAGTGTACTAATGCAGTAATGTAAAAGATAGATGTCTCTGTGTGTGTGTGTGTGTGTGTGTGTGTGTGTGTGTGTGTGTGTGTGTGTGAGAGAGAGAGGGGGGGGGGGGGGGGTAAGGAAGAAAGAGAGG
>JBCNYH010000001.1:23072311-23082653 GCA_039654325.1 Tandanus tandanus
TATATATATACAGTAATGGGCAAATGTTTTAGGCAACCTATTTTTTTTTTGTCTAAACTTTTTATTTTATAATTTTTATAATTTGTTTATTAGTAAGTTAGTACAAAAAACCCTTTAGATTTCCAAACATTGGTTTTCCAGCAAAAAATGAAATGTTACATAAAAAAAGTTAGTACAGTATATTAATAAAGAAAGCAGCATATTATGTATAAGGGGCCACTTTTCAGACAAAAATATAATGAAGGCTGTTGCGATTTACAAGAAATTAAAAAATCAAGTGTGACAGTCAACATTTACAGGAGAACTGTGGCTGGTTCTGTTCTGCCCTTTTCAGAAAATTATTATTAAAGTAGTTACTTGCCTAGTTTTACTGTATATATATTTATATATTTTTTAATGTATATGTATGTAGTGGTTGCTCGGTGGATAAGGTGCTGGCTTACTTAGGTTATCAAAGGTCTGTGGTGAGAGGCATGTAAAGAAACCATTGCTGTCGTTCAAAAAAGTAGGCAATTGGATTGCCATCAGCATGTTTCTGCCCTGCGATGGCATGGCAAACTGTCCAGGGTGTACCTTAGAGTCGGCTAAGACGGGCACCAACCTCCCCGTGACCGTAATTAGGATTAAGCAGTTCAGAAAATGGATTAATGAATAAGAATATATATTAGTCTAATAAAAAAGAAATCATGCGCAACCAAAAATAGCTGTGTGTGTGTGTGTGTGTGTGTGTGTGTGTGTGTGTGTGTGTGTGTGTGTGTGTAGTTTCACTTACATTCACTTCTGTGTTATTTTACTTCCAGTGCCAAGACTTGCACAGTTGTTTGCCTTCAAACTAAGCTATCCTAGTAACCCGCACATCTCGATTTGTTTAAACTGAACGCTCATGTTTTGCCTTACCACAGCAAGAATATATCTGTATAAAAATCCTGTTTTATTTGAAATAAATGAGAAAACACTGCTGAACAACTCATGTCTGTTTCAGTGCGGCTTCTCTAATCACCAAGCAGCACATAAACAGGGAGGGGATCCTCAAATTGAGCGGGTGATTTCTTTGTCTTTGCAAGCAATCATCTTTCTCTTTCCTTTTTACATAAGAATTACAAATGAAAACCCAATAAACTCACCAAGTTACCAAACTCACTATCAGATTCCTGATGCAAACAGATTATTTTGATGGTATTCCAGAAAAAAGCTTGCTTATCAAGAGCAACTTACATTTTATGCAGTTGAGATTTAAGTGCCTTGCTCAAGGGCAGCATTGTGGTATTAAGGCTTAAACCCCCAACTTTCAGTTCACTAACTAAGAGAATTAACAACTGAGACATGACTGTCTTTGCTGTCAGGTGTGTAAAATGCTATTTCAACTTTGTCTATAACTACTATGGTGTGATAAAATAATAATTTAGCTTCTTGACAACAAATACTCAAGGTGTGAGCATTATCTTGCCAGTAATCACAACCAAACACCATAAAGGTCAGTAGGCCTATGCTGTAACATGAGTATGATTGTAGTATGCTAAAAACCAGGGGGACAGTGAGTGGTCTCAGATGCTCTGCTCTGTATTGTCCAACCTTATAAAATGTTATAGAAGACATGCTGCTTTACTTGCACAGGGAAATTATTCAATGTATTAAATTCAGTTGTGCCAATAATCATAGCACAAGTACTTTTGGTGAAAGTTATTATTTCTTGATGAGGGATTTTGTTTGTCTATGAATAAATTTGATGAAATTAGTAATTGATTTTTTTTTTTCTTTCATTTTTCAGTGTAAAATGAAGCTATTTCAGCAAAAGAATAATTTTTTGTAACCATTTTTACTAATCTTTACAAATGGTGCCAATAATGTGGAGGGCACTGTATAGGATAAACAGAGGATTATTTGAGCTTGCCAAGGGTCTAGTGCTCCTGCTGGCTGGTTACAGCACAGGTTTTAGTGCTATCTAACCCCATGTATTTCAGTTTTCCTTATGCTGATATATGGACAGGTCGGCGCAGTGGTGTATTGGTTTGTACTTCTGTCTCACTGCAAGAAGGGGGTTTGAGTCTCAAGCTCGACGAGGGCGTTTCTGTGTGGAGTTTGCATGTTCTATCTGTGCTTGCCTGAGTTTCCTCCAGACACTCCGGTTTGCTCCCACAGTCCACAGAAATGCACATTGGGCTAATTGGCTGTTACAAACTGCCCCAAGCTGTAAGTGTGGATGTTGGTGTGTGTGTATTCGCTTTGCAATTGAGCTGTTCATGGTGTACCCCTTTGTTGGCTAGTAGAATTAAGCAAATGAATGAGTGATATTTGCATGTTTTTATTGTCCCCAAGAAATCAGTTTTAAATGTCATTTTACTGTAAAGCTAAAAGGCTTTAATACTCTTGACTGACAAATCCAGGAAGGGGTAAAGCTAGTGAAATCGCTATGCCACTCCATGCACCTCGTGCACATGCTTTAGTGCAAATTCGACTAACAAATTTGATATAATGGCAAAACATTTTATTATTATTTTTTTTTAAGATAGGACGCAGTGGTAGCATGGTGTTGAGTCTCATACCCAGTCAATGATTGTGCATAATTGTGTAAAATTTATAAATTGGCCTAAATACAATCCCACTACTGGAAATAGTATTTCTTTAGCAGTGGCTACTTAAGGTTTGTATTTCAACACTATTAAAAGATGTAACCAAAGTTATACTAAGCTTCGAGAACTACAATGTGCCTACAATACACCCCAAGAGGCGTAGAAAGTGGTGTGCACATGCAGATGATCGAAGCCCAGGTGTAAACAATCCGCACAGCTTTCAGAAAGACTATGAAAGCATGCCCAAAGTATAACATTGTGCAAAGCATTGCTCTTGTGTCATCACTGCCAGTATTCTACCAAGCCTTTGTTTCTGTGTTTTGGATTCCTTCGTTTGACATGTTTTTCCTATTTGTTAGCTGATAGTTGTTTAGCCTGTGTTATTGTCAGTTTGTGTATGATATCTGTCTACCTGACACCTGACCTTCAGTTTAGTTCTACCTGTGATATTCTGTTTGCCTGATTAGGTTACCTGTGCGTACCTGACAGTGAGCTTGAATTGTGTGTTGGATACCTCTGCCAGGGTAATTAATAAAACTCCTTTATTAATCATTCTGCATTTTTGCGTCTGCCCTTCAATTCTGCCACACAGCAATGTGATGATAATTTTACGCTGTATTCAATGAGTAATAATTTTATGAGAGTGATGGGGATGAATATGCGGGTGGAGACCGCGGATTTCCTTGTTGGATTAAACAATTATTTGGTGGACACCCCTATGGATCCATATGTTGCATAGGGATTAGTGTTTTCTCATTATGACTTGCTTAGTGCGACTATTTAAGTTCCAGTTTTTTACCGCCGCATATAAATTTTTTGATGGAATCCTCATTTGTAGTCATGGGTTCCACAGTATTGCCTACAATCTGTAGGGTTTTTTTTGCCTTGTATCCACAGTTCTTGTTTATGATTGACCAGAATAGAGCCCTTCCTTCTGTAAAGGCATTTTTTTGCTAAATATAACTACTGTTTTGTTGTTGTTTGTTTGTTTGTTTGGGGGGGCGGGGGGCTATTACTTTTTTCTTATTTCATTTTGGTCTATATTTACTTTCTGGAACTAAATCTTATTATAGTACTTTATGCTGGTACTACAAAGTCAGTAATTAGCTCTCCGATCCTTCATAGTGTGACCTGTAAGACCATAATATGCCATAATTTGTCTCTGACACCTTGATCTGCAGGTGTTCAGTGAGGTAATTAAATGGACTGAGGTGCTGCTCTTGCTTGCTGCATTGAGGACATTTCCTCTTGTAAATTCAATATGTTGGCATTGTGATGCTAATGGTAGTGGGAGTAATGAACAGGGACACTAAAGGACAACATGCAGTTATAACCTTTAATCAACAATAAACCATTACGGCCTCTTAATTTAACTACACAGGCTCTCTTGTGGCTTAGCAGGTGGTTGAGACACTTGAAACCAGAATAATGTATTCAGTGCTGGAAATGAAATGGCATAGATGGGACAATTAATGACTGAATGTCCATCTTTAGAATGGGAAGGTGTAGAACACTTGATACGTATTTCTAAGATTATCTATCTATCTATCTATCTATCTATCTATCTATCTATCTATCTATCTATCTATCTATCTATGATGCAATCAAATACAGAGATGCATTTACAGCACTTTCATTGACTGTAATTTTCGTTTGTCTATTTTTTTACTTGGAAATTCTAAAATACAACTGCTAATAACTTTAGAAATATATGTTGTTTAAGCAGTAAAATTGTGTACAGGTCCTTGAATTTGGCTAGTCTGAGCATTTTAAGAACCCAGCCTCCCACTTCCACCCCAGATTTAGCAACCATTTCAGTAACATGTAAATAGTTTTGAATTGCAGCGATTAGGATAATGTGAGAGCATGTAAAATGGCTGCTTTCAGTTTCAACATAATGGATGGTTTTTGTACCCTGAATGATTTACTTGAGTGCAAGTGCATGTCAGTTGAAGAGACAATTGCACTGATAGAGTTTTCATTGGGCTTGCTTGACAAATGAGTTTATGATGTTTGAAAAGTGAAATAAGGACATGAAGAACATTTGGCTGCTATTATAGAGTTTGTCTTTAATTGAACTTTAGTTATATATTGTATATACTTGTGGAATGTAATCAAACAGAAAATTAAAAATTAAAAAAAAGTAAATAAAATAACACAATCACCCTAATTATATGTACCCAAATTTGCCCATACACATAAATAAATGCTAAAATATTATCAAGCTATTTGTCATTAAATTAAAAGATCTGATTACAAAAGCTTCCAGATTTTCCAGTGCATCCACTGCAGCATGCTTGTTTTGTTTATTTTGATTAATTATACTATTATAATTAGCTAGTGCCTTTGAATTAAATATAAACAGTAATGGGAATAATTGCTGAATTCAAAGATGGGATTCAAAAATGTGCAATTTATTGGGCCAAGTGTTTGTATTAGCCAAATAATAATATATTAGACCTTGAAGCAGTATGTGTTCTCATGTGTGTGAGTGTATAGCTGTTATTGTAGCTGTACATACACTATGTCAGGACATAACTAGTTAGTCTGGGTATTGACCTCTAGTTCAACAACCTGGCTCATGGTGTATGGACATAAAATTAAAGTCTCCTTTATATTTAGAGATACATCGAAAAAGCATCATACACTAGAACAAAAATAGTTGGCAAGATATAACATTTATTGTTAACATATACAAAGAAACATTCAAGACTGGTAATAGCCAAACTGAGTATTCATATAGACACAATATACTGCTAAATGGCAGTATATACTGCTGGATTGGCATGCTGATGCACATCTGTGGCTCTCAGGTAGAGAATGTTAGAACCACCAAAGTACCATGGGGTACACAAGTTCATTGGGGTGCACCGACAACCTCACCTTGACCACCATCAGCACCAAATCTGCTGTGAAGAAGGCACAACAATGTCTTCACTTCCTGCGGAGACTGAAGACAACCAGCCTTCTACTACCTGTCCTACACTTTCTACAGAGGCACTGTGGAGATGCATCACCCTGTGGTTTGGGAACTTACAGGATCGTAAGGTTTGGGAACTCAAAGGGTCACAAGACCCTCCAATGCATCGTGAGAACAGCTAATAGGATCATTGGGATCTCCCTCCCCTCCATTCAGGACCTGTTCCTAACACGCCGTCTACTGAGTGCCTCTCTCACCCCTTACGGTTGGTTTGATCTCCTCCTACCAGGCAGGAGGTTTTGAATCATTAGAACCAGCACTGCAAGGTTCTGCAACAGCTTCTTTCCCCAAGCTGTCTGAGCCCTGAACACACACACACACACAAACACACACGCACACATAATCCACCACCCTATTACACACACACACACACACACACACACACACACACACACACACACACACTCCTCAAGGGGTAACTCACACTGGACTATGCACACATGCATTACTTCACATTGTACATTGAATTCTATCCATCTTGTATCTGCACTTTACATTGGACTACAATATTGCCCCTGCAACTTACTTTTGTATTTTGCACCGCTCTAACTACCTCATTACCCTTTTCTCCATAATCTTCAGCCTGCTGCTCTACAAAGCCATGTCCTTGTTTGTCTAGCACTAGTTTTTGTTAGTCTTAGAATTATTGTTTAGTTTAGAAGTTTAGTGTTTATCCTTACAGTAATTGTTACTGTTTTGTTTACTTCACCTTGAACTCACACAAAATGACATTTCATTCTACTACATGCCCTGTATGTGGATGAATGACAATAAAGGTGAGTTTGAGTTGAGATAATGAATATATGAGCTGCCAACATAATGATATCTTTAAATGTGTGATTTCATGCACATTTTATTTATATTTAAATGCATTACTTTTGGTGTATTTGACATATTAGTTGTACAGTGGCTGATTCACAGAGCAAGCTCTATTCTCAGACCCTATACTTCCCCTGTGGTTGTAGCTGCTCTCTGTGCCTGCTGGCCAGATTGCATCAGTGACAGTGATTCAGCTCCACTCTATCACAGCTTATAAACTCAGTGCTGAGCACTACCAGTCCTGCAGGGATCCAACTCATGGGCCAGGGCAAAATAAGGAGCACTTAAGCCTGATAAGGTGAACACTGTGAAAATATATGTGAATTTGAAAAATATACAGAAGCATCTGCATAAGTGAGTGTAAAAGAGAAGGTGTGTGTGTGTGTGTGTGTGTGTGTGTGTGTTGTATGCATGGTGGGGGAAGCAAAAAGGTTTTATCTGATTGTGTGAAATCCTCTGCAACAAATTAGACAAGTGTTGACAGCAGCATGAGGAATGAGCAAGAGGAGACGGGAGTTTTGCCTCCAAGACCAGTGTAGGAGGAGGTGCAGCTCCCAGGCAGCAGTAACAGGACTGAACATAGGTGAGAATGTATTGCTTCACAGGAATTCTGAAAGATACCAAATTAAACACAGTTGCTGTCATGACAGCTGATTGCACTTATTGGATTTGTCTTTTCTTTCTTTCAATCTAACCTAAGCTGCACAACTGGGCAAAATAATAATAGTAATAATTATTATTAATTATAGTTTATAAGCCATAATATCTTTACATGGCAACACTGTAGATGGTGTCATATTGCACTTTAACAGCCTTTGCTTTAATATCTGGCATTATATTATAAAGTATCGCATATTAATACAGATAATTACATCAAAATTTATTGTTTTTTAAATGCAATTTATTTTACATTCACTGATCAGCCATAACTAGTATACACAACATTAAAATCACGTGTCTGTTATTGTGTTGCTCCTACTTGCATCACCAAAATGTCCCTATCCAATTAAGGCACGGATTCCACAAGACATCTGAGGGTGCGCTGTGGTATCTGGCACCAAGCAGTTTGGAGCATCCTTTGGTTCCTGTAAGTTGCAAGGTGGGTCATCCATGGTTTGGAGATGCTTGTCCAGCACATCCCACAGATGGGAAAATTTGGAGGTCAGTTTTCCTCAGACCATTCCTAAACAGATTTTTAAGTATGTCAAAGCACATTATCCTGCTGAAAGAGGCTACTACTACTAGGGAATACTGTTTCCACAAAGTGGAATGAGCACTTCACTGATATGCCGAACTAATTACTCCTATTAGGATCGCGCCTATCTCAGCCGACACCACCTAGGCAAAGGAGGGGTACACCTTGAATAGCTCTCCAAACCATCGCAGGGGGGAATATTTGTTTAGGCATATTATATAATATATTTGTTTAGTATCTGTCAAAGTATCATCCACCTGAATTCTAGGACCCAAGATTTGCCAGCTGAACATTTTCAGAACATCACACTGCTTCCAGTGCATTGCTTTCTATCACACTTACTTATACCTACTACCCTTCCTGGGGCATAGGCAGCTGATAAGGGTTCTCCATGCATCTCTGTCTTAGGCTTTTCTCTTTAGCTGGCTCCAGTTTTCCCCCATGGACTTAATGTCTGTATCCACATCTGTGTGCTAATTGTTTCTTGGTCAACCTTTTTTCATTCTTTCCATGTTAGGGCTTGTCTGGTGGTGTTGCTTGCAGGCTTTTGAAGGGTCTTGCAGTCAACTGGTTTGTTCTTTGCCAGAATTCACTGTTGCTGATGATGGCTGGCCAGCAATTACAGAGGATCTTGCATAGGCAATTGTTGATGAAATATGCACTTTCCTGGTTGTGGTGACTGTAGTTCTCCATGTGTCTGCTCTGTATGGAAGGCATTCACTGACTGGTCGTTACAGCTCCAGATGTTTCAAAGTGGTATGGATGCTGCTTGTGCCTTTCTAATCTCTTACTTACTTTAACTTTTTTCTAATTGTACTTATAATTTTAATTGTTTATAAGTAATTGCCCTCTCAATATGTGAGTTGAGAGAGTTTTTGTACTTTGTATCGCTGCGGACCTTTTACTTTCATGGACAGTTGGGACCGCAGTCCAGCAACTACATGCCACGTGCTTTGTTTAATCCAGGGATTAGTTGATTGCTCTGATACTGGCCGTATTAGCGGCCAGACCCATGGACTTACCAGCTGAAATCTATTATAATGGAGAACATGAGGTGACTGGCGAATAAAATGGATGAGCTCACAGTGCTAGCCGGGAGTCAGAGGGAGTATCGGGGATGTAGTCTCATGTGCTTTGTGGAGGCCTTGGAGGATCTACAGGGCTGTTTTGAGGTGATAGACTTGCCGGCGCTCTGTGAGCCACATGAAGATCATGCCCCATGGAGGGCAGTTGTGGCTTAGTGGTTAAGGTGATGGGTTACTGATCTGAAGGTCAGTGGTTCAATCCCCACTATCACCACTGTTGGGCCCTTAACCAAGGCTCTTAACCCTCAATTGCTCAGTTGTATAAAAATGCTAATTGTAAGTTGCTCTGGATAAAAGCATCTGCCAAACACCGTAAATGTAAATGTAAATGAGATGACATTGATAGGGCTCACTGAGTGTAATTCACACTACATAGATTTCTGCACTGACTCCATTGTTCCAGCTCAAACAGTCTATTGTTACCCAAATAACAAGCCATGGGTGACTAAAGACATCAAAGCCCTCCTTAAAGACAAGAAAGACTTCAGGGCTGGCTACAGAGAGGAAGTGAGAACGACCCCGAGTTTACTGAGTCAAGATCAGAGAGGCTAAGGATGACTACAAGAGAAAGCTGGAGTGGAAACTCCAGCAGAACAACATGAGAGCGGTTTGGAGTGGTATGAAGTCCATCACTGGTTTCAGGCCATCCAATAGCAGAGGAACTGTCATATGTGAGGACAGGGCCAGTGAGCTGAATAAGTTTTTTTTAACAGATTTGACACTGCAGCTACTCCTCAGCCCCCTTCTAACTTGTCAGCAGCAAGCCTGAAACCCCCTGCCACACCACCCTCTCTCTCCCTCTCCTTACTGCACCTCTGCCTCCTGTGATAGACCTGGCACTTCTCCCCTACCTCTTAAGTTCACCTATAATCAGGTTCAGAGACAGCTGAAAAAAACTCCATTCAGGCAAGGCAGCAGGACCGAATAGGGTAAGCCCCTGTGTCCTTAAAGCCTGAGCCTGTACAGTATGATCACACCCCCTGTGTAATCATACTGTATCAACTCCAACCCATGGTTACATCACATCTGGACCCAATCTTATTCTTTGCTTGGTAAAGCAGCAACTGTGTGCACACAATTTCCTCGCGATCAATAAAGTATCTTGATTCTGATTTTTTGCTCTAATCTGGCTGTTGTTGACCCTTTATCTTCTCAACCTTTTAATAATAGCCAACATTGATATTTTGTGGGATCTGAACACATGGGCTAACCCTCATTCTCCAATACATGTCCATTTCATTCCTGGTTAACAATTTTGTCTTTCTTGTACCACTTATGGTATGTATTAGCCACTGCACACCAGGAGTGCTCCACAAGATCTGTGTTTTTTGAGCTGGCTAGCTAATTCATCTAAGTCACTCAGATTCTTCATTCATTCATTCATTCATTCATTTTCTGAACCCCTTAATCCTAATTAGGGTCAATCGCAGTCAACTCTGGGCGAGGGCAGAGTACACCCTGGACAGCTTGCCAGGCCATCACAGGGCAGAAATATGCTGACGGCAATTCCACAGCCTACTCTTGACGAAAGTCAGCAATGGTTCTTTTACATGCCTCTCACCTTCCTTACCTACATTTCACCTCTTAGTGGTTTTAAAGTTATGGCTGATCGGTTGATGTTCAATGGCAAACTGTAGTCTTGCTTTAATGGATCACAAAATGTAAATTTTATGGTTCATTTGTTATATATATA
>JBCNYH010000001.1:23226513-23239389 GCA_039654325.1 Tandanus tandanus
GAGAGAGAGAGAGAGAGAGAGAGAGAGAGAGAGAGAGAGAGAGAGAGAGAAGGTGCAATGTGTTATGGATAATTAGAATAAACACTTAAAGGTGGTTTATTCACCGGTTTATACTGATCAGCCATTACAATAAAACCAACTGACTTGTCTGCGGTGAGACAGCCCCATTTGCAGCAAGTTGCAATGCATTGTATGCTCTGACATCTTTCTGACAGTCTCAGCAGTTTGTGCTACAGTAGTTTTTTGGTGGGTTTAGAACAGACGTACTAGACTTCACCTTCCAAACATATCAGTGAGGCTTGGGCACCAATGATACTCTCCCAGCTGTCCTTCTTTGGACCACCTTTGGTAGGTACTTTCCATCAAATACCAGGAAGACCCCACACAACCTGCCATTTTTCCTGCTTCCAAACACATCAACTTCGAGAACTGACTGTTCACTTTCTGCCTAATACATCCCACTCCTTGGCAGGTAGCACTGTAACAAGATAACCAGTGTTATTCAAGTCACCTTTTCAGTGGTCATAACGTTTTAAATGGTATGGCTGGTCAGTGCCATACTTCATACTTCATACTCCTTTGTCTCCATTCTTCATGTTTCACAGGTATTGCTGTACATTTGAGCGTTATTTTTCTTTATAATAATTAAGTGTGTCATGCCAGTGATGCAGATTAAATGTGTGCTATGTGTATTGGGTGTGAATACTAGTACTGTTCCTGTAAGAACATTGCAGTGTTGAAATTAATGTGTTCTGCAAATCATGACTACAGTCACAATGTTTTCACCATTTTTAATGGAGCCTCTGTGCTGCATTCTTCACACTGTGTTTTGATAGAACTTAAAACTTTGCTGACTGCAGATATTTAAAAAAAAAAAAAAAAAAAAAAGGACTTGAAGATCTTCAATCAGTACCACAGGCACACAGTCAACAAATTCACTTCTACAGCAGCAAACATCCAGAGTGTTTTGGGGTGTTCTATGAGTCCCTTTTTTGTATGCTTGCTTGCTTTTTTGCATGTCACAGCCATTTTTTAAATTTCACACATTGTTTGTGACACTGGTACACATTTCTCAGCCGTTATTGGACCATGTTACTGCTGGTTCATCTTACTGAAAAAAAGACAACTGGGTTTTGGAAGGAAAAAAAACCCTAAATGGTTATTGACACCCATGTCATTTCATTAGGCATAGTTAGGTTTTAAATAGATTTATTAGCAGGACAAACAGAATCCTACATAGAAACTCTCTCGCTCACATACTGTATGACCTTGTTTCACTGCAGCTACTGTAACAGCCACAGGCCTGTATGAAAAATGTTCTCTTTGGTATGCAATATTAAAACACAAAGCACTGAAAAATATGACAGGCCTGTCTTCACCCTGCAACTATAACCAGAAAGGAAAATCAATCACATTCTTCTGTATTTTGCCTTGGGCGCTTTGTTCATCTCGCTGCATGTGATTGAGTATGTGCATGTGTTAATTCAGTAGTGGGGGGGATTATGGAAGAATTATGGAATAGAAGAAAAGAGGGTGAAAAGTTGGGTTCTTACTTCTTCTTAAGTGTTATTACAAGCAGAGTGGTGTGAGCAGATGACAGATGGTGACCTCATCATAATGCTTTCTCTAAACTGATTTTTTATTAGGCTTAAACAAGTGCAAGCACTGCTAATTTGCTACGGCAGACAGAATGCAAATGAGCCAATGGACAAGCTTGCAGGGATATTGCCCAGGCCATATGGAGCACACACTCTACTTCCAAAACAGGCACTCAGCTTCAACACAAGAGCCAAGAGTCCCGCAGATCTACACGAGCTAGCACCATTTACCCCCTATTAAATGCAACCAACCAAAAACAGTCACTCATGCTTGCATTTCTGCTCATCCAATGAATGTTCCAGTTATGATCATGTTACAATTCTATGATCACTGCACAAGAAACAAAATTATTTAATGTAGTTTTTAGATAGCTATGAATAATATTAACCTGAAGCTTGATTAAAAATTCTAATTAAAATCTGTTGAAGTGATGTTTACATAAACTCCTCAGAGAGAAAATTCTTTTTCAACCTTGTTCTGTTTGTTCTTTTTAAACTTTCTGTCTATGTTTCAGTTAACATGCTTCCATGTCTCAGCTTTAGTCTCCATCTGTATTTTTCTTCCTTTGTGTATCATTATTTATTCAGTAAATGAAACAGTGCTATTCCCTATGCTCTGCAAAAAAAAAAAATAGGTATCACAGTAAAGAACCTTGCAAGGTTGTTTGAGTGTAGAAGGAGTATAGAAGTACAGAAGCATTGACAGAAGCAATCCTAACACAAAGACCGTGTGGGCCGATAAAAGCCACCTGCTTTCTATACTCTCATCCCCTCCCTGCACTCTAAATTCTTTTTCTTTTCTTTTATCCTTTAATGCAGCTTTCCTTCCACAGCATATGTCCCCACTCTCACACTATTTATGTTCCCATACTTTTACTACTTGTCAGCAGCTGGTATTTCTGAGGGACTGTTTCCAGGATATCTTGTTGATTTATATCTTATAATATTATCAGAGATATCATGAGAGTGTCTGATGAACTACTAAAACGATTGGTCTTAAGAATAACGCTCCTGTGAGAAATATCATTCAGACAAAAAATGGTTAGTGTTTTATAATAAGAAGTAGATACAGATCTATTCCACCTCCTTTCTTCCTCCCACTCTCCCTCTGCTGTAACGACTTTAATATCTATCCTTTCAGCAGTGTCTTCTCTCCTCAGTCACTACCCAGACATTATCTTCTTCCGAACGTAAAAGGTCAAATGCTAATTCCTGTGCTCATGCATTTAATGTTTGCTTGGCATCCATTATTGAGGGGCTCCAACAGAGAGCCAGTGCTTTGGTTTAATTGCACTGAATGGTAATAATGTTAAAACGAAGCAAGTAATGAGATAGAAAGTTGCTGTCCATCACACAAACGTGTCTTATTTTATGTTATGTTGTACTCCAAAGCAATGCTGTAGTGCAGCGATGCTTAAATAAAAAATAATATAAGGAGCAGCAAGTAATAAATAAAACAAATCCATATTTGGTGTCAAAAAAGTATGTCTTGGGTATAATGTGTGTAGTCTTGTAAGGAAAGTAGTTGGTAAGTTTTATTGGGCATGCTGCAAAACCAGCCACAGTTTTCTGGAAGCTTCGATGGTTGGTCTGAAAAGTGCTTTCTTATGCAATATGTTGCTCTCTTTACTGACATAAAAATATTTTTCTCTAGCTTTTAATTTAATTCATTCATTTTCTGAACCGCTTAATCCTAATTAGGGTCTCAGGGAGGCTGGTGCCCATCTCAGCCGACTCTGGCCGAGGGCAGAGTACACCCTGGACAGCACACCTGGCCATCGCAGGGCAGAAACACGCTGACGGCAATGCATCCTACTCTTTACGAAAGTCAGCAATCGTTCTTTTACATAACTCTCACCACGGACAGTGAGAGACATGGCCGGCCTTTGATAACCCAGTTAGCTGCACTGGGGGGGCAGCAGTGACAACCCGGTGATTGAGGAGCCTGAACCCCCAACCTTCGGATCAGTAATCCAGCACCCTACCACCAGGCCACCACTGCCCCAGCTTTAAATTATTTTAATCTGTTTATATTAGTTAATATCTAACCCTTATAAGTCCAAAATGTGTCATTTCTTGTGTTTTCTGCAGCTTATTATAAGACTTTTTCTGTTCATCTTGAGTTCAAATGGATACCCAGAAATCATATTTCCATCGATAATGGCAACATATCCAATACTTTTCAATTATAACAATTCTAATGTTGTGAAAAAAATCTTTATATGTTACTCCATGATCTCTCAGTATATTATATGTATTACATATTTTTCAATATTATATACTTTTTATTACATATTAATCACTTATAGCTTTATTAATTTTTTTTTGACAGCCTCTTCTTAGTAGAGTGACAATGGCACTGTGGTTTTTTTTTAAATTGTTTGTTTTTATTTGTAAATTATTCCCCTGACAGTGTATTTTAAAGCCCAAAATCTGGTTTGTAGCCTTTTCCACCCTGATAAACATCACATTTTAACATCCTCAAAAATCTTGGAATTTTACACAGACATGGCATATTTTCCCAAACCTGTGGGATGAAGGCTTTGTAAGGATTCAAATTTAAAGTCAAATTTAAATAGGACAAGACCACTCACACTCCACTGCCATTCTATTGATTGAAAATCCTAACTCTAATTATCTGCTTAATTGAACTGATAATCCCAGTGGTACGCATACATTTTTTTTTCCCCCTGATGAAGACATTTAATCATTAATTCTTACATTCATCATTCAGGGTCAAGGTGGATCCAGAGGCTGTTCTGTGAACTTCGGGCATGAAGTTGAACTACAGCCCTGGTGAGACTCCTGTTCATTACAGTGCCCCATGTATATAGACACAACCACACACTCATTCACATTAGATAAATTTGAAGCTAGAGCCAGACCACCTACTGGCATGATTTTTACTCTGGAGGAAACCAAAACCAAAAAATCCAGAGGAAACCCACATGAACAGGGGAGAGGACATGCAAAACTCTACACAGAGAGTAAATCAAGTTTAAGGTACCACTATCTGCTATGCCACACAAAATAACATTAATATTAATTATTTATATATTAATTATATATTACATAGTTTTGTTTATGGGTAGTGGTGGCCCGGTGGTAGGGTGCTGGATTACTGATCCCAAGGTCGGGGGTTCAAGCCCCACAGTTAAGGGGTTCTCACTGCTGTCCCCCCAGTGCAGCTAACTGGGTTATCAAATGCCGGCCATGTCTCTCACTCTCTATGGTAAGAAGCATATTAAAGAACCATTGCTGACTTTTGTAAAGAGTAGGCTGCATAGCCGTCAGCATGTTTCTGCCCTGCGATGGCCTGGCGAGCTGTCCACGGTGTTCTCTGCCCTCGCCCAGAGTCAGCTGAGATGGGTGCCAGCCTCCCCGCAACCCTACTTAGGATTAAGCGCTTCAAAAAATGAATGAACGAATGAATAGTTTTGTTTATCAGTGTACTTAATGACTTGGGAAAGTCAAATATTGTTGTTCTAATACACAAATTTTGTAAATATCTCGCAGCATCATAAGAACACCAATCCCACCCTCTTAGGTTCAGCAGGGCTAACATTTTTAATATGATTAGACAGATAAAACTGCGTATTGAAAACTATACATTTACATTAACATTTCAATTCTCTGTGATGATTACCTTCATGATTACATTTCAGACTGCATTTACAAGAATGCAAATAAAATAAATAATAGTAAATCGAAACATTTAGCTACATTTGTGACCCGCTCCAGCATAATATGGATTAAGTAGAAAATTTGACATACTGAGATATTCATATATATGGAAAGAGAATTGAATATGCTGTAAATGTATGTATGATAATACATGATTATAGCATCATAATTGACTGAGTTCTATTACTTTGTATGTCGCTAATCAGGAAATGCAACTTTGGAAAAAATAGCAATTACAGTTACAGAACCAGCCCAGCGATGGCCTGGTGAGCTGTCCAGGGTGTACCCCGCCCTCGCCCAGAGTCGGCTGAAATGGGCGCCCGCCTCCCTGCAACCCTAATTAGGAATAAGCGGCTTAAAAAATGAATGAATGAATGAGTTACAGAACCAGTTTCTGAATGTCCTCATTTGAAACTCTCTAGCAACCATATACTAAATTCATCTGGCTCTCGACCAATCAACGCTATCTTCCTAGCGTCTTTCTAGCAACAGATGAGTTCTATTTACACGAGTCATGTCTGTTTTGAGGCTTCTCATTGGTTTACTTCTGTGTGATTCGGGGAATGCTTCTGGGGTTCCATAAGTAGGTACAGTATTCTGGTACCAAATGTGGATAATAAGGAAAGATCCTAAACAATCACAAAAGCGCTTTGAAAATCTGCAAAATTAGTGGACAAGCTTTTTAGCATGGAGAGATTGTGTTTATGGATATTTGAACTTGGTTCTGTCGCAGATTATGCTTTGAAGAATGTATTTTTGGCAATATCGCATTTTCGTCCAGGTAAGCCATTTTCAACTTACTTTTGCTCTTACTCAAAACACTGCCTTTTGACTTAATCCATATTATGATGGAGCAGGTCACATTTATAAAGGCTATAAATTTAAATTTAACAAACCACTGTATTGTATGATATGATGAATTTGACTGTAGGCTCATACCAGAGCAACAACATATGTTATTACAATGTCACTGTATATACTATGCTGAGAATGTTTCAACACAGAAAACTTGAATTTTATAGAGTACATGGCATACAGTCTCCTTACAAAGGCCTTAACTGTATCATAATAAAATCAAAAACCTCATCCAAGTCAATCTATTAATGATGATGATACTCATGCATGCGTAATATCCTCATTAGAGTCCTCTTACTCATAATAAGGCCATTGGATTCAGTAGATTCAATATGTCTTAAAATGTCTCCATATGGCATCTTAATGCCCAAATATGTGTCAATTAAAGAGCATTCATATGCATCCACACCTGCTTAAATTGTTTTTGGCCCCTCCAGAGCTCTATACAAATCAAGTAGCTAGAAATATAACAACATAGTTGCATTCTAACTAAAACAAAACAAGGAAACAAAAATGAATGAACCAACTCTCTGTTTTGGCTTTTTAATTTAATAAAAAATGTTGCTTTAGCGGGGCAGTGGTGGCCCGGTGGTAGGGTGCTGGATTACTGATCCCAAGGTCGGGAGTTCAAGCCCCACTATCACCGGGTTCTCACTACTGTCCCCACAGTGCAGCTAACTGGGTTATCAAAGGCCGGCCATGTCTCTCACTCTCTGTGGTGAGAGGCATGTAAACGAACCATTGCTGATTTTCGTCAAGTTTCGTCAAGAGTAGGCTGCATAGCCGTCAGTGTGTTTCTGCCCTGATGTAACCTGGCAAGCTGTCCAGGATGTACTCTGCCCCCGCCCAGAGTCGGCTGAGATGGGCGCCAGCCTCCCCGCGACCCTAATTAGGATTAAGCGCTTCAGAAAATGAAATGATGTTGCTTTAGCACACTGTGTGTAAATATATTTACATTGAACAACTAATGTAATGTGACTTTTCTGAGCCTTGTCTTAAACTACATAACACATTAAGAGGTATGTTTCAGTTAAGTCTGTTTCAGATATCTATTAATGTGTGTCACTGTAGTACAGTCATCAAAAATCCATCTCAGACCTCAGTAAGTAAAATTCCTGTTCCTATGTCATTTCATATTTTTGTGCCTTTTGCAAAAGCAAGAAAAGAAAAAAGAGCATTAAATCACAATGCCAGCCATTACATAAAATGTGAAAAGAAAATTAAAAGTTAGATAAGCAAATCACTAACCTTTTTTTTTTTTTTTTTTTTTAACAGTCAACATTTACTAGACCTTTGTTAAAATTCAAAGAAAGCATCTGGCATGATTTGATGGAGTGGTACCTGAACCTTGACACATTATGAAACGTCTAAATGATGAATGTGCACACGCTGCCAAGACCTACTGTAGATAAAATGTGAAAAGAAAGGAAAAGAGTTCAGTGATAAGAGGAGGAAGATAGATGACTGAATAGACAGCAAGCGAGGAAAGGTACAGGCAATTTAGACAAATAGAGAGTTTGCTTACTTTCACCCTTAACACGTTCAACATACTCAGAGAACTTTGACTTTCGAAACTAATGAAATTTCTTTTTGTACACACAAACAATAGGATTTTGAAAATACTCATAAACGGTTTTACTGACCGTAAAGGTCATGGTAAGTTTTATCCTCAGTCCATGAAAGCAATGAAGTCAAGCTCATTTGATTCAGTGCTCCTTTGACATACTTCTATCGATCTCTTCTTCTAGTGAATCTGACAGGTCGACCATGTGGAGCAAAAGGAAGTCTTGGTGGATTTTTAGAATATTATCAGAGGAAAAAAAAACGATTTAATAGCTGTGAACCAACTTTCTTTGTCAATAGTAATAGCCCAATGAGTAAAGAGCACTTGCTATCTAAGAAAATTATTATAAACACGGTTTAGTTCTTCCTACATGGCCAGATAAGACTTTTATCTTTTTTTTTTATTTTTATTGCACCTCGCTACATATTTTTACTAATGAGTGAAATATTTACACCTGCCTTCTTTTCCAGCTACTAAACGTTTCTTTATAATACTTTATGATATACTGTCTGATATAAGTACAGCAGCGTACTCTCTCCTATATAGATTCAAGGCTAACACAGATACACTCTACCTCAAAGACAAAACAAAGAAACTTAGCTCACAAACTAGTAGAACTTTGATAGCTGATGACAACATAAAGAAAATATTGTGCCTTTTGTGGTGATGCAACCTGAAATAGAAAAGGAATTGTTTTTTACAACACAATTTGACTAACATTTGAGAGTGAAGATATTTGTACAGCTTTATGTCTGATGTAATATTTCTCAATCAGCCTTGCATATTTCATTTCATTTATAATTTCATTGCCAAACCACTTTATTGGTTTGGAGGGAGGCTGGGGCCCATTTTAGTCGACTCAGGGTGAGGGCAAGGTACACACTGAACAGCTTGGCTGACTATCACAGGACCATAACACATTCACACTCACATTCACACCTAGGGGCAATCAAGAATATTCAGTTAGCCTAATGTGCATGTCTTTGGACTGCAGGAAGAAACCAGAGCACCTGGAGGAAACCCACGCAAACATGGGGAGAACATGCATAAACCACAAAAATGCCCTCGCAAGCACGAGGCTCAAACCCAGAACCTTCTTGCTATGAGGCTGAAGAGCTAACCACTATGCTACTGTGGTGCCGAGTTGCCTATCAAGAGGTTAAAATATTTCCCATTCCACCTTTGCAAAGATCACCCTGTTAGGTAATGGGATGTGTTAATGAACAGCAAATGTAAGGTCTTACTACAGATTTTCTAACTTAATTTAAGCTTTAACAGCCATTCTGCACTGTAAATGCTAATTAGTTAGCCTTATTTACAAATTCATTCAAGCCTACTGCCATTAAAAAACTAAGTAAAGTGGAATAGGAATTGCACTGTGTATTAACCAGTGCTTTTTAAGGCATCCAGTTGCATGCTTTTTTAAGCAAGGTTAGAATTTAATTAGAATTTACAGTGTAACACATTAAAATTATTGGTTTTGAGCCATTCCAGTATAGTTTGGCAGTAGGGTTATCGTCCTGATAGAAGGTGAATCCAAGACCCAGTATCAAGTTTCTTGCAGACTAGAACAGATTTGCTTCTTGGAATGCCCTATATTTTGGCTGCATCTACTTTGCTCTCAAGGCTGACCGGTTTCCCAGTCCCTGCTTATGAAAAGCATACCAATAATGTAATGCTACCATCACCATCCTTCAGTGTGGGTTTGGTACTATGAGGGAGATTAGCAGAGTTGGGTTTCTGCCAAATATATCACTTTGTGCCAAACAAAAAATGTTTCATTTTGGCCACATCAGACCACATCAAACCTATCATTACAGGTTTGCTCAGTCTCCAACATGCAGTTATGCAAACTCCAAATAGGGTTTAAAAAGTTTCAAAATTCTTTCATAAAGCCCACAGTCATGGTGATGCCACATTTTATCTATTTTTTAATAATGGTATAAATGGTGTTTTACAGGATATTAAAACTTTGGGACATTTTTATAACCAAACCCTGACTGACCTCCGAAACGTTATGGCCTCCAGACACCACACAATGCTTTAATCATTTATAGCTTAATAGCATTTAAAATTATGTGACCTCTGACATTAGCTGGTTTCTCCATAACTAGTTAAGATGCTTTACAATCATACTTAATAATCAATACTTAATCCAAATTAGGGTCGCGGGGAGGCTGGCGCCCATCTCAGCCGACTCTGGGCGAGAGCAGAGTACACCCTAGACAGCTTGCCAGGCCATCGCAAGGCAGAAACACGCTGACGGCAACTCAACAGTCTACCCATTACAAAAATCAGCAATGGTTCTTTTACATGCCTCTCACCACAGACAGTGAGAGACATGGCTGGCCTTTGATAACCCAATTTGCTGTACTGGGGGGACAGCAGTGACAACTTGGTGATAGTGGGGCTTTAACCCCTGACCTTCGGTTCAGTAAGCCAGCACCTTAACCACCGTGCCACCACTGCCCGGGATTTTTTATAGCATAATTTATAAATTTATTAATCTCCAGTAATTTATTTGTACTATTCTCTATTTAAGAATATTTATGCAAGACATTGTATGTTACACAAGCTATACAATAATGTCTCTATATCTCTGGTTTCCTATCCAGGGTCTTGCCTTGTACACTGTGTCTCAGAATAAGTTCCAGGTCCCTGACAGTTAAAAAAAAATCTTATTCACTATTCATGAATCAGATAAAAGACCACTGGCTCATCCCAAAACCTTAACCTTTACACAATTCCCCCGGGATCAATAAAGTATTCTGATTCTGATTTATATCTTTCATATAAATTGGTCATGCAAATTTTAGTTACAATATTTACAATAGTAATTTAATAGTAAATAGTAAAAGTTTACTATTGTAAATATTGTAACTAAAATTTGCATGACCAATTTATATGAAAGATATAAATCAGAATCAGAATACTTTATTGAAAATCCGCCAAAAGGACCAAAGTCTAATTATTGTCTAGAATTAAATGGGCCTCACAATAATTTTAAACAAATGCCAATCATGTTGTCACCTGGAGTTGTTTTTTTTTAGTTTTTTTGTTCTGTTAGTTTTTTTGTTTGTTTGTATTGGGGTTTTTTTGTTTGTTTGATTTTACTGTTCCACCCCATATTGTATTTTCAACTTACAATTGAGTTCTCATTAGATGGGAGTATTATCAGGAGTGATACCCCCCAAAAAAATGCTTGTTTATTATGATTTCCCCCCTTGCTATTGTTTCAGTGCAAGTGTAGATTAGTCGAATTCATCAGACACAGCAGGGCTTGCTATCTATGCATCACATGTTTCTCAAATCATCAAGGGGCCTTCTTGCACTTCTGTGATCTAATCTTTCACATTTTCAGCAGCATATTCCCTACAGAACACACCACTTATTTACATCCCACAAACATCCTTAACTTTCATTACACACACTCCAACACACCACACATCAGTTCATCTTCCTCAATAATCCAAAGCACTTGAGGCAGCAGCTTACTGCCGGGATGCTCGCTAGCCAAAAAAAGAACCGAGTCAGTATCATCTCTCAGAGCATTTTAACATCATGTTTAATTCAAGGGAACATGCTTTATTTATTTCTCTTTTTATTTTTATTTTTCACTCAGTTTCACTCTCTACCTGTCTTTTTCTCTCTATCCTTGTTGTCTCAAAGAACTGCTGAGGCCTGACTGTGACATAGTAGGAAATCAAAGCTCTACCCCTCCCTTATGGTAAAGGCAGAGGCAAACACACACACACGCACACATGCACACACAAATCCTTCAAATCCTCCCTGGCCCTAACACCAGAGGAGTCATATTGAGTTCTGCTTCTTGGCGTCTGATAGCATTCTCCACGGGCTACCGTGGAAATCAGATAGGACCCTGGGAGTTAAAAAAGGCATCGCAAGCATCTAGAACAGAGGCAGACACACTCGACTGTACACTCTCAAACCCCCACTACCCATCAGCTCTAATACACTATCATATACATACATACAATCAAGTGCATAGAGAGACAGCAATATAGGCTTGTTGTATTTGTTCTTGTTGTACACCACACCTTGTGATACACTATTTTACCAAAAGTATGAGAACACCTGACCATTACAGCCACATGTGGACCTTCCCCAAATTGTTCTTACAAATTTGTAAGCAAGAATGTGTTTACATATTATAGTATTAAGATTTTCCTTCATTTGCATTAAAGACCCCAAACCTGCTAGTTTATGACAGTACCCTAGTTGACCACATCTGCACAGGAATGCAGTAAAATCTAGTTTAAAAAAGGTATTATAACGTGAGTAACAACTATATATTAATACTTGTGATTTTGGAATGGCTACATGGGTTAAGAATGGGCAGAATGGTTAGGTCCTCACGTGTTTATATTGTACTATGTTTGACACATGATAGCACCAATGTGGGATAATATCAGCATTTATTCAATCATGCCATTTTCTATGATCAGGAATGAGATGGCAACCTTGTAGACACACAAGGAGGGATTTCCAGTCAAATGTTCAGATAAGTTACAAATACAATTAATCTAACTTGTTAGTGGCCATGAACACCTATGTGAGACACATGGTCTGTGTTGAAGGATCTAGGTGTTTGATGAGTCAGAGCAAAAAAAAAAGGTCAAGTGTCTGTCACAAAACAAAGCTCACACATTACAGCTCAGCACATCACTAATGGACAACACAAAACACACTCCACATCTTTCTACCTCCCTGCTTCCTTCCCTCTTACTGAACTGCTCTCCCTGTCCCAATGTTCCAGTGAAATTAGCTGAAATTTTCAGTGGTTGATCGTTGGCTCAGCTGAGTTGGCATTTAATAAAAACACTGACCTCTCTTTCATCTGATGGAGAGTACTATTAATGGTGAGAGGGAGTAGGACAAGCCCAACTTAGATTTCTGCAAGCTATTGATTGGGCCGAGTCTGTTGATAAGTGCAGAGAAATAAGTGTGTGCAAAAGAAAAATAGAGGATACGGTAAATAAAGGGGGATATTATTTATTATATATTAAAATATTTTCCCCAAGGAAAAAAGCCATAAAGAGGATGTCAGGTATAGGGAAACACACACACACACACGCACACACACGCACACACACACACGCACACACACACACACACACACACACACACACACACACACACACACACACACACACA
>JBCNYH010000001.1:23244229-23255664 GCA_039654325.1 Tandanus tandanus
CTGGACCTCACTGCTTAGGCTGCTGCCCCCGCGACCCGACCCCGGAAGAAGCGGAAGATGATGAATGAATGAATGAAGATAACTGAGTTACACTGATGATTTCATGCTCAGCCTAAAAATGTTTTTTATTTTTGGAAAGAAAATAAGAAAGAGACAGGATGCAAGTGCTAAAGCATAACAAACACTCTAAAAAAATAAATAAATAAATAAATAAATAAAAAAGCATGACCTTCTTAAAATCCCATGGGCCATTTCGAAATTTAATTAAGCCCAGTGACCATCTTAGCAAGGCTATAGCAGTGTGCTTTATTTCGTCAGCCCATTGAAAACATATCGTCATTTACAAGCAAGCCCTTGGGGTGAAGGAAAGTGTAGTGACAAGGGTGTTATGTTAAGGCAGCCAAGAACAACTTGTCTTATTCATGGCATAATGGCAGGGTCAAAGGAAGGCCAGGACCATTACATTCTGCAGTCATTCAGTATGAATTCCACATCCGACAGATCCGTGTCCATGATTGGCAGATTGGCACCCACAATACTCTGCCCACTGGGCCACTGCTAATCCAGTAAGTGATAGACCTGAGTCCACAGAGTCACTCTGCTGCATGAGTAAAACAAATCCAACCTCTAGCTGTTACTAGCAGCTATCTTTGAGCATTGAGGTATAGTCCAATTTCAGATTATAGAAACAGACATTAAAGTTATAAGAATTTAGAAAGATTTTATTAATTATTTATTGCATTATTTATTTAATTAATTATCAATTGCATTGGGCATTAAAAAAATAAAATGAAATAATTGAAAAAGACACTAATCATTAATGCTGTATAGATAAATACATCATTATCAGAACTCTCTCTTTTGTTCCCTCTATTACATACTCTTGTGTGTGTGTGTGTGTGTGTGTGTGTGTGTGTGTGTGTGTGTGTGTGTGTGTGTGTGTGTGTGTGTGTGTGTGTCTTTTACTTCACCAGTACTACTTACTCTTTTAATTCTTAAAAATGGGAACATATTTTTCACGTATGAAAATCATACCTAAGTCAGAGAGGATTTCCCATTTTGTTAAACTAGCTTAAAGTAGAAATGACTACTTTAAGCAGATTAGTGATGATTTAAATAGCTATATTGACTCAGAGCTATCCAGCTCTAGGCCAGGACAGGGTGTAATGCACATAAAATCTCCCAGCCTCAAAAAAGGTCTATTTGCGGGAGCTGATGATTCACACTGGCAGCACTAAGCAAAAAGTCAATTAACTGAATTAACTGAAAGATTTTTTCCCCTTTGAGACATTTTTAAGCACATAATCCAGAGAAAGTGGAAAGAGACATGGAAAGAGACAACATCACTCTGGAAATTATATAGTGCAAGTAAACAAAAGGAAGTGATCTTCAGCACATGTGCTTTGCATGAAAATACTTCCATAAGTCATAAAGACACTGAGCTCTGTCAAATTATTTAAATTTCCCCAACATGATTACTACTCAGGGTAACCATGCTTCTTTCTATACCTATACTTATTGGTTATTATGATAGTGTACCATAAACCTAATCATTCGAAAGAATAAGATAGTACACTCACAGGTTTAAGAGAAAGCGTCTTTATCTTTTGAAAAAGATATACACATAAGGTATCACATAAGGCAAAAAAAAAGATGACTGAACACACACACACACACACACACACACACACACACACACACACACACAAACAACTCACTGATGTGGAAGTAGAAGCAGGCCTATACTGAGGGAAGAGACCACAAGGTCAGTGTCGTTCCAAATGAATGGTCAGTATCAGAGGACAGAAGAAACTCAATGACAGAAAACAAAAATCAGATTCTCTCACCCATTGCCCAGTGCCCCTGTTTTCTTTTGACCTGTTAAGCTACAGAAGTTTACCAAAAAAATGTGTACAATATTTCTTAGACTTTTTAGAGGTTTTATATTTGAAGCATAAAACAGCGGTTGCCTTTCTAATACAATTCTCTTTGTGTTTTCACATTTTATTCTACAGAGTACCTTCTTACCATTAAAAAAACAGATCACAGCATCTTATCAATACCCTCTTAATATGATCAATCAGGGTAAACAGATTAACTGAGCCTGTGAAATACAGACATTCACTAATTATCATTCTGATTTCGTTCTCAAGTCCATCGCACAATGATCAGCTTATCCACATTATTGTCTCTAAGTAGCTTTAATTCTCGGAAAATGTTCTTATTTATAAATCATGTCTGGAGCAGGACTAGTCCACAATACTCTTTTTCTATCACCCCACCCCCCACCCACCATTTACAAAGATAAATAATGTTCTTAATGTTATATTTTATGACTTGTTATAAAATGTAAACATCGACTTCATGCAGGCCTGAAGTAAAGTATATATATTTGTTAATTTGCATAAAATTATTTATGCAAAACAGAAAATGGGTATGCAACGGGAAGAAAGGTTAAATAATTTCATTTGAATATAATTTAATATTACTTTAATTTAAAATGGCATTACTTTATTATTATTATTATTATTATTATTATTATTATTATTATTATCCTAAAAAAAAATTTTTCTTGGTAAATTCTTAAATATTTAATAACTAAAGCACTGTGGCTCATTAAACCTATGAGTAAGTTGCTCTTTCAACTGTTATGTGGACAAATACCACAACAGAAAAATATATCATACCTAATACTCTAAGATCCCAGTAGTTTTATTTGAACATTTTAATAGAAACTACCAGTACAATTGACATTATCATGGAAGAATTTGGAACAAAAGCATACTTATATTAGTCATGTGTACATATTATTATATCAGAAAAATATATGAATGCACACCTACTAGATACTACTGGTAAGGAAACACATTTAATAAGTGGTCCTACAGTATAGTAGTTGAGCGTCAATGGCCTAAAATAGTTTAAATTAATTATTACAATGACCCTAACAACTGCCATTTAGACTCAAGAGCTTCATACTCCCTCGTTATTACCTTTATGTTCAAAACAACCATATTATTTTCTAAATAATACTCAGTATCTTGAATAATGGGGGGGAAATGCATGGCCTGCATTACTCACTGACTCACTCACTCTCTCACTTACCGAACCGTTTAATCCTACTAGGGTTGCAGGGGTGGCTGAAGCCTATCTCAACTGACACTGGGTGGAGGCAGGGTACACCCTGAAAATCTCAACAGACCATCGCATGGCCAACACACACAACCATACAGACTCACATCCACACCTAGGGGCAATCTGGAACAGCCAACAGCTGTAAAGCCAGAGTACCTGGAGGAAACCCACACAAGCACAGGGAGAACATGCAAACTCCACACAGATACGCTACTGGATTGGAGTGCAATGAAGCAGAAGTGCTAACCACTATGCCACCATGCCATCCTATGCATTACTCATTACTTTATAAAATAGTTTGATTATTTACATTGCTGATTCAATTAGAAGGAAAGAAGAAAGGAAGGAAGGGAGGAAGGAAGATAGGAAGGAAGGAATGAACGAATGAACGAATGAACAAATGAATGAAGAAATTCAAGTCAGCTGTGTAAATCTACACGTATTTTCAATTTGACTTAACAGTTCTAGGGGACCCTTAAAAATCCTACATCAAACCCTGCATCCTTCAGGAAGCTTTGACTTCATAAGGATCTGTCTCTGATGTGGCCTGTAAGGGTTTGCGCTCCTCAAGCCACTATAAAATCTCTAACTATGCTATGCAGCAAAAGGGAAACAAAGATGCACTAGGAAGTGCTTATGGTATGCTATGTTTTGAATGATTTAAGGATGTCAACTTCAGCACTAGGGACCCACTTCTCTGCACATGTCTTTTCTTGCTAATGAACAAATAATTCATGAGTTGGATCAGGTTGGCTGAGAGTAACATTATGAGCCTGCATTGCAAATGAGGGTTATCCCTCAAGATGCTTTGAGTTTAAATAAGGGTTGGAGTTTAACTGAGTTAAATTTACAGTGATGCGTGAAAGAAGTTGTGAATAGATCCTAATGCTTTATCTGTTCAAATTGACACTACAGAAGACCAGAGAGATTAGCTAGGCTGCATCACTTTTTAGAACTGTTAAAGGGTTCTGTCCCTCAGGGGAAATCTTCAAGGTTCCATGGAGAAGCCCAAAACAGATTGCTCCATGTAAATCCCTTTTTTGGCTGAATGAATCCTTAATGCATATGACCTTTTCAGGTCAAACTGGCCTTTTTATATTTTTATATACTAAAGAACCCTATGCTGGATTACTGATCCGAAGGCCTGGGTTCAAGCCCCACTGTCACCGGGTTGTCACTGCTGACCCCCAGTGCAGCTAACTGGGTTATCAAAGGCCAGTCATGTCTCTCACTGTCTATGGTGAGAGGCATGTAAAAGAACCATTGCTGTCGTTCGTAAAAGTAGGCCATTGGGTTGCCATCAGCGTGTTTCTGCCCTGCGATGGCTGTCCTGGGTGTACTCTGCCCTTGTCCAGAGTCAGCTGAGATGGGCACCAGCCTCCCCGCAACCATAATTAGGATTAAAAGGTTCAGAAAATGAATGGTTTCCTACATTTTTTTAAACATGAAAGATGTGATTGACTTATTTTAGCATCGTCTTCCTTTCTCTTTGCTACTCAACATGAAAAAGAACAAACATGCTCTTGGTGAATTTGCTTTAAAGCTACATCCCACTCTGCTTCTTTATTTTTTTTCAGATTTTTATTACACGTGATATATTTTCAGCATTCTTAGCCGAAAATTAAAGCAAATCTGCTTTACTTTAATCTGCTTTAATTTCACAAGTGGTGAAATATCAACTGACTTCAAAAACCTAAGTGGCACAATGATACAAAGAGAGGAATTCATTCTGTATTGCATTACCTCCATGTCCTATTTGCACTTGTGCCTGATTACACACACTTGCTGGTAGAGTCCCCAGGCATGAGCAGGGCTTTTGTGTGTCTTTACTGTTCCAGAGAAACACAGATCTATTCAAGGTTTCAAATATTAATTTGTGTCTGAAAGCCGGAATGGCTTAGGAATAGTACAGTAATTGGTAAGCAGAAAAAAATGACAAGGTTAATTATAAACCCTTGAACCCTTGGTATATTTCTAAGATTGTTTACTCTTCTTTTGTGAAAAGTAAAAGAAAACAACCTGTACGGTCACGTTCAGTCCAGCCCAGCGTCAGGCTGCACTGTTGTTGTGCTTTTTAAATTAGCACAGCCCTAAAGCTGGCGCTATAGGCCGATCACTTTGACACTGCACATAATTAAAGCAAACCACAAGCTGCGCTACAGAATTCCTCTGGGTGTGTTTGACAGAAAAATGATTGCACTACATGAGAACCAAAAATAGGAGAACTTCATACACAGGCCTGGCCCTGAAAGCTACAGCAGCTCGATGTACACACCAAATTCATCAACTAATTTCAGTTGGCTACATAATATTAGGTTCTATAACTGGAGTACCATAAGTCGTCTATATTTTTTAGTCTAAGCCTATTTGTAATACGACTTTCTGTGTGTAAGAGCTAATGGTAACACATGAGCAGGAACAAAGCATGCCTTGAAGGGGTTGCTAATAGCAACATGCAAGAGGAAAAGCTGCTGTAAAAAGAGTCTGCACTTTGGAGCTTACTACACACACTTCTCTGAGATCAGCTAATACACTGCTATTACACTGAAAAAAGATGACAAATAATGATAAAGTGTCAAGAAACAAAGTAACTACTATCTTTTAAACTGCTGTTAATAACTGTAGTTCTGTAGGAACTCGGTGAGAATTCTATACTGTAAGATTAGCCTTGTTTCTTTTACGAATTAGGATTATAGTGGAACTTCACTCAGAGGCGTTAAACTTTATTAGTTCATTAACTAAACGCGTGTGTGTGTGTGTGTGTGTGTGTGTGTGTGTGTGTGTGTCTCAAGGAAAGCCCAGCACGTGAAATAGCTGAAGATGTGAAATAAGCAAAATGAATAAATAAATACACATAACAGAAGAGAAAGGCACGAGAGTATACAAGTACAACCTGTTAAAAACAGTGTATGAGTGGGACAGCAACACGTGAACTTGGAGGCACCGCAAACTGTGGCGACCAAAACAAATCGCCGTCGTGTTGAGTATTTACTTAGAGAAGCATGCTCTTACCGAATCTTAAAACATGTGGCATCCCACGAGAGTATCCCACACACAGCAGAAGCAGCAATAGGATCTTGACGGATCGCCTGAACCTCGCATGAGTTATCAGCGGGGAAGTAATCTTCATGATGCCTGCAATGTCCAGCGTTTAATTCCTTTGGATTGCAAAACTCCCCGCAAGATTTGCTCTTTAGTCGTCTAGGATGAGTGAAGGCCAGCGCTCAGAGATCACGGCATGGTCACGGAGGAGTCGCGCGCTAGAGTCCCGCATCCGTTTCGAGAAAAGCGCCGTGTGTCCTTCCTTCTCAATGCACCAAGGAATAGGCTTCCGACTCGGCAAGCGGCGGGCCATCCATGTCAAGCGGCACGAGTCTGTGCGAAATCCATGCGCGAAGAGCCTGAAACAGAGCAATGAGAAGGAAAGAGGAGCTTCACCACGAGTCGGGTAAACTGGCGCGGATCGCGGGAGGTGAAGTGATAGCTTTGTGCTTGAGCTCCGCTCTACTAATGCAGGCGGTGTGCTGCACTGCTGCGCTCCTTCTGACGTCGAGTCGAGATCAGCGGCGGCATGAGAGACACAGCGGGACACATCGGACATGCCTAACTGCCGCCGATCACCACACATCGATCCGCCTCGATAAATCAGCTCGAAACACGGCTCTGTCCTGCCGCGTCGCCTGCCACCAGCAGTCCTCGGTAATCTCACACATTTTCTCATCAGATGTGGCCCGTGAATCTAGTGTGTCGTAAAGCTATAAAAATCGATCTGTGGATTTTGGACTATAGCCTAGACCCCGTAAACAGATCCAGAATAAAGATCAAGGCAAAAATAAATAAATAAATAAATCAACAGTTTGTATCAAGGTTGTTGTGTTGGCCCTGGAGAGTTTCGGCTATAAGCCACACACAGCACGCACGTTGTTGTGGGAAATAAATGCTCCCGTATAGTTAATAAAGCTCTGAATGATTCATTATAAGAAATAAAGAGTTTAAACTATAGTTAAGCAATGGTAATAAGAGATGAATAACGGAATCAAATCTTTATTTTAGCACTCGTACTTTTGGACTGTTTATGCTATCAAAACTGTGTGTGTGTGTGTGTGTGTGTGTGTGTGTGTGTGTGTGTGTGTGTGTGTGTGTGTGTGTGTGTGTGTTTAGTTGGCATTACTTGACCTGACCGGTTTACTGGGAGATGAAAAGTTGCCTTTAGGCTATAGTAAACAATAAGCTAGTATTACAGGCTTCCTGGCTTTGTTTAAAATTTATCATTAGGATGTGTGAGGTTTGAGTTAAAAAAATAAATAATGACATTAAAATATGGTGTAACAATGCAGACTGTTTACTTAAATGATCCAAAGATTTTGACGTCGCCTCAAAAAAAGGTGAAAGGCGGAAAGGATTTCAGGACCATGGACAGCGGTAGCGAGGCCTACAGGAAGACATCTCTAAGATCTTTATAACAGAGACCAGTTACATACAAATGACTGTTTTTTTAACCCTGTAAATATAAAATGTAATAAGAAACCATCCAGTTCCTTAACCTAGTCCAATCATATCGCTTATTAACATGGCCTGTTTCTGTGCGCGTCAGGAACATGGATATGAGTGATAGAGGATTTCTCAGCTGTCACTTCGTTGTCGATCGACATTTTCTGCTTGCAGTGGATGTGAACGGAAACCTGGGTGTTGATTTCTATTAACACGAACTGTGAATCTGCACTGTTGTCAGTAGCCAAT
The DNA here is from genome assembly GCA_039654325.1 of Tandanus tandanus. Classification (NCBI taxonomy): domain Eukaryota; kingdom Metazoa; phylum Chordata; class Actinopteri; order Siluriformes; family Plotosidae; genus Tandanus; species Tandanus tandanus. The sequence goes on from JBCNYH010000001.1 coordinate 23,252,105, forward strand.
GTTCCTGAGTGTCATTTTAGGATATGTTTTCTGCTTTTTGCATATTAACGCATTTCACACCGCCTGCAGACCTTGTACATAAATGGTTTAAATGGCCATTTGATACATGTGGTATTTGAAACTACACAGCTTCAAGCTTATTATTAATAGCACAGGGACATGCAGCATTTAAAAGCCGCCCGTTTACATGTTTTCATCGTTGAAGATTTCCTAATGCGTAGGCTATATCTCCCTCGAGTACTGAAGTTTTTTTTTTTTTTTTTTTTTTTTTACTGCTTAAAATTTAAGTCTTAAAACAAAACATTCCAAAAAAGTGAAGATTTTCTTCAAAGTCGCCAGATGTGAAAAGAAATCACAGCAATGCCTAATTCAGCTCTCTGTTTTGATACAGACAGTGGGAGCGGTGAAGGAGCGCACTCCTTGAAGCGTCCATAAATTATACCTGTTTTGGGGGGTTGGCACTGGCACACTGGCACACAACTCTTATCCTATAATAGATTTCTGGCTTACATCAAACTCCACTACCGATCCTATTAAAAGCGCACGTTTTAGTTTAATTTCCGGACAGAAGTCTTCATACTCATCGCCTTTGACCTCATGGCCAAAAAACTGTCACATGCTTTTTTTTATCAGCTAAATCTGAGTAGCTATGTTAAGTAAGCAGGGGAACTCAGATATGTGCTCACAGGTTTAGTTTTAGTAAAATATAAATGGATCATTTAAGCAGATCCGTGTCGGTGCGCTGACAGTCTGTATGTTATGCTGGGTTTTTGATCACATCGTGTTTCTCTACCTTAAATGATTGGGTTTGTTGAGGGGGGATGTGGGTGGGGGTGTGTTGGGGAGATCACCAATTCAGGTTCACGCAGTCACGCACCACTGGTTATTAACTATCAATCATAGATGTCCGAGCTGTTTAACACGTCATCACGAAGAGAAATTGTCCGATCTGGTTTAGAAGTTTAAACCTCATTTAAGTGTGCGTCGTTTTTACGAAAGGTTTTAAACCGCAACATGAGTCACAAGTTACCGGATCGGAAGGGCGTCATTCACATGTGTGACATTTCACTGCTTTTTTGATGGGTGGCACAAAAAAACTGTCAGTTCTTGTAGTTCTAGGTGAATAAATAACGGGAAAGGATTAGGCACTTACCTGCTTTGGCAGAAGCAGCGCGAGCTGGAGAGCAGTAACAAAGCCGGGAGGAAGTAGTTGAGCTGTTCCGTTGGAGCGGAGAGGAAAGCGCGCGCTCAGGCTGCTCTCTCCTCTCCGCGTGCGGCCCGTGGACAAGCCACGCCCCCTGTTGGCCAAAGCGCACGCTGCTTAAAGACACGCGCAGACTATCCGGGGTGCGACGCATCCTCCGGGTGTCTTATTCTGGAAACAGCACAATTAACACAGATGTTTTTCCTCTACGTGTCCTTCTAGGGAAATAATCAAGTGGGATGCCAGATTTTCTCATTTTATGTATAAAGGGTGCGATTGGAATTTCTTTTTGTTTGTTTGTTTGTTTGTTTGTTTGTTTGTTTGTTTGTTTTGGGGGTTTTTTTTGCTTTTTATCTTAACGATCTGCATTATTACTATTAATGTAATAAAGTCCGTGGTGGCTCAAAGGGTTAAGGATCAGGGTTATCAGGGTTCGATCCCTAGTACCTCCAAGCTGCCACACCCTCAATCCTATCAGCCCTAACTATCCACATCTATCCCCCATTGAAGTGTGGAGAAGATGAGAAGAATGAAGGAAACTATTAATATAATAGTGTGATATTTAAATGTTTTCAAGGAGAGACAAGGGTAGCTCAGTGCACAGTAAAATCCCTAGTGTTAAATTAACACCCAGAGTGTTCATTTGAGTCCAGTTCGACATATATAAACACTGTAGGGTGCTAATTCAACACTCTAGGTATTAATTCAACACTGGGGATTTTGCTGTGTGAGACAGAGGACAAAAAGGGCACTGGGCAGTGGCATGACATACCCTGGGTGCAGTGGCTCTCACTCACTCATTTGCTAAACCGATTACTCCTATTAGGGTTGTAGGGAGGTCAGAGCCTATCTCAGCCGACACCGGGCAAAGGCGGGGTACACGCTGAACAGCTCGACAGAACACAGACTCAACCAATCACTCTCGCACCTAGGGGCAATCGAGAATATTCAGTTAGATCATTCTACATGTCTTTGGGCTGTTGGAGCAAACCAGAGTACCGAGAGAAAACCCATGCGAGCACAGGGAGAACATGAAAACTACACAGAAACGCACAATCCCGGGACTCAAACCCAGGACCTTGCTGTGAGGCGGACATGCTATCTGCTGCACGACTATGCCGCCCGGGTTGCAGTCAGCTGTAGGAATTTGTTTCTTGGTGAAAAATAGATGGCAAGGCGCATTTGATCTTTACTGCTAAGGACTGCATTGTTTGACTAATTTCATAGTTGCTTTCAAGTTTGCAGAGCTTGAGATCAGGTACAAAATGTTTGTTAAGTTTGCATGGGTCTTCGCTGCCTTGAACCTCAGGTTATTCTCTGTGTGGAGTTACTGTGCATGTTCTCCCTGTGTCCTCATGGGTGTCCTCAGAGTTCTCAGATTTCTTCCTACCTCCAAAAAATACCATAAGATGGACTGGCTACACTAAATTGCCTATAGGTGTGAATGGGTATGTCTGTGTGTGTCACATATAAGATGTGTTTCCACCTGACACACAGTGTTCTCAGGACAGGCACCAACTTTACCGTGACCCTGATTAGGATAAAGTGGTTACTGAACATGAACAGACAAATAATGTAAGTGTATCTAAGGAGACACATAGAGAACTCACTGAAACATAGATGACTCAAATTGGAAAGAGCAGTGCCCTGCTGTGCCCTGGGTTGGTAAGAGCACTCTAACAGGTGGTAACAAATAATTAGGTCTCCTTTAAGAATTGGGCTGCATTTATATTTGTTGCTTCATGAAGAATACATGGCCACATACTATAAAAAGCATTGTTGTATTGACTTCACCTTTGCTCCACAGTTTCAAATAATCCAGGAATTTTGGACATGACACACAGCAATGATTATTTAATTCATTCATTCATTTATTCATTCATTCATTTTCTAAGCTGCTTATTCCTTATTAGGCTCACTGGGAGGTTGGCACCCATCTCAGCCAACTCTGGGCAAATGCAGGGTACATCCTGAACAGCTCACCAGGCCATTGTAGGGCCAACACACATACAATGATAATTCTCCTACAGTTATTTAAGATTTATTAGGGCTATGTTAAACTGTGTTGTAAAAGAGTAACAAACCTCTCTGAAATCAAATGTCAGAATTGGGGTGGCAAGGTTTATTTCTGTTCTGTGCAATTCAGACGGTCATGCCCCAGAGTAAAGTAATAAGGAACAAACAGCATTTAATGCATGTCAGATGTTTATTTTTATTGTTAATGGATAACTGATTGATTCATGTGGTAGTACATATAGTACAGAGTAGTATATAGTACAGTGTGTGTGTGTGTGTGTGTGTGTGTGTGTGTGTGTGTGTGTGTGTGTGTGTGTGTGGTGTGTGTGTGTGTGTGTGT
>JBCNYH010000001.1:23264177-23289094 GCA_039654325.1 Tandanus tandanus
TGTGTGTGTGTGTGTGTGTGTGTGTGTGTGTGTGTGTGTGTGTGTGTGTGTGTGTGTGTGTGTGTGTGTACTTGTGCATGTTCATGACCATGTGAAAGAGTGAGGGAGATGGGGAGAGGAAGGGGGAGAGTAAAATGCGGCACCGTAGTTTTATCTCTCTAGGAATCACATGCCTTCTTTCATTTAGAAACATGGTCTCAGACTTTTCACTTTTTATGAATTGGTGTTGCACTGCCAAGCTAATGGACATGCGCAAGATCCTTTCTCCAGTCACACATCTTGTCACTGTAAACAAACACATGGACTGTATTGACAAAAACACAAAATCAAAAGAAGATGTAAAACAGGTGAACATGAGATATGAAGCCAATGAGCTGGGGTGGTTTCACTGGGAAGCTTTTATATTCAGCCAAAATGAACTAATAATGGAATATAAAACATGTAGGGATAGCTTTACTATGTGGGACAATATAATGTGTGGGCACAATCCTAAAATAGGATAGGACCTGATAGGTGTGGTCAAGGTTGGGTGATCTAGAAAAAATTTTCTACCAAGAGCCATACAATATTTAGGTTTGTAAATCATGCCTATATGCTACTGCCTCATCAATGGGCGCCTTTAACAATGAATGTGGTCTTTACAGGTGAAACTCAGTGCTCAAACTTAATTTAATCAATCTAACAGGGCACACCTGAGCAATAAGAAACATGTCATTCACATTATCCAATAGTTTGATTAGGTGAAGCAATGGGTGGTTCAAAAGAAAGGTGCAGTGATGTTAATTGTTTAAACACATCTATGTGTAAATATTACGAAAGTTGACATTTATTACATATTCTTTTGATTGCAAAACCAAATGACTTTAGTGTATTGAAAAACTAAAGCATTAGCCTTACAATTCTAATATAGAGATGTAGGCACTGCCTAAAAGCGGAGCTCCCATACGATTTCTCTTACTTGACAAGTTTTTTGTAGGAACTCTCAAACCCCAAACGTATCCTACATATATCAAGATTAGTTCATTTTATAATAACTTGTTTATAGAAGGGAATAAAATTGAGGAAACCAAGCAGGCAATCTTAGTCTCGACATGTAAAGTACACCATTCGGAAACCATAGGATTAGAGAACATTTCATCAACACAATAATATATTTAGTTGTTTATTTATTTCACGTCATTAACAATGACCCAACTATACACCTCTTGTTCTCTTTATTGCTCTCTTCCATAAAATTTCAAGATATAAAATCTGTTTAGTAGGGATGCTTTAATAATTAAAAATGTTCACATTTTATTCTGTTTGTATATTTGTATTCAGCGCCCTTGTATCTGTTTTTAAAAAAATATTTTTCCTTCCTATGTTTCAAACTCGTATGATGTATACGTTTTTACATTAGACGTGTTGCTACATCTGACATCACATATGTACGCAACACTTTCCAGACCGCGCATACACAGGTTCCCATGTGTACACATATGCCAGAAGGACGGACGGACGGACGTACGTTATAGGTTTTTCTTGACGTTCCAAAAGCAATCCGATGGTAAAATGCTTTTTCCTTATCAAAGGTGCTTCACTCACGCGGCACTTCACAAGCTTCACTAATACTTATAGAGTGAATGGTATCTTGTGTTCATAACGGTTATTTATACTACAACCCTATTAAAACCTTTCAGCTGGTTTTGATGTGAGATTGCTTTAATAAGGTCTTTTGACAGCAGAATCTTCTGCTACATCTCTAATGAGGCCTAAATGTACACCACTGGCCCACATGAGGACAAAGTTGGAGCACCCTACAGACTCGATCAGCTCTTGCTCTCACAGTCTGTCATGTCACTTACTGGAATGTGTCTCCTTAATGTTACTGTGGAAACGTGCAAGCACTGTGGGTGAAAGATAGATCGTTAGATGGCAAACCTGAATACTCACCTAGCACCTTTACACATACAATGGTTAAAATAAAAAACAAATGCAAACTATGGTTATGGTTTATGGTATAAAGATATAAGGATGTTTTATGATTATAAAAGTGCTTTAACAGTCAAAACTTGGCTCACCCTGAGCTACGGATGTTTTTCCTTGTATTTCCCAATTGTCTTGAAATGTATTTCTCTTTAGTAAAAGCAAAATTACTGTCTAGGAAGACACCCATCATTTTCTTTGTTACTACACAAAACATCACATTGGTATATTTTTTCCCTCTGATAAATGATAACTTTTTTATTCCTCCCATCTTCACCTGTCAGGTACAGTGTGAGCATAGACAGAGGCATCATCATCCTTATATTCATTAAAGACAACGAACTGATTTACATAATCAATAGCTATCAGTCCTGTTTCCATAGCTCTGCTGCACTGTACTCTGCTTTCAGGCTGGATGTAAGTGGCCTAACACCTGCTCATCTCTAATCCAAGCTTCAACTGAAGAATTGCTTTTGTCATTTATGAAGTAAAGTAGGAGTTAATGATCCAGTCTTTCAAAACTTGGCTCACTCTCAGCGAGTGGGACACTGGCTGCTTTTCCGAGTGTTTTATAATTGTCTTGAAATGCATTCCTCTTTGGTAAAAGAACTTATCGGTAGCTCGGAATGCAATAATCTTGCTCACAGTATCCAATGCTCAGGTATATGTTGTTGTTGTTATAATAAAAACTCTTGTACACTCTCTTATTATATATTTTATACAGCAATTAATAACAGAGTTAAATAATTAAATCCCAATACATTTTGATTTAATTCTATACAATTTACAAGGCAGCATGGTTGTACAGCAGACAGTATTGCCTCTGTACAGTTCCAGGGTCCCATGTTCTGTCCTGAGTCTTGGATTACTGTCTGTGCAGCTTTTTTGTTTCCTCTACGTGTCCATGCAGATTTCCACTTGATTGGCTACTTAATGTATGTTGTGACCTGTGATGCACTGGCATTTCATTCAGGGTATAATCCTGCTTCACATATAGTGTTCCTGGGTAGACCTTGGATCTGTGCAGTTGACCAGAATTAAGTGGTTACTAAAAATGAAAGTCCAAGTTGGTGTGCATCAAGGTTCTGAACTGAGGCCTCTTTTATTCATCATTATGTTGGAGGCCCTGTCAAGAGACTTTCACACTTTCTGCCCATGGGAGGTAAGTTATGTGGATGACCTGGTCATACTATCAGAGTCTCTTGACGGTGTTTTGGAGATGCTGCAGCTGTGGAAGTCAGGGCTCAAATCAAAGGATTTGAGTGTGAACATGGGTAAAACCAAGTCAATATTCCGTGGTCCCAAACTGAACTACTTAAAAGATTTAGGCAAGTACCCCTGCAGTGTCTGTCATAGTGGTGTTGAAACCTGGGAGAAGTTTAGATAGCTGTTACCATCCTAATGAAATAAAGTTTGTCACTCTCAACTTGCGGAAAGATCTATGACTCTTGTATGCATTAAGTTTTGCTCTATAGAAGTGAGTGCTTGCCTCTGAAGATGAATGACCTACATAGGTTGAAAGGGAACGAATGTATGATGCTGAGGTGGCTGTGCTGCATCAAGCTGGAGGACAAAGTAAGCACCAGTGTTCTGCGTGATAGCCTAGGACTGTGAGACCTTGAGAGCACTCTTCAGTGTTGCCAGGTACGTTGGTTAGAGCAGGATAAGAAGAAGGAAGGGAAAGGAGGGCAGAAGAAGGAAGGGAAAGTCCAAAAAGACCTGGGAGGACTATATAAAAAGCTATCTTACAAATTTGGATGCAGTGTATGTATATGACAGGAAGACATGGAGAAGGGCAATCTACCATGTGGCAACAAACACGCAGTGGTGTGGCATGACGTAAATCGAGAGTAAGTGAGTGAGTAAGCCACCTTATCCCCAGTTAATCAGAAATTTGTGGATTACAGCTTGAAAGTTTGTATACACTCCAAACAAGTTAAAAATATACAAAAACTCCAAGCAATTCAAATCAAATCCAATCAAGTAAAAAAAATATTTATTAAATAATAATTTACATTGCGTTCATTATAATTCCTGGGGTGCAAAATAATCATGGCACTTGTTTTTGGTAAAAATAATTGTTTATTGATGAGGGATTTGTTTTTCTCTGAATAAATGTATTTTAATTCAACCTTTCTTATTTTTTTCAGTGTGAGATGAAGCTACTTTACTCAAAGGTGTATTTTTTTCTAAGCTTTTTTTTCTTTACAAGAGGTGCTAATAATTGTGGTTAATAATTGACCAAATGAGCAAATATGTCAATCAGGATCTTATATGAAACAGGATAACCCATCGCTGAAAGTGTATGTGCGAACAGGGTTGAAGAGTGAACATATATGAGTATTACATTCTTAAAATATACATACAAAATTATTGTACACATATAAATTAATAAATATTTTTAAATATGTAAATTGAAGAAAGCAACTGGCAATACACGCTTGGATTATAGTGTGTATCTCTAAGTGGAGACTTAAGCTAAACATTGCTCCTAATGTGAAAAGGGGATTGTAGCCATATATGGCATCTTCAAAGTCTAGTATCCTTCCTTCAGCTGCAGAGACTAGAGCCTTTATCTCAGTGAGACTGTGTGTACAGGGGGAAAACAAGAGATAAAAGAAAAAGAGATAGAAAAATTGCATGTACTATTTTCCATTTACTTTTCGCCACCCCCATCTCACCCCCTCAATAGGACAAAATTAAAGGTTTCTTCACAGTCTATAATTAGTCGACCCTGACACTAATTAGAAATACTCTGTGTGCATTGCCACTTCATATGAGAGCACATAAAATATCCTATTTTGTTTTCTTTTTTTTTCCACTGGAGGTGTCTATAGTCTATAGAATGGTTAAGAGGCACAGCAATATATATCAAGACACAGGACTAAGATATGGAGAAGCATACTGACTATGGGTCTGTTCAGCATGAGTACTGTATAGCTTTTTGCAGTCAGGAAAGTATCAAGGTCCATTACTGAAGATAGAGCTTCTGACCTCTGAACATGAACAGTAATTTCTCTTTCTTGCCCAGGTCCAAATAACATGGCAAAAAAATTACTCGCATATAGGTAAACAAGACCCTTGGATTGGTCTCTTCATCAAAATTCACTCATTGCCCACATGACATGGCACAACCTTTAAAGAAATGTCAAAAAGTAACACTTGAAGAAAGAAATTTCATTTAATTAAATGGACAAAGACATCTTCTGTTACCTTCACATAGGATGGATAAGTCAAAAACAAAAAAGTAGATTTTTTAAAAATTCCTTACACATAAGCAACAACTAAATTGGATGATCAATAGAATTATTTAACATTTTCTATACCCCTTATCCATTACAGCAGTGTAGACACTAAAGCCAATTCCAGCTGATTTCATATGAAAGGTAGGGTATAAGCTGAACATGTTATCAGTCCATACCAAGGCTAACACAAAGTTGAACAACCATTTACACTTGACCATAACAAATTAGTGCAGTTAACCTTATCTGCATGTCTTTGGCTGTGGAAAGGAAACCCACCCAGTCATGGCTTGAGAACACACAAACCTTGCATGGAAAGACCCATTCATCTGCTGGATTTGGACCCATAACCTTTTTATTATGAGGCTAACCACTACACCACCATGTTGCCCAATCTTTACACCAAGATATCTAATTCTACATAAAACCTGATGCTTTTTAAAGCATAGTTATGTACTGATGACATATTAGCTTTCAATCATCAGGTTTTCAAGGTTCAACACTCAATATGTTCCAAAAACTATAAGAACACTTTGATAGAGATGGAATTTCAAAAAGATCTGTTCCTCTGACAAGGATAAAATTACACTGAGAGACTTTGAGGGAGACTTTGATCAAGAATATAGGAGATACGCATGGAGTAAAATGTTGAACTACACCAAATTGCCAGCAGGTAAGAGGGTACATGAGGCATCAAACTGAAAGCCAAAGTGCATCTAGTCACAACAGCAAAAAAAAAAGCTGAGTAGATAGGAGAGCGATGGGAAAGGGATTAAAAATCTATCGATCTAGCACTGCAATCATCCCCTCACATTATATGAGCCCGTGTTTAATTCAGCTTTACAAAAGCTGAGAAGAGATTGAGGTAAAGAGGGTGCACTTGGGAATAAGGTGTGGAAAGAGATAGAATAGAGCAGTACTGTCCTGACGAATTGCCTCCTGCATTTAGAGTCTATCCTAACACATCTACTTTTCTACCTTCAAATGTCCCAACACACACACACACACACACACACACACACACACACACACACACACAATCTCTCTCTCTCTCTCTCTCTCTCTCTCTCTCTCTCTCTCTCTCTCTCTCTCTCTCTCTCTCTCAGAGTAGACTCAAACAGCTGTACCACTAGGCAGTACACCAATGTCATGAAGGGACATAGGCTCATTGCCAGAGAAATAGGTGAAAAATTGAAAAATTGGTGGGGGGAAAAAAACTGAAGTGATTATTTGTCTGTGTACTCAAAGTGAAGATTACTTTGAGCTTATACACTTTCAGATATGCTTTCAGCTCAGGCAGCAGCAGCCATCACTGTGAGCTGGCTGCACTGACAGAAGTGAGCTTTGTTCTTGAAAAGAGAGAAGTTTGATGCACTGTTCTGTGGTCACTGTGATTCTCTTCTGTACTCATATCTGTCTCTAACAATACTCTCTCTCCCTTTTGTTCACTGCTCCTTTTTTCCTCTGTGTATCCCCTGATCAGAGACATACCATCCTTTTCATTACTGAAATGATTTCGACAGCCTTCAAACAACATCCATGAGATATCATACTGCAACCTTCATGTAATGCTTGTTTACCATACTGACTGTCTAATATTCAGTCTCAAATACATTCTGTTAATTATTATTATTTTTTTAAATACCTTAAAGCCATCGAGTACTAGATAAATCCGAATAAAGCACATAAAGCATGTGCTGAAACTACAGTGCAATTCATTTTTATAGCACCTTTTACAAAACAAAATCACACACACTAGTGTATAAACCCCTGGTGAAAAAGACAAGGATGACTGAGCAAGAATAAAAACACTTCAGAAGGAGAAAAAAGCATTAGAAGTGACCCAGGCACAAGACAGGATGTCTATCTTTTTTCTGGCTGGCACTGGGAATAATATGCTCTTTCTATATTAAATCAGTTAACATGGAACATAGAACAAAATCAGCAAAATACTGTAAAACTAGGTCCCTAGGACTAGAAGTCTTTGCCATAATTTTTGTAAATTTGTCTCTGTATACCACCACAGTGGATTTGAATGTAACAGTCAGAATTTGACTGAAGTGCAGACTTATAGTTTTAATTTGAGGTGTTTAACAAAAACTCCTGCAATGGCCTGGCGAGCTGTCCAGGGTGTACTCTGCCCTCTCCCATAGTTGGCTGAGGTGGGTGCCAGCCTCCCCGGGACCCTAATTAGGATTAAGTGGTTAAGAAAATGGACGGATGGATGGGTGTTTAACGAAAATATTGCATTACCTGTTTAAAAAATAGAGTAAGCCCCCCCACCCATTTTAGAGGTTCACAAGTAATAGGACAAATGACAAGTAGTTTCAAGTGGACAAGTGGCCTGTTTCTTCATTAGTTTATGACAAATTCACTCACTCACTCATTTGACAAACCGCTTAATTCCATTAGGGTCACAGGGATCTCAGCCAACACTGAGCGAAGGTGGGGTACACCCTGAACAACTTGCAAGACCATCACAGTGCAAACACATGCACAACCATTCACACTCATGCCCACTGGCAAGATGCATGTCTTTGGACTGTGGGAGGAAAGCAGAGTCCCAGGAGGAAATCCACAAAGGCACAGGGAGAACATGCAAACTCCACACAGAAACACCCAAACCCAGGACTCAACCCAGGACCTTCTTGACATGAGACAGATGTGCTAAACGCTAAGCTCACAATCAATTAAGCAGATAAAAAGTTTGGAATTGGTTCCAAGTGTTGAATTTGCTTTTAGCAGCTGTTTATGGGAACTCAACAATATGTGTTCAAAAAAGCATGTCTATGCAAGTGAAGGAGGCCATCATAAGGCTAAAAAATACAAACCTATCAAAAGGATAGTTTAAACTTTAGAAATAAACAAATCAACAATCTGGTACATTCATAAAAAGAGGGAACACACTAATGAGCTCAACAACACCAGAAGACCTGGAAAAAGAATTCTATTCTTTTGTTGGTGACGAAAGACCTATTCACAACATCCAGTCAAGTCAGGAACACTCTCAATGACACAGGCTTATGGTGATCAAAGTTTACAATCAAGAGCACCTTTAATAATGTAAACACAGGAAATTTACCTCAAGGTGTAAACCACTGGTAACACTCAATAATAGAAAGGAGGAGGAAGGATTAGACATTACTAGAAAGCCTGCCCATGATTCTTTGGACAGATGAAAGGATAACTTGTATCAGAATAAGGGGAAGAGAAGAGTAAGGAGAGGAAAAAAGAAGAGCCTGTGATCCAAAGCATAACATGTCACCTGTTAAACATTGTGTATGGATTTTATTGAAAATGGGTCACTGCTGTTTATTGATGATGTGATTTCTGATAGAAGTAAAAAAAAAAAAACTAATTCTAAAGGGTATAGAACTATACTTTCTACTTAGATTCAGAAATTTTTTTCAGTGCTGATAGGAAGAGACTACATAGTACAAAGGGACAATGAATCAAAACATAGAGCAAAAGCAACCCGAAGGCTTTTTAAGACAGAACAGTTCAATCTTCAGAATGAAATAAGGTCCAGCCCCTCTCAAGATGGGTGGTTCCAGATCCCATGCTATGTGTCGAGGTGAGTCCGACTATATCTAGTCGGTATCTCTCAATCTCACAAACCAGCTCAGACTCCTTCCCTGCAAGAGTCAGTAGCCAAGGATTGATCCAGAACCAACGCCTTCGGCTACCACCCAGCTCACAAAGCACCCAACCCCTATAGCCCCTCCCATAGGTCTATGGGAGGGTAAATCTGTGTCTCCTCTTTGGGCCGTGCCTAGCCAGGCTCCATGGGCAGAAACCTGACCACCAGGCGCTCGCCATTGAGCCGCTCCCCCAGGCCTGGCTCCAGAGGGGGGACCCCAGTAACCCGTGTCCGGGCAAGGGAAACTGAATTCCTGATGTTTTTCTTTCCATGGGAGTCTTCTGAACCACACTTATAACTTATTATGATTATTTCTTCAATTTTGACAGTCTTGTTGTATGTTTCAGCATCAGCACTAGACTGAATATGATAGATCTGACATAATCAATGCTTCAGCTTACTTCAAAATGTGTATTTATATTGAAAAAATGAAAATTGACATTTACTCACACATAAGCAGCCATGAATAGGCCCTTTGCAGCTAGAGGTCACGTGCTTGGATACCATATAACAACAGCATGCTGGAGAGCAAGCATTCCTGACAAAAAACAAGCTAGACGAAGCTCAAGCATGTTATAAACAAAGGCTTAATTTTTCCTTTTTTTTTTAGAATACCAAAAAACAAGGACTGTAATCAAGTATCACTGTTAAAACTGCAACAAACAAATATGAATTTTTATCGGAAACAATCCCTCTGAACACTTTCACTGAGTGCTTCATTTCACTTAAAAACTGAACCTTCAACACTTCTAGGTTTAAATATTTTGTTGATTGCTTGATTTGCCTTTCAAATGATATGTCTGTGATATTTAAAGACAGTAGCAAATACAAGTACTCAATGTGTCAACAACGCTGTTATCAGAGGCCAAAACACCCAATTGCAATGGCAAAGGAGTTGCGAGGCAATTATCAATCTATGGTTAAGATACTGCTCATGCTAAAAGTAATTTAGCCGTCAAGTAGTACAGATCTTGCATTAATTCTAATTCATAATTTTAATAATGTGTATACATAACTACAAGTTACAGGGTGTGCTCAAGACACTTTGACAAAGAGGACTACATGCCTCTTGACAATGTAGGACATCACCATCTTAAAAGGGGAGTCATACCCATAAAGATTGATTAAATCTTAAGATTAAGTAAAGCAAAGAAAAGAAATAATTTGTTGAGAGATATTTATATATTTCACTTTCATGCCTTTTAATTAAGATGTTTCTGCCTTTAATTCACTCTTTCCTATAAACATACCTAATAACAATCACCACCATGTTTGTCTGAGAAGACGTTGATGTTGTATTTTTAACTTTGTATAAAAACATGATACTTTTGTACAGTCCTCATTTGTTTGTTTGTTTGTTTGTTTTTCTTAGACATGACAAGAAAGGGAAATTTAAGCTTTCGTTTATAATGTGCTTGACCTCAATGTATCGCAATGTGTGAATGCTTGAATGCTGGCCCGCCAGCATAGCGTTGCAATGTGTCATCCAAGCCCTTGACCTCTGTCTGTAAAAGGCCTATTGGATGTTTAAATGAAAACACCAAATTTGTAATATATGCATTGCTGGAATATCAAGGACATTACAGACATTGTCCCAAATATTGTATCTAGAGTATCTATCAGTCTATAGTAGCATCATCAGGATCTAGCATTGGCCTTTGTTCAAAAGACATAACAGTTAAAATGGAGTCAGGAAAGGAGTCTCACTTACTAAGCATTAGTCAAGTCAGAGTGGTGACCCTGAAAAAGGCTGATGTAGGAGAGGTCCGAATTGAAATTCCCTCCACATCCTCTCTCTCTCTCTCTCTCTCTCTCTCTCTCTCTCTCTCTCTCTCTCTCTCTCTCTCTCTTTCTCTAGCACCTTGGCAAGCCACCCGGACAGATTTTGTACAGGCAAGAGAACCGTAAATTGCTTCACTTTACTCTGCCTAAAACATTTATGACAGTGGAATCAGTCATTTACAGTCCAATATTGTTTTAAACTGATTTATATTTTCAGAGGGAAAATTAATTGGTGGGGGAAACTGGCAAGAGTTTTGGCTTTCAGTAATAAGCAGTTTACAGCTAGAGCAAAATACAGCTGATTTCTCTGACAAGAAAGAGGATAACTAAAACAAATAAATTCCAGTGACACTCCCTTCAATCTTTAATAGTGCAAATAATTTTAGAGATATGTGCATATTATTAATCATCTTTCCATTACAGATTGAATGACAGTGTAGTGAAGCATGAGATGTAATTTGCCGGGGTTATGCTTGGCTATGCCAAATCTTAGTAGGTCTGATCATCATTTTCTTCCTCTTTCAGTGAAAATCACAGAACTGTGATTTTGTCAGCAAATTTGAAAGCATGATATGAAATAATGCTTCATGAGGAGAAGAAAAACATATTATTGAAGAGAATCTAGCATGAACATAGTAGCAATCAAATTAGAGCAGTGTTGTATGGTACAAAGATTTTGCATGAAAATTCATAGGCGGAAGTTAATATTCTTGATTACATGGCATATATAGTTTATTTACCTTCTTGAAATGTAGTAGTGAAGTGGCTAATGGTATTATCACAAAATGTAGGAGTCAGATTGAATTGCTTGCACTTGTAATTACTTGCAAAAAAAATGAAATAAAAGTTATTCATTGTCTTCCGCAAAATTAGTAATACAAACAATTTATATCGAAAGTACATTTGGATTGAAAAGTCAAAATGTTCAAAAAGATCGAAATATTCTAAGAATCATGCCATATTTATGCATATCTGGAACAAAGTGAATAACTGACAATTGAGACAAACAAAAAAGAAAAAGCACAAAACAAAAATCAGTTTTAATATAGATCAGTGCATAAAAAAAGTAGGAAGAAATAGGACTTGCAGTTAACTGCAATGGTTACATTATAGTTTCCAGCATCATTGAGTCTTTTTTTAATAATTATTAAGAAACACATCACATATATGCATATTTCCAATCTGCTTACCTTCATCATCATTAGTGAGTCTGTTTATTTGTCTGTTTGTCAGTTTGTCAGTGAACAAAATCTTGACCACACCCATGCATGGATTTTCAAAAAACTTGGCTCCCATGGACTTGGATTTTGCAGTGACAAGGTCAAAGGTCAAGCTTAGAGCCAGGTCACAATAAGTTTGGAGATAGAACACTTGAGGAGTCCACTGCTCGGTCAAGTTTTGTAAAAACAAAATGAGTTATTTCCCTTAGCTTCTTTTTCAGGCACCTGCACATGACCCACTGATAGCTCCACTTTCAAAACCTGCTAACTCGTGTTATCAATTGTAGCAGAAGAAGAGACACTATGCCTATAAAAAAAATCTGATTTTTCTTAAAAACTGACCAACTTGACTTACAGATTTTGCAAGTGGACTTCTCACTTAAAATTTAGAAACAAGTGCTGATGGTCATGCCATTACTATGGAATGCTAATAGGAATCCATGTATGGACTTTCAAATGGGACAAATGCCTTTGACCTTGAGTGACCTTAAAAGGTCATACCCTAAGGTTCTGTCATTCGTCAACATTTTTTTAATATTCTGTAGAGACACAGTACTCCAATTTTCAACAGATTTTCTTCAGATAGCTTCAGTGCAACAAAGTATATAATTTAATAACTATGACTATATTTTAAGTTGGAAAATAGTGCTTAAAAACTACAAAGAATGGAATTTTATGTGTACATATTTCTGTGACAGATTCCACACTACTTTTACTTTGTTGCCAAGAAAACATAAAGGTGTAATAAACAGTATGGCAGTCTACATTGTTGAAAACACTTTCTTTTTTCTACACTTCTTGGAATTTACTGTGTTTGTCATGATGACTTGCTTATTGTGTGAGAAAGCTCATTTATAGTTAGTCTTAGCTCTCCATCTCTCAAGCCTGAGTTGATGGAATGATTCTTACTAGTGATGTGCTTGAGAAAGCTATTGTGCCATACTGATGGATGGAGTTTCTTGGTGCAATGGGGTCTGGCTGTTTGGAAGCCTTAAATCAATCTGCTCATTTGTGTCTCTGTCAGGTTGATCATCGAAAAAGTGCAGTTGAGAGGCTGGAGGATGATGCTCCTCCATGCTGAGCAGTACATTTTCATTAAAATGCCCACTGTATCCTGTCTAAGAACTAAGCTCTCTGTTGCTGCTTGCATCTGTTGAAACGATCAGAGCTCTTTGTGCTTTTGCTAAATCGATTTATTATTATTTCAGACACTAACTGGCTTTAAAGAGAGCTGTGAAAATGTTTGAAAATCATACTGCAAAGAAATGTCTAAATATCATTACGAACAATTTGAAACTAGAGATTGTTTTTATTTTATGACTCAATCTAATTGGCAAACAGATTTTGTTTTATGGTAGCGCTCAGTAAGAAGCATATCTCAATGCACTCTTTAATGTACTCTGAAGCCTGGCAAAATATTTTATTGAGAACAGTACAGTACAGTTGCAGTGAGAAATAAAAGCCCCTGAAAATCATTCTAAGACATTTTTACCACCTACTTTTAAGAAGGTAGAAAAGCTTATTGAAAAAAATCGGAGGTAGTATTGAACATATGTCAGCAGTAAGTTATTGTGTCCATAACTATAGTTATACTATCAGTATAAGACTTATCATGTTAATATGCAAATACAGATGATAGGTTTAGTGAATAAATGTTATAGTAGCCTAGAAATGTGTTTACTTGTAAATATAATATGACAGCGAAGCAGGAAGTAGGAGTTAAACAGTGTAATTTTTTATTTTATTGACCAATGTATTGGAATTATTCTACTATACATACATACATGCCTACCTTTTTCGGCAGTACTTAGATTAGCACTATGTTTTACACACACACACACACACACACACACACACACACACACACCAAAAAAAATAACAAATAAAAACACTTAGTCTTAGTCTGTGTCCTGACAAACCAGTATAAGAATATATTCACTGATAGTGACTTTAAAGCACTTCGGTAAGTCGCTCTGGATAAGAGCATCTGCTAAATGCTGTAAATGTAAATGTAAAATCTACTGAATGAAATCTGGCTTCAAGGAATAACTGCTTGCCTACTTCTTTACTTCACGCCCATCTTATTGCTCATTGCTAAATAAAACCTGTTTTGACACTGAGGAGGGGGGTTACCCAAAGTTGATATTCATTTCACAAATTACAAATTTATACAATACTGATCAGCAGTGTTTTTAATATTACTCAGTTTATGATATTTCTATTGGTACTTAAGTATGTAAGGAGGTAGTTAACTGATCCTTGTCAAAAATCTTAATTGAATGAATTAATGTATCTATATATGTCTGATGTAGTACGAGGCTGTAACACTGGTGAAGCTACATTTGGAATAGGCAAAACGAAGGGTTTTTTTCTGTTTGTTGCATGATTTCAGTTTGCCTTTTATGATGAGAGCCTCTGCCTAAGCTTTCTGATCAGCAGATGGGGCCTGTCAAACTGTACTGCTGTATTTTGTGTTACAGTTTGCTGGGATTTGAACTCCTGAAAACAGAAGATAACTGACTGAAGAAGATTAAAATTTTCTTCATCAAATTTTATGTGAAAAGCATGATAAAATGTATTTGAGTGCATTATATAATAGATTAAAACGTATTCATGTTAAAATGTAATATTTGACTTTTCATTTTAATTTGGCCCGATAGCCCTGTGGGTGGCAAGGGTGTTTCTGTGTATGTAATTGTTCATTCATTTGCTGAACTGCTTACGACTAGGGTCGTAGGGAGGGTGGAGCCTATATCTGGGCCTGATATATAGCCTATATATATCCTACTGTGGGTAAAGGCAGGGCGAAGGCAGAGTACACCCTGAGCAGCTCGCCAGTCTTAGCATTGCAGAGCCAATACACACATAACCATTCACACTCACACTAAGGGGCAGTATGGAATAGCCAGTTTGCCTAATGTCCATGTCTTCGGACTGTGGGACAAAACAGTTAGCACAGGGAAAACATGCAAACTTCACACAAAAACACCCTAGCTGAGCCCAGGACCTTCTTGCTGTGAGGCAGGCGAGCTAACCACTACATCATTCTGCCGCCCACACAACAATTAGTTCTTGTTAAAGGCATGAGAAATTACGCATTCTCCAGCACTCTGAAACTGACAGACTCATTGAAAAAATGTCGAAAATGTTTATTCTTAATGCTTTCATAATATTAAGGAGATGACAATAATAGTAGCAGATACAGTAATTACATGGGTGCAGTGTGTAGAATACAGCTTGGAACAGTCAACAGAAGAATGATACAGAATAAGTCATTTTATAAAAATGCTTCTCTTGTTGTAGCTTGAAATAAAATATGCAGACCAAAAAAAAAAATTGCATTTGTTACAAGATTTGTGCAACCTTAATATATTTTAAAGACACTAATGACACTTGAATAATGTTTAACTTCAGCTATACAATGGCATTTCTTCCAAGTTAGCATATACATTAGTGGTCTACCTTCAATGGGCACAAATCTAATACAGCTTTATAGACAATGATTACAATCAGTCAAATTTAATGTTTTGTTTTTGGTCTGACTTGTCTACCTGTCCACCCTCAGAATCATAAAGAGTAGAACTGAATCACAGTTTGCAGTCAGAGACCAAACTACTGTTTCACCCTAAAGGGAAGTGAGGCAGACCAAGTGATCCACAATGCTACAACTGCTATTAAATGTTCCTATAATTTGTCAACATCCCATTTTGTTGCTCAGACATTCTGTCCTAACCTAAGTGATGGCTTCTAACCCTGTTATTCCATCTTCCTTTGTAGTAATGTGCAAAGATTTTTTGATGTGTAGGTGTTGCATTCACTTATGTCAAAGCACAGCTTTTTGGCATGCAATATGTAATCAGCATACCTCTGAGTACATATTCCACATAACACAAGCCATCACCTTGTTAAAATGTATACATGTTGAATGAACTGTAGTGAACATGGGGTAAACAACAAGATGGGGCTGAAGTAATAAGCAAATAACCAATGATAAAAAAGAGCATTATTCCACTTACACTGCCAATGATAGCAACTGGTTGTTCATTGTACTTTACCTTAAAGTTTTTATTTGTCTATAGTTTATTTGCCCAACCGTTTAATCCAATTAGGGTCATGGGGAGGCTGGAGTCTATCTCAGCTGACACTGAGCAAAGGCAGGGTACACCCTGAACAGCTCGCCAGACCATCTCATGGCCAAAACACACACAGAACCATTCACATTCACACCTAGGGGCAATTTGAAACAGCAAAATAGCCTAATGTGCATGTCTTTGGACTGTGTGAGTATCCGGAGCAACCAAACGCAATCACAGGGCGAGCATGCAAATTCTACACAGAAATGCCCGAGCCCAGAAATCGAACCCAGTACCATCTTGCTGCGAGGAAGACATGCTAACCACTACACCTCCATGCCACCCTGTCTATAGTTTATTGCATTTAATATATATGTGTCTCCATTTATGATCACCCCAGAAGACTCCATTACTGAAGAAAAGGCATGTTGAAACCTCTTTGAAATTTTCTACAGACAATTTGGGGAAGGGTGTAGATTACTGTGAGAGTGTAGTGTGCTCAGATGAAACCAAATATTCTAACATTTTAAAGCACCCTGTTTGGCTCTGCATATGACCCTAATAATTAACATACCTACAGTAAAGTACAGAGGGGAAAACTTAATGGTATGGGGCTGTTTCTTATTGTATGGTACCAGATGAATCCAAATTATCAAAGGGAAAATTAACAGTCCTGTACTGGAAAATCCTTGAAAAGAATTTGTTGACATCCCTTAGGATAATGAGACATGGGTAAACTTTCTAGGAGGACCATGATCCAAAATATGCTGCAAAGGAGACTAGATTGGTTGCATAGGAGGAAAATAAAGGTGGTAGAAATGTCCAGTCAATCACCACATTTACAACTGGAGGGTAGCTCATTGAGTGCAAGGTTCCTCCACTATGATTGAATGGTTAATGGTGACAAGTGCAATGATTAACCTGAAATTTACCTAAAAGTTCAGGTTTCATTATAACTTGGAATAATTACAATAAAATGTCTCCCCCTGGTGGGCATCTGATGAACATTCATTCAGACATTATTTGCACTTATTGATGTTATTTTATTTTATTTTTTTTCAATGTGATCACATGCACAGATCGTCCTGGATTTTATTTTACTTGTACCGCACCACACTCTAGAAAATTTTTTTATCAATATTTGAACATAACTTTCTGAGTTACACTGCACTCAAACAAACACAGAAATAGACAAACACACCAACACAGGTCAAAACACAGGTCAAACACAGGTCAAAACATAACTTCCTGGTGGAGGTAACAAATAGAGCATTTGTAGACTAAACTAAGTACTGCAATGGTCTTTTTGGGTCTTTGCCAAAATTTGGCTGAGATAGACTCCAGCAGCCCCAAGACCCTAAAAAAAAAAGGATAAAGTAGTTTATTAAATTAACTACAGAATAATTCACCATTTAATTTAAATTTGCTTGTGTAGAAGAATAAGCCAAAGTCCAATCTCAACACTGTGAAAGATTAGGTTCTTTACACACTCATTCATTTGCCAAATTGCTTAATCCTACTAGAGTCACCGGGAGGCTGGAGCCTATTTCAGTTGACACTGGGCAAAGGCGGGGTACACCCTGAACAGCTCGCCAGGAGCTGCAGGGCTACCCACACACATCTTTTGTTAAGTAATGTTATGTGCTGATGCTAACTAAAATTGTTTATCACAATTTTTATATATTTATTTATTAATTTTTATAAATTAAGACTGATAACTAAATCTGCACAGACTGCCAAAATTCACAATTGCACAATACATGCTGTTTCATTTCACTTGAGAATTCAAAGAAACAGGCACTTCATTTGTACCTATCACTTACATTTATGCACCGAACTGCATTCAAGTTAGACTGAATTAACATTTAGCCTACATCTACTAACACCCACAAGTGTTTTTTTTTTTTTTTTTTTTCATAACCGCTCCGTCTCCCATGAGATCCAGCTCCCTGTATCCTCTGGTGTCGCCCACATCCCCTTCTCAGCTTCCAGTCAAGTTCAGTTGCTTACTAATTGTCAGCACCTGATGCCAATTCTCTCAATTCCTTCTCAATATAAAGATCTCAGATTTATTTGTTTTCTTTGGTTTGGTTTCCCATGTGTAATATTGATCCTTGAATTTCTTGGTTTATTCGTGTGTCTTTATGTCCTTTTGTCTCATTGCACAAGGTGTCATACCTTGTCAGTAGTTTTTACTTTTTGCTGATTTTGGAGTAATTTTGCTCTCTGTTTGGATTGTTTGTTTGTTTAAATGAACTGTCTTTTGTTTATAGCATTTGGTCATCTGTAACAATGGTTAAGTTTGGTCAAGTTGGCTAGTTTTGGTGAAATGTCTGTACTTGAGGTGTCACGATAAATTCTACAGGAAGGACTCATGGAGATAAGAAATTATGTGGAGTTATTGTGCGAGAGTAATCTATGTCATCAAAATGTGATTTCTTAAAAAGGTGGATTTTATTCTCATTCAGTATATTGCAGCCCTTTAAGGTTTATATATAGATTTAAGCACTGAATAAAAGCAGAGCTGGCCTTAAGATCTTTGAGTTGTGGTTCTTTTATGCAGAAAAGTACAACCAAAAGTCAGAGAAGGCCTATTCATGCAAACAGGTCTTAAGGTGTGCAACAGTATAGAGTTGTTCTTTATTTCAAAATTCTTCACACATTCCCTACTGGGAACAAGAGCAAAGAGCACTGCCCCACAACCCCATATCATTATAGACCCTGGAGTTGGGACTCGTTGTTTGTTCCCACTGTGTGATGGTCCATCCTCAATGCCTCTGAGCACAGAAAATCAGCGGTGCTTCTGGATACGCCAATCATAAAGCTTCCTTTTGCATAGTGAAGTTTTACCTAGCATTTGTGGATGTACCCCCATATTGGAGTGCTTGACAAAGGTTTGTCAAAGTAATCCAGAGCCCATGTTCTTATTAGTTTGGATGAATGATGGTTTTGATGCAGTGCCGTTGAAGGGATCAGATATCACGGGTGCTCAGCTTAGGCTTGTACCCTTGTCCTTTACACATCAAAATTCCTCAAGACTCTTTGAAATGATAATTTGGGGAATTATCTTTTGCACCATAGATGGTGAAATATCCGAATCCCTTCACATTTTTCTTTGAAGAATATTATTTTTAAATATTTTTTGACAAACCAAAGATCATTTGCTCTTCAAACACTTTTTCCTGACTACTGCTTTTTGATTAGCATGATTACAATAATTACAATTACCTGTTTCAAATCACTTTTCATACTATCCATTAAGCCATGTTCTGTGGAAAAATCAGTAGAATTGTGGTAAAACTAATTTTGTTTGACTTCTGCATTTACCAACTAAAGTTAGCACACACACACACGGAGCAGTGAGCTGCCACACATTGCAGCACCCGGAGAGTAGTTGGGGGTAGGTTCCTTGCTCATCGGCACTTCAGTCATGAATGTGGCTGAAGGGAAGGTGCAGCTCACTCCCCTGCCGCCACATATTTTTACTGCTGTTTCCGGAATCAAACTAGCGATCTTTCGGCCCCAAAGCCACTTCTCTAACCATTAGGCCATGGCTTCCACCACAAACAGCTTTGCTTTCACAAAGCCAACAAAAATCCATTGAACTCATCAACGTTCCCCTCCATGGAAATCTTTAGTAAAAGGCAAAAGACTTGTACATGAATGAAGAGAAACCTGAGTGATGTGATGCTTTGTGAAGGCAGTTAAGTGTGTATTTCTATTCCGAACAATAAAAAGCATGTATTTTTATTGTGAACAATATTTCTTAGTTATTGATTTGGTAATTGGTATTTAACCTAAAGGTATATGAAGGACACTGTTCAGAATTTGGGTATTTTTC
The DNA here is from genome assembly GCA_039654325.1 of Tandanus tandanus. Lineage (NCBI taxonomy): Eukaryota > Metazoa > Chordata > Actinopteri > Siluriformes > Plotosidae > Tandanus > Tandanus tandanus. Next base: position 23,283,941 of record JBCNYH010000001.1, read on the forward strand.
AGGTTTTAAACTTAATTTTTCTGATTTGCAGTTGACAAACCTATGGCTGTACACACGCAGACATATGGATAGACAGATGGATGGTCATAACAGACATGAAAAAGCAGATAGATTCTTTATAAAAATGGAGTTTCACTGTGTGCACAGGGAGCTCAGTCATGAACACACTGGCATTATTATACTTTGGAAGGGGCGAAAGCATCAGCTTACTGTCTGACTCACACTAGATTTATTTTTGGACCAGCTTTAACCTATCCCACATTGACCTCCATTCATATACATTTATCCTGGGATCTGTGATTCATTCTGACAGATGAGCACATTAACAGGAAAGAAAAAAATACATATGCATAACCAACAGCCATAAGACCAGCCCCTAGCTTGTTCCAAAAAGCAGTCCAAACCATTATAATCTTAGAAAACTGGCATTAAAAGCAGGCAGTACTGAATGCAAGTTAGTCAGTACCAACAAGGTTGATGTTTATGGTAACCCTGATGGAATTTTAGCCTTTAATCTGAATCCTTATACTAATTGTAACCATAAATTTAATTTCAAATTTTTAATCTTTTTTAGCTTTTAATTTTAGAGGGTTTTTTAGTGTGGATGTTTAAAATGCTTTATGATCATCTCCTGCAAACTGCAGAAATAATTTAGGGTTTCACAATTTAGTGATGCTATTTTGTTCCTCATAATGGCAATGCTTCCATCATCCTTAATGCAGTGCTTTCTCATTTGTGTCATGGGTCATATCTCCTCTGCTGAAGGCTAGAGAAATGAACAGCTTCACATGCCAGTGAGGTGAAACTCTGGTTGTTTGTGAATGTTCCTAAACAGTACCTGACAGCTAGGTCAAAAAATGAAGAATACAGCACAATATTTAATGGATATGTAGTTAGATTGTAAATGTAATTGATTTTACTGAAATAGTGCTAAAGTGATATCTTACACACAGGTTGTCCTCCAGGTGAATTATTTGGCCATATGGTATTTGAAGATGTTTCTATTCGTGACTTTTCTCTTTGACATTTATTTATAGTTGATGTATCCATTGTTCTGTATAAAATAGCCTGTGTAAAAATTGGGATTGTTTTAGAAGGCAGGAATAAATCACGCAAAACATACACTGCTACACACATGTGCACACCTCTATTCAGTGCTTTTATGAAAGTTGATGCCCACGACACCGGCTGCTACATTTCAGGGGTGAGTTATTAAGATGTATCCAGTTGTGGCTGCTCCACAGGATAAGGCCTTTTCCACAGAGCACACTTCACAACATGAATAATTAGGATAGGTATCTAGAGCTGCAGAGACGGCAGCATGAGGCATTCTGCAAGAACATTAGCAGGGTGTACCGACACAAACAAATGACCCCTTTCCCTGCAGCAGTCAGAGAGAGGGTTTTTATTATTCTGGCTGAGCGCAAGGAATATGGCAGACTATAATATGTTCTCTATGCATATGACTGTCCACAATGTTTAGCTGTGGTTTGCATATGCGGCATGTACACAGTGTTGGTGCATAACAGAATTGCATTAGGCTGGAGAGTATGTTTTTGTTGTTTAAAATCATTACAAGTGATTAAAAGTCGCTGCGGGCTTGCTCATTAGGGATGTGTAGGGGGTTGTAGAAAAATTTTTAGACTCCTCCTTAATTAATTTTACTATGTAAAGCTGCTTTGTGACAATGTAAATTGTAAAAAGCGCTATACAAATAAAACTGAATTGAATTGAATTGAATTGAAGTGCAACAATTAAAAAAATAAGTTACCAAATAAAATATTACATTACATACTTTCATTTTGTAACTCTGAATGTTTTGACCAAATCTCATAAATTTAAATGTATATATTATAATTTTTTTTTTCTACAAAATGAGGTTACAGTATAAAAACCACTTTTGTGTATGGCAAAATGATGCTAAGCGAGTTATCTGAAACTATTGCCATTAAGAGTAAGTAATTACTGAATGAGGTAAAGTATGTGTAGAAATATTTGGTTGAGGCTTATCAAGACAGATTGAGGCTTATCAAGACAGCTTAACAAGACAACCTTCGATTCCGAATAATTCTACATGTCATACGAAAGCCAAACTCTACACTTGTTTTATTTTTCATTCAAAATATTTTTGAAGCAGACAGTCACGTTAGGGCGGCACAGTGGTGCAGTGGTTAGCATGTCCACCTCACAGCAAGAGGGCCTGGGTTCGATTCACCGGCTCATGCGTTTCTGTGTGGAGTTTGCATGTTCTCCCTGTGCTTATGTGGGTTTCCTTTGGGTACTCGAGTTTCCTCTCAGAGTCCAAAGGCAGACTTTGCCTAGAGTCAGCTGAGATAGGTGCCAGCCTCCCCATGACCCTAATTAAGATTAAGCGACTTAGAAAATGAACGATGAACGAGAGAATGAACAGTCACGTTACTCATACCAATCGTGTGTTAATCATTCAACTTCTCCAATGGCAATCACGCAATACCTAGAAATATTTGATGACTTTCCACCAATCAGAAATGAGAGAATATCTTAAATAAATAATAATAATAGCTGTATTTGTTCGAGTACTATAGGGTTATGTACTTGACTGAAATAAAATAGTTTTCCTTTATTTTGAGTGTAGGGAAGAAGGTTATTATTTCATTTAGGCCTTAGAGATTTACTCCTAACAAGGTTACTCCTAATTTGTTTGTTTACCAAGTCAATCAAACTTTGTTTAAGTCAGTTTTATGCATTACATACATTTAAAACAATCAATCAAATCTATAATATATAGATTTTGGCACTGCCTAAAAGCGGAGCTCCCAATAGATGTCTCTATTGACAGGTGTCCAAACCTGGTGTTATAAGAGAAATGTAATTCCTTCAAGCAACAGCTTGTGTGTGCCTGAGTGGTTAAGCAAGAGAGAGGGAGTGAGTGTGACAGTGTGTGTTTAAGTCCAGCACAGGCTAGCATGGTGATTGGAGCAGAGAGAGAAAAAGTTTCAGCAGTAGTGAACGTATAGTGAAGTCACAGGTTGTTTATAAATCCTTAGCATCAAGAGGTGTTTGTGTTTTTCTTCTCCACTCCTGAGTAAAGAGACGGTGGGTTGGGGGTTAACCCGGAGTTAGCATCAACTTCGGCCCTAGAGGAAACAACTCCCCTGCATTTTCCAACTACACCAGTGGGTTTGCTTTTCAGTGGCTTTCACTTGCTGATTTTATTCGTTTAATCTGTCTGGTTAGTTTAATTATCCATTTAATAAGTTCATGTTTTGTTAAGCTCCTGATTTCATCATTTGCTTCACAAACATTTATTCACCTCAAAGTCTGTCTACCTACCTCAGTTAGACTTTGAGTTTGAGTGGTGGTGTATGAACCTCTATTTTTTGGGTTTCAGTTTCATTATTGATAATGAATCAGTTTTTATTTATTTATTTGTTTATTTATGACCATCATCCAAGTCAGCAATACATAACAGGAAATTGCGACAACCATCCAAGCCACATTCCATGACTATGGTGCTCTGTTTGGAGCTCCGCTAAAACTTTTGATGTTACAGATAATCATGAAACTACTGTCGTAATATTACTAACAAAACTCAGGTTTGGAATACTGAAGACAGGCAGGCCGTTTACTCTGTATATTCACTTTTCTGTCCAACTTAGTTAAAACTAGGCCTTTTATTACATTCTAACATCTCATGCTAAGATACACTCTATTAATTAAACAGTCACTGAATATTCTTCACACACAGGCATGTAACTGATTCCGGCTTTTGTGGTCACTTTTGTGGTCACTGGTCTGTCTGTAAGCACACAGAAAGAGCATGCATAAATACTGCCAGTGATTTCACACAGATGAATCTCATCTTGTTACCTGCTAGTGCTACCTGACTCCTCTCTGCCTGCCGAGGGAACTCAATCATGCCCTCTCTGCCATAATTACTTTAAAAAGATAATCTAAGGTGAAACACGAAAAATTATAATATTGTGCAAAAGTTCATTTATTTCATTCAACTTCAACTTAAAAGGTGAACCTATATTATATAGACTCATTACTTGCAGAGGGAAATATTTCAAGCCTTCATTTGTTATAATTTTGATGATTATGGCTTACAGCAGGGAAGCTTTGTAATTTGATGCCAGTGAGTCGACGGCAGTTTTGGGAACAGCTGCCAGTATGTGACAGTTCACCAGATCTGCTAGACACTGAGTAATTTTAAAATGATTTAGCACTTTTATACATGTACAAGATACACTAAGCCTGTTAGACTAATAATTTGTCTTTATCTCATGTTATGGAGTCGTTTTGTTATTTTTGGTATGTTTGCCTTGTTATTTGTTTGTGAGATTTTAATAATAAACTTCTAAAAAGTATGTAATTTGTTTCTTAAGATGTATATAACTATTTTGTGCAAATTGACATTTTTGGAAAAGTCACAAATGCATCAAGCATTTTAATAAATTTAATGCTGCCTGTTTAATAAAACATATTATTTGTCACCATTTGGTGACCTAAATTATAATATGCATGCCTATATTACTGTATTGTGATATATTTTACTAGACTGCTGAAAAGAATATTAATTAATAATATGTTCATTCACACAACTAAGTTTTTTCCTTTTGCTGTAGTTTTTCAATAAACACGTTGCATCTTTTACAATGCATCAAAGAAGTACGCAACATTAAAGTCCCGGATCAGAGGAATTTGGGATTCCTCATTATTCATAAGCTGTAAGTCATAATCATCCAAATTATAACAAATAAAGGTTTGAAATATTTCACTTTACATGTAATGAGTCTATATAATATATTAGTTTCACCTTTAAGTTGAATTACTGAAATAAATTAACTTTTGCACGATATTCTAATTTTTCGAGTTTCACCTGTATGTGAATTTGTATGGTTGGGTGGAATTGTATGCATTTAAAAATTCATTAATAGATAAAATCATAAAAAACATATAAATAGTAACTCCAACTGAATTTGCCTATGTGACACCATGTTTTAGATCGCTACATGTAGTTTTTACATGTACTTTTCCCAAATATTTTTCATGATTTTTTAAAAATTTGGTCTCAGCTGAGCTTCATCCATTTTATATATATGTTTGTGTGTGTGTGTGTGTGTGTGTGTGTGTGTGTGTGTGTGTGTGTGTGTGTGTGTGTGTGTGTGTGTG
>JBCNYH010000001.1:23290912-23312032 GCA_039654325.1 Tandanus tandanus
TGTGTGTGTGTGTGTGTGTGTGTGTGTGTGTGTGTGTGTGTGTGTGTGTGTGTGTGTGTGTGTGTGTGTATGCACAAGTTCAACATCAATCATTTGTCATTCCTCTGATGCAACTCCCCCACCCCTGTACCCTTTTATTGCCACAGAAGATATAGTTGAATGGGAAGGCAAAAAAACAGAAACAACAACAACAACAAAAAAAAAAACCTTTGTGGCTTTACTTTTTGCAAATACATTCCAGAATACTCTGCAATTCAGTGTTTCATTTAGGCATCATTAGCCTTTATTGTTCAGCTTCACATATACGTCCACCTGTAAATTTTGCATTATTGGAACATCTTTATTAGAAAGATGAGGCAAATGAAAGTATTGATCACTGCACTGCATTTACAAAATGAGACAACAAAAGGTCTGAATAAACAGATGGAGAAGGACGAGCAGGGAGTAATTTAGGGTTGGCTTAATGGGAACCATGTCAGCACATTTCAAGAGGCCAACGCTATTATCTATGTCCTCGGCTTAGACGGAAATTATCATAATATTCTACAGCAAGTATGCATCTACAGAATAGTATAGGGCAAACATTTCAGGGGGTTGTGGATGTGATGCAGGTATCCGGTTGATATTGGCTGGAGTGGATTGACTTGGATAGTTTATGCTATTGGAGGTTGTGTGTTTTGTGACTTATGTCAATTAAGTAAATGGGGTTGCTGTATAAAGCTGAAGGGATTGTTTACACTGTCTAGGGAGAAGAAAAAGGAGAATGGAAAACAGGCCAAAAAGCAAAAAACATTCCTGATATGCAGGAAGTTTGTTGTATTTCTCCTGCAAGGGATTACTGTTTTACTCAGGTAATGACCATCTCCCTTGTGAGAAAATTCTAACTGTACAACAGGCTCTCAGAGACTTATTTTGGCTAACAATGTGTCTGCTGCTTTTTTTACTCCCATGGTCTTGGCATTTGCAGTGAGGAATTGTAAGCAAGCAGGCTACACACTCTGTGTGCATTATTATCTGAAACTATATAGAATTTTTTGCTTATGTCAAGTTATTATATAAAATAATATTGGCTGATTGTTAATTTCGGACATGTACTAATTTTCTAGTAGCATATTCTTGCACATCATTATCCATAATTTTTTCAGCTACTATAGAGATGAATGTTAATGATATACACACACCATCCACATACTGTAAATAGGAACACCTGTACACCTGCTTCTTTAGGCAGTTATCCAAAAAGCCAATCATGTGGCAGTAGGACAGTAAAATCATGCAGATATAGGTCAGGAACTTTGGATTATGTTCACATTGTGAGCTCTTTTAGGTGGGTCAGGTGGAACACAGACACGGAAGGCAAAGAGTAGAGGTAAAGTGTTTTTTTTTTTTCTTTTCTTGAAGTGAGGGAGAGGGGGTGAGAGAAAAATCAGTGAATGTAAGAGAATGTTTTCAGGAGTGGTGAATCACCCATTCAGTCCTTAGTGGGTCAGCTGGCTCTGCCAGGCTGAGGTTTTCCAGCAGGCGTGTCCACAGGCGAGGAACTGGCAGTGATGGGAGTATCTTCTCCAGCCCTGACTGTGAGCACTTGCACACACATACTCACAATTGGAGAGGGGTGGTGGGGTGAGAAATTAGTGTCTTCCAGCCGTGCAAGAGTCAGCAAGCCCCACCCCCTGGCAATATGTGCACTGACAGTCCAACACACTGGTGGTACTGAACTGTGGTGCTGCACCGGAGGATCAGGGTGGGAGCTGTCCTTTCAGCATCACCACTGCAATGTGGTGAGTAGCTCCTGATTGTTTAAAGGCAAACAGCCAACGGGATGTCCAGGACTTTAACAGTGCCACTATTACCAGATGGCCTGGTTGAGGATTTTTCATACAAACTTAAAACTTGTTGACCAGAGAGATGAAGAAGAATCATATAATCATATCACAATTCCAGTCTTCAACTGTTCAGATTCTTGTTCTTGGCTAACAGGAGTGGAACCTGATGTGGACTTCTGCTGTTGTAGCCCATCCACCTCAAAGTTTGATGCGTTGTGCACTCTGAGATGCTGTTCTGCTTCCCACGGTAGTACAGAGTGTTTTCGAAGCAGAGAGGGAGGCAGGATGCAACTCCAGGTAATTAGAAACAGAAACAAAGTTCAAAACTTGATACAAAGCTGGGGTCATAGACAGGCAGGAAAACAGGTGTTTTGCAACCAATTCTATCCAGTACAGGATCAACAATTTAAGATTTTAGAAAATAGGAACAAAGCTATGCCAAAACAATAGGAGAAAAGATAGAGCAAGCCACATGAGAGCTACACAGTTTACAGTTGAAATATTGTGAGTTGTGATTAGTGAAATGTGGAACAAGTGTCCTTGTTAGAACCTGCTGACAGAGACGGTGCATTTAGTAGTCCAAGGTGGCCATGCAGTGGTGGATTTATGTATGGATGACATGGTCATTCACCCAGAAGGTTATCCTCTGTTCTCCCCATTGGAAGCCTGAACTAGTGGAGGAGGGGAATCTATCATATACCATACCTCTAACTTTGTACAGTACTAATGCAGTTAAGAAAATTGGTCACACTACAAAATGCTACCAAATAATCCACAATACATTCATAACAATGGTGAATATACTGTATAATTTTACTGACATTGTTGCACATCATCAAGGTGAAATTGCTTTCATCTTGGCTCTTGATTGACAGTGTTGGAAAATAGATAAAGGATTGAAGCTCAAGTAATAAATCAACACAAATGTATAAGTTATCAGGTGTGCAGTTTAGGAGAAAGAGGAAAGAAGTGAACAAAAAAATAAAGGTAGGCAGCCATATCAAGTCTTTATGAAGAAACAGGTTCTAATAACACTTATTAGCCTATGTTGCTATGTTGTTTGCTAACCTATTACACAGGGCAACAACATTCCATTTTCTATCCAACTAAACAGTGGATATAATTTCCCAGTATTATTATTATAATATACAGTATGTCGTGGTTAGTATTTAGATGGCTGTTGTGCAGTTTAGTTTGTGTTTCTTGTGTGTAGTACAACAGTTATAGAAGCTAGAGCTGTCGCTGCAGTCGTGTTTGTATGCAGTACTCTTTGGGAAGTGACGTTCGGAAGTGTAATCCAGTGCCAAATCTATGTGGTGATTCATGGCACTCGGCGCAAGGGAGGTTCCTGACAGGGTGATTATTACTACAGACTTCCTGTCAACTCATGGCCGTTTTCCTCTGACCTTCCTTATCAACAAGGACTTTCCACCCAAAGAACTGTCACACACTCTGTGTTGTTGTTTTTTCAGTCTAGTGGCTGTTTTCAGTGAGAATCCAGAGAGACTAGTAGTTTCTAAAATACCCAAACCAGCCCATCTGGCAATAACAACCTCACCATGGTTAAAGTCATAGAGATCACATTTTCCCCTACTCTGTGTTCCTGTCACCTGATTGGCTAATTGTAGAACTGTAGAGCAGGTGCACAGGAAGTATTTTAATTAAAGTGGATGGCGAGTGTACAATTACTTTCTGCAGCTCTTCTCTTGTATTGTACAAAATGTGAGCGAAAATAGACCACCACAGTATCAGTGCTGACCAGATATTTAAGTTAGAGGTTATTTTTATGTTACTGGTCTTCTATCCTTCATCATTGGTCAGTAATTGCTGGATATTTTTGATTAAATGTTCATTTTTACCCAACAGTGACACTGACATGTATAACTATACTGTATGTATTAATATATATATTGATGATTTTTTTATGCTGACTGTATAACATTTAATTTTTATAATATTTATCCTATAAGCGTATTTGATGCCAGTTTCTAAAAGTATTCAGTCATAATATGTTAATCTGTGTTTTTAAACATTTGCTATATTCCATTTGGTCTTCTTTACTTCTAAAGTCTTTTCTTCAAAGTATCCCTTTCTTTACATACTACACAGATATACAGCAAGATTATGGTGTATATTTTAATACTACTCAATAAACTCAAACTTGTTCATACAACTAAGATAAAGGATTATAGCAAGTCCAACATCATTGTGAATGTCTATAGCATATAGTATGTGTAATCCATTAGAACACAATGACTCTTTTTTGCACTGTTGGTTTATGGATTTCTTCAGGCAGGAACTGTGAAAAATGTGACTGTGGGTGCCACAATTTTTGTATGTGTTTTATTCATCAACATTTTAAACACAAGTTGTATTTACTTCCAACGGGATATGCAGGGTATCTCAAATTATCCATCCATCATCTATACTTCTTTTCCATCAGGGTTGCAGGGAAACTGGAGCCAATCCCAGCTGACATTAGGTGAGAGGCAGGGTACACTCTGAATAGATCACCAATCTATTCAAGACAAACACAGACACAAACAACCATTCACACTCACATTCACACCTATGGTTAATTTAGAGTGGCCAGTTGACCTAATGTGCATGTCTTTAGACTGTGGGAGAAAACCGGAGCACCCTGAGGAAACCCACTCAAGCATAGAACACTATGTAAATAGATTTTGAAATTCTTACGTAAACATTAGACCCCTGCTTAAATTACTGTGTGGGTGACTGAATATTCTCAAAATAGTAACTGAAAATAATTGGTTAGATGAAATTACTGTAAATATAGTCATCACAGCAAACATTTGATTTGTACAATAAAATGTCCATATTTTGTTACTTCACTGTTTCAAAATGTTTCTATTTTTTCCTGCTGTGAGTTGCAGTGACCAACAGGCTAAGGGGAGCCTAGATCTCTTTATCCCCAGCCACAGATTCCAGTCCTATCTGGGACATCTCCAGAAATTCCCAAGTCAAGTGTGAGATATAATCTTGCCATTGGATCCTGGTTCTGCCCAAATGTTTCCCCAAATACAACTGAACTGGGAGCCAACCAGGGGGCATCCTTGTAAAAAAAACCAAACCATCTCAGACCCACATGATGGACAACTCTCTAAGCTTGGCTGTGTCTTGATATCCTGACCATGTAAACCTCAGAAGTGGAGAAAAGACAATCTCCTGCTAGACCCAATTTAAATTATTTTTAGTATTATATTGCTTAGGGATGCTAAGGAAGTCGAAACAACTCTGCAATCACACAGGAAGCAGATGACCAGATGACCACTCTATTCCTGTACTACATCCTAAAATAAATGTTGAAGCACATGATCATATATCTTTTCCAAATTCACAAAACTCATGCAGACTGGATTATCATCCACCCATGATCTCTCACAAAGCATAAAAGTAAACAGCCAGTGTACTGTTACACAATTTGTGCAGAACCTTACATTCTCCTTTTAAATCTTTGATTTAACTTTAAGATGGAGTCAGTCAACAAGCACTGTCCCAGATCTCTAGGCAACACTGTAGAGGTGGGTTACATCAACCTTGTCCAGTTCCATAAACATCCCAGGTCCATTTCATGAATTTGTCTAACCTGAATAGTAACATCAGCAACAGACTACTAAACAAGACTTCTGGCTATGGTACCTTAAATGACATGAGAATGTGTCATATCCCTCAGATATGTTCACCAAAGGTGGATCCACTAGGAGCTTTAGCTCCCTGTGGGGGAGGTGTGTGTGTGTGTGTGTGTGTGTGTGTGAAGGCCAGCTAATTAGAAGGCCCAGCATGCCATGACGCCCTAGTGTTTTTTTTTTTAATGATACAATATGAATGAAATTAGACAAACATTCAATATATTTTTAAGGATTATACAACATGTAGACTATCAAGGCATGTCTGTCCCAAGGACAATTTCTGTTTGCAATACATTAGCTCATAACCTTTATTAGTTATAGTCAGGGTTGTGCTTGATATGGAGCCTGTTCTTGGAACGCTGTGAGAGAGCCAAAGACACACCTGGGATGCGACACCAGTCCATTACAGTACACCATACATACAGCCATGGAAAAAATTAAGAGACCACTTATAATGGGAATAGCCCTGCAATGGCATGGTGAGCTGTCCAGGGTGTACTCTGCCCTCACCCAGAGTCGGCTGAGATGGGCGCCAGACTCCCTGCGACCCTAATTACGATTAAGCAGTTCAGAAATGAATGAATAATGGGAATGAATGAATGAATAATGGGAATATCCATAATTTTTTCCATGGCTGTATATTCACACACTCATTCACAACTAGGGAGAGTTTAGCATTGCCAATCCATAGGGAGACAATAATAACCAGCACAGTCATAGAAACAACATGTAAAACTCTGCACAGAAAGGAGTAGGCTATACCTTCGTGAAGTTGGCACCTCTGTGATGAAAATGTGAATAAAAATATTTTGATATGTTTCATGCAAGATAATAATAAAAAAAATGCTGAGCTGTAGCATGATTAACCCTAACTAAAGAAATCATCAAAAAAGTATATAATCATATTTTTACTTTTTATTTTTACCATGGGGTGCTACTTCATTATGCTGTTAGCAATTATATTTAATCCAACCCTATTTACTAATCACTCACTCATTTGCCGAACTGCTTAATTCTATTTGGGTCATGGGGTGGCTGGAACCTCATGCGGGGTACACCCTGAACAGCTCACCAGACCATCACAGGGCCAAAACACAAAAACTTTCACACTCACATTCACACACAGGGGCAATTTGGAACAGCCAATTAGCCAAATGAGCAGATCTTTGGACCTAAATAGGGTACACAGTAATAGAGCCAGCTATAGACATAAACACGAGACCGGACAAGACCTTCGCATGAAATGCCTTTGGTGACCACCATATTACCAAGGACTAAAATCCTCTATTGTAATAAGATGGTTGTTAAATATCTCAAATTGCTCTAACAAGTGAAATAGTATCTCTAAAGAGCAAGGAATAACATTTCACTTGTAAGTATTGTATCTACAGAATAATTGCATTCTTTATTTTATAAATAATAATATAATATAATATAATAATATTATATAAATATTTCTTTAATCTTACTTGTATAAAGGTATTTTACCAGCACGTATTCATATTTCATATTCATCAAAATAAACTGCAAAATAAAACAAAATTTCTCAACCCTGCAGCTTGTTTACATGTATAAAACCTAGTTGTAAAGTGTAATCATTCTCTGATAAGATGGCGGGCACTTTCAGCATGTTCACACTCACACCTAGGGGCGATTTAGGAAACCCATACAAGTATGGGGAGAACATGCAAACTCCACACAGAAACACCCGAGCCAAACCCAGGACCTTCTTGCTGTGAGGTGGACCACTGTGCCACCCAGAAATTGACCATTCTGTCCCAAAAGAATAGAATCTCTCTGTTGTTTATCTTCCAAGATGGCGGATATATTTCTGTGACGTCATGAAAATATAATCTATAATAATAATTAGAAAGTTCCCGCAGAAATTTTTTATGTTTGCCTGCAGTCTACCAGGTGTACGCATGGCTGTGAGGCAGCAATGAATTTTGTGTGTGTGTGTGTGTGTGTGTGTGTGTGTGATATACGTCGTCATATCGTTAGATATGACGTCACAGAGAGTGGTTGAAATGTGATGTCAGTTTTTTCCTCCACGTTTTCCCATGCATTCCAATGAGAATTTTTTTTCGCAGTTTTTTGGAATTTTCGTCGATATAGTAACTCGAATTGCTACAAAAAGTCATTTCTCACCACAATATTACTATTGCTATAATAATAATAATAATAATTTTATTATTATTATTATTATCATTATTATTATTATTATTATTATTATTATTATTATTATTATTATTATTTCGTCTGCCTTGAAACTTTTTATTCCCATATTGCTTGTGTCAGACTATTTACTTTGTATTTCCGCATACGTCGTTAGCATGGATATTGTAGTCAATAAAACTGTTACCGTGTGTTTTGACTCGCGTAGCTGGGAACCCTCTAACACTACAATACCCACAACACCTTGCGACTCATGCTGTCTCTGAGTACAGGCAGCATTTGGTTAGCTTGAGCCGCTTGAAGCTGACTGGATTGATTGAGAGCTGAAAACTGAGGTTTGGGTGGTTGATATATCTTTTATTTTTTCAGTGTATTTTGGAATTTAGCTGCTTGTTGAAATGTCATTTAAGTTTTGGATTGTTTTTGAAGTAAACGCGGAATTGTTTATAGATTTAGCTTCTAGCACCGGCTAAACAAGCTACCTGTCTGAGAAGCAGCACCCAGCTGGAATAGTGAAAGTACTTATGTAGCTGAAGCTGATGTATAATATTAACTAGACAGCTCTAACGACATGTCGTGTGTCCTATTTTTTAAGAAACTAGATAGCTGATTAATTTACTAGTCTTCTAGCGTTATTAACTAGTAGCAAGGAAGAATGACAACTAGCTGACTTAACTATGTTTTGTTGACACAAGTTTCAGCTCGAGTTTTATGTTAGTTATGTAAGACAGAGTACTTAGATAAGAGCTGTGCTTTATTTTGTGCTGTTTTTTTACATCCATGCTTCTGTGGTGATAGATTCGCTTTTTTTTTTGGTCTGATTGGGGTGATGGGGATTGACATTTTCATGGTTGGATACCCTAATCTAAAAATATAATAACACTAATGTAAAAGCACACATGGTAGTGGTTCACTCAAGTTTATCACTCACTAAAACTTGGTACAAAAGAGTTTTAGATATCACTGTATGGAAAAAAAAAAAGCAATTAAAGGAAGCACAAAGATTAAATTCTCATCTCATATTCCGCTTGACCCGGGGTCGGGTCGCGGGGGCAGCAGCCTAAGCAGTGAGGTCCAGACGTCCCTCTCCCCAGTCACTTCCTCCAGCTCTTCCGGGGGGACGCCAAGGCGATCCCAGACTAGCCGAGAGACATAGTCCCTCTAGCGTGTTCTGGATTGACCCCGGGGTCTCTTCCCTGTTGGACATGCCCGAAACACCACACCAGGGAGACATTCTAATCAGATGCCCGAGCCACCTCATCTGGCTCCTCTCAACACGGAGGAGCAGCGGTTCTACTCCGAGCTCCTCCCAGATGACAGAACTTCTCACCCTATTTCTAAGGGAGAGACCTGCCACCCTGCGAAGGAAACTCATTTCAGCCGCTTGTATTTGCAATCTTGTTCTTTCAGTCACTACCCAAAACTTGTAAAAATAGGTGAGGGTAGAATGTAAATCGACTGGTAAATTGAGAGCTTAGCCTTCCTGCTTTACAGCACAGGCTGCAACAATCCGCCTGTCCATCTCCTGCTCCATCCTTCCCTCACTGTTGAACAAGCCCCCGAGATACTTGAACTCCTCCACTTGGGACAGGACCTCATTCCAGACCCAGAGGGTGCATTCCACCCTTTTACAGCTGAGAACCATGGCCCCAGACTTAGAGGTGCTGGTTCTCATCCCAGCCGCTGCACTCACAGCAAGAGCTGGAGGTCCCAGCTTAATGAAGCCAAAAAGACAGCGGAGATGTGATCCTATGACCACCAAACCAGAACCCCTCAGCGCCTTGGCTGCTCCTACAAATTCTATCCATAAATATTATGAACAGAACCAGTGACAAAGGACAGCCTTGGCAGAGTCCAACCCCCACTGGAAACGAATTGGACATGTTGTTACCAATGCGGATCAAGCTCTGGCTCCGGCAATACAGAGACCGAATGGCCTGAAGCAAAGGGTCCGGTATTCCATATTCCCGAAGCACAGCCCACAAGAAAGCCTGAGGAACATGGTCGAAAGCCCTCTCCAAGTCCACAAAGCACATGTGGACAGGTTGGGCAAACTCCCATGCCGCCTCCAGGATCCTCTAGCGTGTGTAGAGTGTGTAACCATCGGTCGGATCCTCCTCTCCAGTACTCCTTAATAGACTTTCCCGGGTAGGCTGAGGAATGTGATTCCATGACACTCTCCAGTCCCCTTATTTAAAAAGGGGAACTACCACCCTGGTTTGCCAAGCCAGAGGTACGGCCCCCGATGACCATGTGATGTTGCAGAAACGTGTCAACCAACACAGTCCTACAACATCCAGAGCCTTGAGATGTTCAGGGCAGATCTCGTCCACCCCAGGAACTCGGCCACCAAGGAGCTTTTTAACTACCTCGACAGCCTCTGCCCCAGTAATGGACAGACCCCCTTCCAAACCCCCAGGTACTTCCTCTTTCACATGTTGGTGGGATTGAGGAGGTCCTCCAAGTATTCCTTCCACCTCCCGACAACATCCCCAGTCGAGGTGCGCAGCTCCCCACTTCCACTGTAAACAGTGTTTGTGGAGTACTGCATCCCATTCCTGAAGCATCAAATGGTGGTCCAGAACCTTTTCGAAGCCAACCGATAGTCTTTTTCCAGGCCCTCACCGAACTCCTCCCTCACCTGAGATCTTGCATCAGCGGCAGCCTGGGCTACAGCATGTTTGGCCTGTCGGTACCCGTCCTCTGCCTCGGGAGTCCCACAGGCCAAAAGGACCCGATAGGCCTCCTTCTTCGGCTTGACGGCCCCCCTCACCGCAGATGTCCACCACCTGGTTCGGGGGTTGCCTCCACGACATGCACCGATGACCTTCCGGCCACAGCTCTTGGCTGCTGCCTCAATAATGGAGACCCGGAACACGGCCCATTCGTACTCTATGTCTCCGGCCTCAATTGGGATGTGGTTGTAGCTCTGCCGGAGGTGGGAGTTAGAGGCTCTTCTGACAGGAGACTCTGCCAAACGTACCCAGGAGACCCTAACCACATTCTTGGATCTCCTGGGACTGGATAACCTCTGCCATCGGAGCCAGCTCACCACCAGGTGGTGATTGGTTGACAGCTCAACTCCTCTCTTCACCCGAGTGTCCAGAACCTGTGGGAGAACCGAGAAGGGGGGCAACAAGGATGCCCACACTAGCTTGCCGCCTCTCCCCATGAGCAACTCCAGGATGAAACAAGGTCCTCTCGAGATGGGTGTTTCCAGAGCCCAAGCAATGTGTCGAGGTGAGCCCGATTATATATGGTCGGTATCTCTCAACTGTGCGCACCAGCTCAGGCTCCTTCCCTGCCAGAGAGATGACATTCCATGTCCCAGAAGCCAGAATCAATAGCCGAGGATCGGTCCAGCAGAACCCACACCTTCAGCTGCCACCTGGCTCACACTGCACCCAACCCCTGTAGTCCCTCCCACAAGTGGTGGGTCCATGGGAGGGCGGACCCATGTCTCCTCTTCGGGCTGGGCCTGGCCGAGCTCCATGGGCAGAAGCCCTACCATCAAGCGCTCGCCTTCGAGCCCCTCTACCAGGCCTGGCTCCATGGGGGCCTGTGTCCTTGAAATTCTGCTCACAGAGGTCTTCTGAACTGCGCTTGGTCTGGAACTTCACTTAGGACCTGTTTGCCTTGGGTGACCCTACCAGGGGCTAAATACCCCCAACAACATAGCTCTCAGGATCATTAGGACGCGCAAACCCCTCCACCATGATAAGGTGGCGATTCAAGGAGGGGCCTGTGGTAATTGTGTTTATACCCATTTTTTTACAAAGTTGTCACTACAAACTCCATGTGGATCACATGTATCTCATTCTAACCACATTTAGCGACTGTTATATGCACTTGTGTGATCTGACCTATGTTCCATATTGCCATATCTATACGTGATATAGCATATTTTCTGCGTTCTAAAAGAAAAAAAAACATTTTATATAAACAAAACAAACAAACAACAACAAAAAAATACAAATAATTAATTTTGCATGTAGGTAAGAGTGGGTAGTTTTTTGTTTAAAGCCATATCGTCACCTGTGGCATAAGCATTGTCCTGTAATGTCTATGCACTCAAATAGTTAAATTAATAAAGTGACAAATAAAAGGAAACTAAACAAGATACTTCAAACACGTGATTAAAATAAATAGTCAAGTGTTTTCAATATGTTTTCAGGCAGGTGTGTGAGAGCTGTCTAACAGTATTAACTTTGTTTAAAAGTTTTAGTATATACTATACAGAAGCAGAAAGAAAAGCAAAATTAAACAACCTTTTTATATATTTTTACCATTACCGAGGCAGGTCAGGCGACCTCTGAGGCCAGATGCTGTAGCTAATAATGTATTTTTATAGTCTACTCAAAGTTTTGTATTTCATGGAAAAGTAAGTAGACTGAGGTCCATAAAGTTGTGTTGTACATTAATTCAAAGTTTTAGTATAGACCACACAGAAACACAAGAAAAACAAACCAAAATGAGATTTTTGTGATTTTGTTTCCATTTTCAATGTGACAGTGATAACACTTCCTGCTTCAAGGGACCACGACAAACCACAAGTGTCAACTGTGTATCCACTCGGGATAATGTATTTTAATTCCCTGACAGCAGACCAATCATATTGTGCTGTTCCCTTGTAGTACCTGCCAAGGAGTGGGGTGTATTAGGCAGAAAGTGAACAGTCAGTTCTTGAAGTTGAAAAGAGGAAAAACGAGCAAGTGTGATTGTGATTAACACCCTCTTCACACACACGTTGTAGCCACCTTACTGTGATGAATGGTGGTGAATATACATTGGTCTCCAGAGTTAAAAATTTTCCCTGTAAAACGTGAACACTGTCGTTTGTAGCAGTCATGTCGAAGCGTACCTGTGAATGTACAAAACAGAGAAATTATGTACAGTACTCCAAAAATGCAAATATAATATGAGATAAAGATAAAAGCTGGGAAATCGGTCACGGACCCTGTGAGCCCTCATCGTGTTCTCCTTCCTCCATCACCAAGCCAGAGATGCTAATCCACATGCCCCTGACAGTATTTGCTGATTCTCAGCCTTTCTTACTTTCTCTTTCAGATGGATACACACTGTGTATCACTTTATTGTTCAGACTGTTGCTGATATTCTGAAGAATCATCCTATTTAAAATGAACATTAAAAATCTAATCATGAAGAGTGAAGAATGAATAAGTGATTCATTGTCATGTAGGCTATTTACAAATTAACTCAACAAATACATTTTTATATTATTTAAGTGATTGCTAATGTATTATCTCCTTTTAAAAATATATAGCCTATTAATTCCTCTATTGGATTTCTGCTCTGCTGGATTACTGATCCGAAAGTCGGGGGTTTAAGCCCCACTGTCACTGGGTTGTCGCTGCTGTCCCTCCAGTGCAGCTAACTGTGTTATCAAAGGCCAGCCATGTCTCTCACTGTGGTGAGATGCATGTAAAAGAACCATTGCTGACTTTTGAAAAGAGTAGGCTGCATTGCCGTCAGTGTGTTTCTGCCCTGCGGGGGCCTGGCAAGCTGTCCAAGGTGTACTCTGGCCTTGCCCAGATTTGGCTGAGATGGGCACCAGCCTTCTCGCGATCCTAATTAGAATTAAGTGGTTCAGAAAATGAATGGATTTCTGATCCGGGATTTACTTTTCATATCCTCTTCC
Organism: Tandanus tandanus; assembly: GCA_039654325.1. Classification (NCBI taxonomy): domain Eukaryota; kingdom Metazoa; phylum Chordata; class Actinopteri; order Siluriformes; family Plotosidae; genus Tandanus; species Tandanus tandanus. Next base: position 23,304,223 of record JBCNYH010000001.1, read on the forward strand.
TCCTCACAGCTCACACACCTGCTCTATATTAAGTTCATCACTTAACTTAAGTTCAGCACTCTCTCGCTCAAAATGTACACAAAAAAGTAGTCAGAATCCTGTGATCGCAGGACACATAATACAGACGTAAATGGCTCGTAAACTGAACGTGATACAATATAAACTGATCACGGTAAGTGTAACATCATAACATCGGGCTTTGTGTATGAACTAAAAGTGTACAGGGATCTCGTGCTTTGGGTGCGATCTTGCAAGTTGAGCTTTAACACGTACAGTGAACGTACCATGAGCATACTTCAGCAGCGACCATTTCTAATCTCAGTGACCGAGAACGAGCTGAAACACGGCCAAACCCTCGACCAAATGTGATAGTGTGAATGGGGTATAAAGGACTGGGTTAATTTGTCTCCAAAACAGCAGGTGTTGCATGGTGTTCCTGGTATGCAGTTGTAAGTACCTACCAAAGGGGGTTCAAAGAAGGACAACTAGTGAACTGGCAAGAGTGTCATGGGTGACTTACTGATGAGTGTGGGGAATAGATGTTAGTCCGTGTAGTACCAACTGCTGAAACTGTTAATGCTGGCTATGATTGAATGTAAGTTAGTATCATGATGTGTCCAGTATTAGTGATATTATGATTATCAAGAGTAAGCCAAGCCCTGTTAGAAATCACAGCCTGCTCTCTTTCTTTGTAAGAGAATAATTCAACATGTTGCAGCTTTTCAGACAAAAACAAAAAACAAATAGTGAAGTCTCTTCCTTACAGTCACGTTCTCTCAGGGTAAGTACATTCTTTACTCAACCAGTTTGCTCATCCATCCAGGCAAACTCCATCCTGACTGATTAAAAAGGCGTTTCAGATGTGCAGTTTTCTAATAGCTTTTCTGTGGACTCTTTCAAAGTTATTACCCAGTGTTAGCTGGAGAATGGCATTCTCTTTACGTCTCGCTCTCTGTGACACACACAGATAAACATTTATCTTCTAAAATTCATAAGTGCTGCTGTAAAACCACGAAGCAGTAATAAAACAAATTATTAGATGCTTAATTTAATTGAAGATCAGACTTCAGTCATTTGTTGGAGTCTAGTACAGACAATATTTTGTGTATTTAAAGATGTACTCGTTGTGATTTTTCTTTTGTGATTTTCTGGTTGTATATAAATTCGGGCTGTGTGATATGTTGTACTCCAGTTTCCTCCCACAGTCTAAATACATGCACATTAGGCTAATTGGCTGTTCCAAATTGCCCCTAGGTGTAAGTGTGAATGGTTGTGTGTGTGTGTGTGTGTGTGTGTATGTGTGTTAGTGTTGTGATGGTCTGGTGAGATGTCCAGGGGTACAACCTGCCTTCACCCAATGTCAGTTGAGATGAGCTGTAGCCTAGCTGCGTTTCTAGCAGGATTAGATAGTTCGGTGAGTGAGTGGGTGATGTGTGGAGGTATATATTTTATATCTGTGTATATATTGTAAGATTTGCATCTAATTGTTTTTACTCATATTGCACAACTCAAGTCTGTTTTGTTTCTAGTAATTTTTTTTTCTTCATTAAGTAACATTAAAAAAAACCCAAACATGATTACTAAGTCGGCAACAAAAAATGGTGTGTAGGCTAATGTGATGTTTCTGACAGTTCTGTAATAGTAGCACTTAGTCAGTGCTGTGTTGTGTCAAAATGAGTTAGAATATTGTGCTTGTATCGCATACACCAAAGCTGATGCTTCAAATATCATTCCCCAGCATCAAAAACAGAAGAGCTATGAGAGAGTAATCACACCTGATATAATCAATAATAAGAAAATGGGTTTAACTGTGATGAAATTGTAACCAACTGCCAAACTTGAAATTGTAAGCCTACTGCCAACCAAAAAACGTTGGAATAACATTGGACTACGATCGACTCAAATAGGAATCATGATCAGTATCCTGTGAGCGCACCTTTAGATGGATGTAGCTTCATGTAATGCCCTGGTTTATTTACCCAGTGGTCTGTCCCTGAGCTTGTGTGCTGTGAGATTACAACAAAGCAACTCTTTACTCTTCGTACTGAGTACTTACACTGCATCGATTACATCATACGTTCACCATGGCATTGTTTTAGCAGAGTTGCGACATTTATTACTGTCCAGAGTTCAATTAATTTTTCACGGGAATGAAAAATTATCGCTTGTATCGATGATGGCAAAGTCAAACCACTACTTAAAGCACTTTCTCCAAAGACATTGAATGGGATTATGGTCAGGACTTTGTGGTGCCAATTCAAGTAAAAATGATTCCTCATGCTCCCTGAACAACTCTTTCACATTCAGTTTATTCATTTTCCATCATTTTTCATTTTCGCAACCATTCTCATTCACACCTACAGTCAATTTGGAACAGAAAATTAGCCTAATGTGCATGTCTTTGGACTGTGGGAGGAAACTGTAGTCATCATCATCATCATCATCTTCCGCTAGATCCGGGGTCGGGTCGCGGGGGCAGCAGCCTAAGCAGTGAGATCCAGATGTCCCTCTCCCCAGCCACCTCAACTGGCTCCTCAATGTGGAGGAGCAGCGGTTCTACTCCGAGCTCCTCCCAGATGACAGAACTTCTCACTCTATCTCTAAGGGAGAGCCCTGCCACCCTGTGAAGGAAGCTTATTTCAGCCGCTTGTATTCGTGATCTTGTTCTTTCGGTCACTACCCAAAGCTCATGACCGTAGGTGAAGGTAGGAACGTAAATCGACTGGTAAATTGAGCCTTCTGGCTCAGCTCCCTCTTCACCACGACAGAGGCTGCACTGATCCGCCTGTCGATCTCCCACTCCATCCTTCCCTCACTCGTGAACAAGCCCCCAAGATACTTGAACTCCTCCACTTGGGGCAGGACCTCATTCCAGACCCAGAGGGTGCATTCCACCTTTTTCCAGCTGAGAACCATGGCCTCGGACTTGGTGGTGCTGATTGTCATCCCTGCTGCTTCACACTCAGCTGCGAATCGCTCCAGCAAGAGCTGGAGGTCCTGGCTTGATGAAGCCAAAAAGACAGCATCATCCGCAAAAAGAAGAGACGAGATCCTATGACCAGCGAACTAGAACCCCTCAGCTCCTTGGCTGCACCTAGAAATTCTATCCATAAATATCATGAACAGAACCAGTGACAAAGGACATCTTTGGCGGAGTCCAACCCTAACTGGAAACGAATTGGACATGTTACCAATGCGGACCCAGCTTTGGCTCCGGCAATACAGAGACCGAATGGCCTGTAGCAACGGGTCCGGTATACGATACTTCTGAAATACACCCCACAAGATAGCCCGCGGGACATGGTCAGGAGCCTTCTCCAAGTCCACAAAGCACATGTGGATAGGTTGGGCAAACTCCCATGCCCCCTCCAGGATCCTGTAGAGTGTGTAGAGCTGGTCAAGAGTGCTGCGGCTGGGAGGAAAACACATTGTTCCTCCTGAATCCGAGGTTCAACCATCGGCCGGATCCTCCTCTCCAGTACTACCAATAGACTTTCCCGGGTAGGCTGAGGAGTGTGAATTCACGATAGTTGGAACACACTCTCTGGTCCCCTTATTTAAAAAGGGGAATTACCACCCCGGTTTGCCAAACCAGAGGTACGGCCCCTGATGACCATGTGATGTTGCAGAGACGTGTCAATCCAGAGCCTTGAGGTATTCAGGGCTGATCTCGTCCACCCCCAGAGCCCAGCCACCGAGGAGCTTTTTAACTACATCGACGACCTCTGCTCCAGTGATGGGCAGACCCCCTTCCAAACCTTCAGGCTCTTCCTCTTGCACAGAGGGCATGTTGGTGGGATTGAGGAGGTCCTCCAAGTATTCCTTCCACCTCCCGACAACATCCCCATTCGAGGTGAGCGGCTCCCCACTTCCACTGTAAACAGTGTTTGTGGAGAACTGCGTCCCCCTCCTGAGGTGTAGTTCAAATATATAAAAGTTAATTCCTTCAAATAGTTATAACTTACTATACATGCCATCACAATTCATCAGACAGAATGTAAGTTTTTTTTCTTCAATCTGTTGCTAATAAATAATCTTTTTCCTACCTACTGATCCAGTTCAAAGTAGGTTGTGTTACCTCAACCACAAATTTTTTTTGTCTGGCCTAATATGTTTAAGCGATACAAATGACCCTAAAAAGCACAAGACTGGCGATTTTACACCGTGGATTACTAGCAGAGAATACAGCGCAAGTAAACAAGCAGATCTATTCAGCAAGCGACATTTTAGGTGATAAAAAATGTGTTAAAGGAGCAACTATAGCTAGCAATTTTGAGGAAATGGGTGTAAATGGTTACCTACCAGAACCAGAGAGGGAAGAGTCTTGTGGAGACAGTGAAATGTCACACTGTAGTGACCCTGAGGACGAGAATTCTGCATGAGATAAGCATGACGGTAAATCCAAAATAGCTTATGCAGCTAACGTTTTGCCATCTCAGTTGGTTTAGGAACAAAAATGAATGTTTTCTTTGAGTTTTGCGCTTGTTGTTTGTGCGGCTCAACGCTGGACGATAATGTGTTATGATACACGGGTCAGTGACATAGTCCAGCCAATCCAACGGAGATAGGCAGCGTGTCTTTGAGCATGCCTAGAGTCGTAACACTCGCATACACTTTGGACTGATGTTGCTGAAAGGAACTGCTGATGTTATACATGATCGTTTTAAATAGCTAGTAACACTAATTCACCACAGGTACCCTTTAGTCTTTCTCTCCAGGAGCTCCATTAGTGGAAAGCAAATCATATGCAGGCATGGCAATCACTGATCATAAAGCATGAATGAGTTTGCTTAGAGCTCTTTGATTTATTATTCTACTTCTTCAAATGTTTCTGACCAAATTTCTTCTATGAATTTGATGGTTCTGGTGGGAATAATGTGTTGGACAGTTCTTAACATCTTTCCAGTAACTTGTTTTCTGTGCTTGATGCAGGCCAATAATTTGATGCTTAGAGTTGACTACGTAAATCATGTGTAAATTTAAGGATAGCTTTGTGAGAAATAAAACAGATGAATGAATCTTTTTTTTTTTTTGGGATGATTAAAGTGTAGTAAAATTATTGCACTCATAGTAAAGTTCTTGAAAGTTCACGCTTGAAAGAAAATAACGCATACATAATATTGGATGCAACCCATCCAGAGATAACTCATTAACTGAGAAGTATTCCTATCTGTAAAACAGTCACCTTCATATTCAGCATTGTTTTGTTTTTCTTAACAGGTATTTTTAGTGCATGACTGCATCTTCCTTCTGATGGTTGAATAAGCAGCAGCGCTATGGCTCCTCCCCGGCTTACCGGCGCATTGCGCTCTTTCTCCACGGTTAGCAAGCAGGAGGACCTCTCACTTGAGCTGTATGATTTAAAGGCAAGGCACAACTTGTTTTCAGAACAAATGTTTCAGTTTTAATTACAGTCTCATTTTCTGATAAGGCTATCTAAGTATTGCAAATGCATTTGAATGCTATTTGTTATGGTAATATATTGTCTCTGATTTCACATCCTGATGTTTGTGATCATGGGAAAACACTGCAAAAGTAATCATTTTGACTTTGATGTTGCAATATTTCCAGGTAGGATACAAGGTATATTAGGGTGTAATACAAATTGAGGCTAGTAATAATTACAGAATAATAATATGTAATGTAAGAAATATAATCATCAAATATTAATATTAAATTAGTTAGTAGCAAAATATGTGTAAATGCAGTAATGCAAAATGCATCCTGAACTACATCCAGCTTATATTTTTACCTCATGATACAACCGAGTCTACACTTTTCACTTAAGGTGCATTATTTGTATACTAGGTGCTTTATTTCCTTCCATCCATCCATCCATTATCCATACCTCTTATGACAAATAAAATGATTCTTTAATGAGACTAGCAACAATTATGAAATGCATGAGTAAAATTAAATCAGTGAGTTGCAATAAGTAGCATGTAACACACAGAAAAGCTGATACCAATTGCGGAATTACAGAAATACGTGTCCACATGTGAACAGAATCATGGGAGAATGTCTAAAGTATTATGTCCTTGAATACCTATCTCTATTAAGCTAGTCCTCTGTTTCCCCTCCATTATTTATATCTTTGTGCCAGGCACATTTTCAGTCTTTCGTTTCCCTCCCCATCTTGTTTTTCATTAATCGCTCCATCTCCTGCCGCCTTTTGGCTTTTTAGGAGAAGGTAGATTGGGCCTCTGATTATCTTATATAGACAGCTTAGCTCTAAATTGTGTAAAGTATCAAACATGCTTCTTTATGTAAGAGATAAAGATTGTTTTTTAAGGCACCACAGTGCTCAGACAGCAGCATGCCCTTAGGAGTTTAGTATCTATACTTGATGCTAATTCAAATCGGGCCTCGTCATTGCATTAATATATGAACTTTTTGCTATTGTAAAGGATGTGTAATGTAAAGAGAGCTTTGTGTTTTATAGTGTGTATATAAAGATTTCTTGTGCAGGCCAAGCGTTTGAAGAGACAGGAGCTCTTTGCCAGAGAGGGTCTGACATGGGCAAAGGTTGTCCAATTTTTCACACAACAGCTAGAGAAGAAGGAACAACAACAAGAGTCACAGGAGCTGAAAAGACTTCTTCAAGCAGCCAAGCAGATAGGTAGAGTATTTAACTGATTACTCGAAAATGACTGCACTCTTGATTTTACCATATTAAGAAGTTAAATGTTTAGCAGTCCTATCCACACCTACTAGCTTATGTGTTGGCTGCTTCCAAACACTCATACTTCTATATTATTAGTAATAAAAACCAAGTACATAGTATGTATACTAGAAGACTCTTTATGCATTTTAGAGTCGTCAAAAGTTACTCAGATGTCATACTGAACCCACAGTATTATTAAGAGGCTTTATACTTACAGCACAGTATGGAGCCTCTGAATAACCAAGGAGGGAGAAATTTCCATTGGGAAAATAAGAGAAAAAAAAGGTGGTCAAAAGACAAATGTAACACTTTACAGAAAATAGGTCATCTAATCACCCAAATGTAATTTGTGTATCATATTTTAGTATGAGGAGTTAGAGGAGCATAAATTAGCTCATTATGTGCATTAGAAGCTGAACTAAATGCTACACACTTCTGGCTCAAAGGGCAGGTAAGATGGTGGCATAGGATGTCAAGGTTTTGTGGCAAGTTGTCACTCACATACCCATAAATAGAAAGTATTAGAGGGAAGGGCAGACAGTAACGAACGTTGGTCCATACTGACTGTAGACCCGCTAAATGTTTTTGCTGGATTCATGTTTTTTTCTGCCCATATGCAGTTACTGGTCTGCAAAAGAAAGGAAAGGATAAAGGAATACAATGGCAGAGTCTAATGACAAACTTAACAGACTCTAAAAGAACTACCAACTTGGATAAAGTTATGTTGGATAGACATAATGATAAACTAGCTGTTGGGGGAGATAAGCTTCCTGATCCATGCAGAGAAAAGCTGGGAAAGTTAGCAAGAGGCTTACTGTGAAGTACACTGGATTTTACACACACGAAAACGAAAAGACACACACTAAATGCTTACAAATCTGTAAAAAAGGCCTACAAATCTGTAAAAAAAACCCAAAAAAACCCTACAAATCTGGAAAAAAAACCCCAAACCCTACAAATCTGGAAAAAAAAAAAAAAACAACCCTAAACCCTACAAATCTGGAAAAAACCCTCAAAGATACAAATCTGGAAAAAACCCTCAAAGATACAAATCTGGAAAAAACAAAACAAACAAAGCCTACAAATAGGTATGTGAATTGGCCATTGATACTGCACCCGAGCATCGGACCTCAGTGTACAAGCGAT
>JBCNYH010000001.1:23327771-23338667 GCA_039654325.1 Tandanus tandanus
CCTGTACCTGTTATATTTTCACCCAGTGTAATTTAGACACCATTAGACCTGTAGCTCTGATACTTCACACAAAATATGGTAACTAGAAACCACAATAACTAGGAGTTTTATTTTTGAGCTTCTGTGAACCCAAAAAGTATACCCTGATTGTGAAACAGCCCAGATAAAGGTTTTATAAGGTACTTGCTTGAGTCTGGCTTGACAGGAAGGCCTGCATTATTCAGTGTGCTGGGTTATCAGGACTGTGTGTAATATCATTCAAAAGATGAATACATTTTCTGCTGAGTACTCCAGCTTGCTCTGACCAGATAAGTGACAAAAGACCGAACACACGGGTAAGTGCTAGAAGGTGGACAGAATCAGAGTAAAAAAAAAAATTCATCAATTGAATTAAGTAATATGGAGTTGGGAAGTCAGTGGATTGACTGGTTCAATCAAGGTTTGGAGTATTTTATTACTATTATTCTTTTTAAAAATCCACCTGCATTATTTTGCTTAAAATTAGGATTTACTGATTTGATTATTCATGAATTTTATTATGCTTTTAAGTTAGGCGCTATATTATTTTTAGGAATTAAGTATTTATCAAATTTGTGCTTGTAGAATTTTCCACATGATTTCATTTTTCTCTGGAGTCCTTGGTGAAAGGACACTAGTACTAGTAATTTATCCATTATCTAAAGTGTAGGTCATCATTCATATCATCCTGAAAATAAAGGATAAAAATCCATCTTCTTTCTGCACAGTTTGGTCAGGTCAGATTTCTCAGTGTCTCTTGCTGGCACATGATCATATGAATTGGTTCCATGAAACCAGAGATGCTTCCTGACTGCTGTTAATGACTGCTATTAATGCATTAAGGATGCTTTATTATAAGACATTGTAAACCTTGTTGACAATGTGATGAACCCCATTCAGCACCTAGTGCTGAGACAAGAAAAACCTATTATAAAGCACTGGGGGTTAATTTTGAATTTTTAAAGACTTCTATATTGCCTGTGCCTTACAGAGGTGAATGTGGCAGTAATAATTTAAAGAGCCCTACACTACTCTCCTACCTCTCTCTGTCCAATTTGTTTTATTTCTTTGTATTACTCACTGTTTTTGCATATCTGGTTTTACTTTCATATTATTCTGTTTTCTGTTCTAATACTTCCTTCGGTTCTATGCTACAGAAATGCATTGTCAGAAAGAGCTAATGGGCTCCTGGCTAGTCAAAAGTTCACTTGGCAGATTGCTTGTGAGATGAGAGTTACCTTGACAACCATCGGTAGAGGTCACAAGACAGGCTAAAAGCTGCTGATGAAATTGCCCACTCTTTGCATCCCATTTAGAGAGGTGGGTTTTTATTGTGTGGGCTTGTCAAGAGCTGATTAGCTGTAACAGTGTGTGCTCTTTTGTAAGGAGCCAAGAATTAAACGTTATGATGCATAACCTTGACCTTTAAAACTTTGTGTATAATTACTAAACAGCTAGATGCAAGGTCAGATTATTGAACCAGTGTTTTGTTTTGATTGTCAGTAAACTATCTATCTGTCTATCTATGTGTCTGTCTATCAATATCTATCTATTTATCGATCTAGATAGCTAGCTGTCTTATATGTATATATATATATGTATATGTGTATATATATATATATGTATATGTGTGTGTGTGTGTGTGTGTGTGTGTGTGTGTGTGTGTGTGTGTGTGTGTGTTTTATTTGTACCTCCTACAAATAAAATAAACAATATCACCACATTCTTTGAAGTTCTGGTGATTATGGTGCGAAATGGGTCATATTTCATTGTGTGAAAAATGGATATGTATAACAATGACACTTTTATGTAGTGATTTAATGAACCTGTTTTCCTTCAGCTTTTAATAAAAACCTAGTTAGAATCAGTTACCCTCATTTAGATTTATGTTTTGGCAGCCTGTCTTTGTGCAGATTTGAGAAAAATTATATTTCACTGATGCGGATCATATTTATTTAACTGTCAGTCTTGAGCGGTAGTTTGCTTTATTAGCCTGACTGAAGTTTCTTGTAGTGTTTTATTTTTGTTTGTTTGTTTTTTTGGTGGTTACTTGCTGAGAATCTAATACCACACACTCTAATACTTGCATTTTCATTGATCAAAACTTAACTTGAATCAGTAAAAATTTGCATGCAAATGTTGCATTCCATGTGTCTGTTTGTGATATGAGGCTATGTATACAAACAAACTTGAGATCTTAAAGAATTTCTCCTGGCCAAAAGTTGTACTGTTGTATGCATACATAATTGACATTCATAAATGACAAAATCTTGACTTGCGTTGAAGGACAACAGGGAAACTTGAAGGCTATATCCGTGTGGATTCCCCTCTGTCCGGCTGTCACGTGAAACTGATGAATTAGGTGAAAATTACTCTTGTGATCTTTATCTGGTCTTAGAGCTGTAACACTGCAAATTCAAAGGTTATTTAGAGTGCCTCTGTCATCACTAATTTCTATATTCCTTATTGATTTGAATACTTCCTTGTGTAGAACACAGTTGGCAGGGCTTTATACCAGAAACTTTCTCCAAATCGCACACACATCCTCTGATGGAGACGCGGCAAGCCATCTCATTTAACCGCTTACTTGCACTGCTCTGATGCTCTGTGTTTCAGTGGCTTGTACAACTAATGTACCTTAAGAAGCTGTCTTCTGTTCATCTTTTTCAGAACCATAGGTATTAGCCTTTCACAGAAAGGAAGTGTCTTCTCAGCATGGGCATTTTTATATTTAGACATTTACAGCATTTGGCAGATGCTCTTATCCACAATTATCATTTTTATACAATTATCATTTACAGTTATCATTTTTATACAACTGAGCAATTGAGGGTTAAGGGCCTTGCTCAAGGGCCCAACAGTGGTGATAGTGGGGACTGAACCGCTGACCTTCGGATCAGTAACCCATTGTGATTTAATGAACTTGTTTTCCTTCAGCTTTTAATAAAAGTTGACCTATTAGTTTTTGTAAAATTGCCGATTAGCAAATATGGACTCGTGTGTGTTTGTGTGCAACCAGAATTCCGGAAAAGTTGGGACATTCTTTGAATTTGAATTAAATGAAAACTAAAAAGACTTTCATATCACATGAGCCAATATTTTATTCACAACAGGACATAGATAACAAATGTTTAAACCTTCAGTTTTAAAATGTTTTGCTTCAGGTCTCAAAATAGTTGGGACAGGGGCATGTTTACCATGGTGTAGCATCTCCTTTTCTTTTCAAAACAGTGTGAAGACATCTGGGCATCGAGGTTATGAGTTTCTGGAGTTTTGGTGATGGAGTTTGGTCCCATTTTTGCCTGATATAGGCTTCCAGCTGCTGAAGTGTTTGTGGTCGTCTTTGACATATTTTTCGTTTAATGATGCGCCAAATGTTCTGTATAGGTGAAATATCTGGACTGCAGGCAGGCCAATTCAGCACCCTGACTGTTTTCCTATGAATCCATGCTGTTTGATAGCTGCAGTATGTGGTTTTGCATTGTCCTGCTGAAATACACAAGTCCTTTCCTGAAATAGACATCCTCCGGAAGGGAGCATATTTTGCTCTAAAACCTTTTATATACCTTTTATATTATGTTCAGCATTCATAGTTCCAAAACATGCAGGCTGCCCATACCGTATGCACTTATGCACCTCATACCATCAGAGATGCTGGCTTTTGAACTCAACGCTGATAAAACGCTGGAAGGTCTCCCTTCTCTTTAGCCCGGAGGACATGGTGTCCGTGATTACCAACAAGAATGTCAAATTTGGACTTGTGTGACCATAGAACACTTTCCCACTTTGAAACAGTCCGTTTCAAATGAGTCTTGGCCCACAGGACACGACGGCACTTCTGGACCATGTTTAAATATGGCTTCCTTTTTGTATGATAGAGCTTTAGTTGGCATCTGCAGATGGCACAGCAGATTGTGTTTACCAACAGTGGTTTCTGGAAGTATTCCGGGACACAATCATGCTGATGAGTGATGCAGTGTCGTCTGAGGGCCCGAAGACCACGGGCATCCAATAAAGGTCTTCATCCTTGTCCTTTACACACAGAGATATCTTCAGTTTCTCTGGATCTTTTGATGACGTTATGCACTGTAGATGATGGGATTTGCAAAGCCTTTGCAATTTGATGTTGAGGAACATTGATTTTAAAGTATTCCACAAGTATTTTATGCACTCTTTCACAAATTGGAGAGCCTCTGTCCATCTTTACTTCTGAGAGACTCTGCCTCTCTAAGACATCCCTTTTATAGCTTATCATGTTACACACCTGTTATCAATTAACTTAGTTAGTTGCTAGATGTTCTCCCAGCTGAATGTTTTTAAACTTTCTTGCTTTTTCAGCCATTTGTTGAACCCGTGCCAACTTTTTAGGCATCATATTTGAAATTGAATTTTTTCAATTCAAAATTTCTCAGTTTCAACATTTATGTTATTTATGTTCTGTTGTGAATTAAATATTGGCTCATGTGATTTGAAAGTCGTTTAGTTTTCATTTTATTCAGATTTGAAGACCGTCTTAACTTTCCAGGAATTCGGGTTGTATGTAAGTGTGTGTGTGTGTGTGTGTGTGTGTGTGTGTGTATATATAAAGATATTAATATAGATATATATTAGATATTGGATCATTTTCTTTTTTCCCTAAATCAAAAGATATTAAGCACAAGTGAAATGAAAATTTTTCCATTCTTTTGTTGTTTACAAATAAAAATCCCAACAACATAAAGATGAAACCATCCACTTGTGCGTTAGACCCCCTCCCTACAGCCCTGGTAAAGTCTAATTTTGCTGCCATTAGCCCTCTCATCAAACCTTTCTCTTTAAGCTGGTTATGTTCCACCTGCACTTAAAACTGTTGTCTTCAGGCCACTCCTTAAAAAACACACACTGGATCCAAATAATTTTAGCAATTACAGACCCATTTCAAACCATCCATTTCTCTCGAAGGTGCTGGAAAAAGTGGTGTCTGCTCAACTCCATAACCATCTCAAAATCAACAGTCTATATGAAACATTTCAGTCTGGTTTCCGTCAAGGCCACAGCACAGAAACAGTACTGGTCGGTGTGACCAACGACCTGCTGATGACAGTTGATGCAGGCTTCCCATTCCTTCTCGTTCTTCTGGATTTGCCTGCCGCCTTTGAAACCGTCGACCACAAAATCCTGCTGCACCGTCCTCAAACTACTATTGCTCTCTCAAACTCTGTATTCAACCGGTTCTCCTCCTATCTTACTGGAAAACTGAACACATTGCCCTGGGAAAATTCAAATCAGAGACCCACATTGTCACCTATGGGTTTCCCCAGGGCTTGGTGCTAGGGCCAACCCTCTTTACCCTCTACCTGCTTTCCCTTGGTCGTGTCATCAGCAGACATGGACTGGCATTTCATTGTTATGCAGATGACACACAACTTTACCTTAAAACTGGTTCCAACGATTCTTCTCTCTTGCCATCCTCAACTCTCACCACTTGCCTGGAGGAGATAAAGGTGTGGATGAAGCTTAACTTTCTTCAGTTAAACAGCTCTAAGACTGAGACCATCCTGGTCAGCACTCCACACCAAGTCCGCACTTCCAGTATCACTGTCTCTCTTCATCACCAATCTTGGTGTAAAAATGGACCCACACATCCAACAACTGTGTAAAACCTCTTTATATCACCTCAAGAACTTTGCCAAACTTCGTCCATCACTCACCCCGGCAGATGCAGAAAAGCTGGTCCACGCCTTTGTCTCCTCCTGGCTGGACTACTGCAACGCACTCCTCATCGGGATCCCTAGCAAAAGTGTTCAAAAGCTCCACTACATCCAGAACAGCGCTGCTATGATCCTGATGATTGGGTGTGAAAATTCAACCATGTTTCTCTCATTTTCAAGACACTACACTGGCTCCCTGTCTCACTCTGCATTGAATACAAGGCCTCACTCCTCACCCACCAGTGTATACATGGTACTGCCCCCACCTACCTCAAGGATCTCCTCACTACCCAGACATCCTCACGCTCCCTCCGTTCCACCACCACCTACAGCCTTAAAACCCCAAGGACTGATTATTATTGCATTTACATAAGTATTCACACGCTTTATTTAGTACTTGGTTGAGGCAGCCATTTCAGCCTCAAGTCTTTTTGTGTGTATGGTGCCACAAAGTTTGTACACTTGGATTTAGTTATTTTCTGTCATTCATACTTCCTTTAGATTAAATGGGCCTGGAGAGTGAGCAGCCATTTTGAGCTCTTTGAGTTGTCCTCAAGCTGTTGCTATTGATTTTTTGGGTCATTATCATGCTAAAACTTGAATCTTCAGCCTTGTCGTAGGTTCTGTGCGCTGTAGAGCCGGGTTTCCCTGTTTTTCCCTGCTTTTATACTTTGCTGCATTCAGCTGTCTGTCAATCCTAACTTGTCTTCAAGTGCATCCTGCTGTCAAACATTCACACAGCATGATACTGCCACTGCCATGCTTCACTATTGGGATGGTATTACGGAGGTGATATGCGGTGGCGGTTTTGTGCCACACAAACAATTTAAGCTTTGTTTTATTAGACCATAGAATTTTATTTCTTACCATCTGAGAGTCCTTCACATGTAGGTGGGCATACTTGAACCTGGCTTTCACTTATTGTTGTTTTTAGTCAGAAAATCCTTATGTCTGGCCACTCTTTCATGAAGCTTACCTTGGTGGAGTGCCACCCTTATGCTGGATCTTCTTAATGGTTCTCCATGCTCCCCACAGGATTGCTAGATGTCACCTAAAGTGAACATTGGATTCTTCCTCTCTAGCTCTAAAAATCGTCCTAGTTGTTCCATGCTTCTTCCACTTGAGAATTATGGAGGTAGCTGTACACCTAGGAAATTTTAGTATAGCAGAGATTTTTTTTGTAGCCTTGTCCAGATTTGTGCTTTGACACAAACCTCCTCCATTATTTGGACCTCATGGTTGCAATTTTGTTTAGAATATGCATGTCAGTTAGAAGGCTTTATGTAGGCATGAGTATGCTTATACGGATCATGTTCAATCAACTATGTTTGCTTCAGTTGTACTCCTACTCAACAAATACAGACACATCTCAAAAGGAATCTCAAGAAATGGGGTATGCTGTTGTAAAAATTCAGGTTTCATACTAAAGGGTATGAACATTTATGTAAATGCAATATTTTTGTTTTGTAAATGAATAAAAGAATAAATTCTGTTTTTATTTTACCTGTGTTTAATTGAAATTGTTATTTTTTTTTTAAACATTGCTATCTTATGCTCTCAAGCCAGCAGTAATCTTTGTTCAGTCTCAGATGAGCTAGGCAGATGATCATCTCATTCAATTAATACTTCATGCCTATTTCATCACTGTCATGAAGCCTGCTTATATCTGCAAGATTTTTTCCACAAAGTGTTCTGCGGTTACCGAAGCTTAGGAACTATAGTGAGTAAGCATGCAATCCTTTGTAAAGATTTGACTCAATTTGGATTCTTGGTGTTATAACAAGCATTGGGAAATGCCTTTATTTTATCACTACTGAAGTTTTCAAATTCAGTAGCTTATGACATCCGGTTGTTGGAGGATTGATTCCTTTCTATGGGGGAATTCCAAGCTGTAGCTGTTAATGAATAGCAAAAATACACACAGTTAAAACAAAATCACTTACACTTTTTCTTGGTAATTGCTCCAAAGGGGGTTTAATAACTAATGTTGCAAGAGAAACATGATGAGCGGTAGTTTCAGTCTCATGCAGTGTAATGGAGAGCACATGTACTTGCACAGTAAAGCCACATTTCAGGCAATCAAGGCACATCAAAGAAGGTAGGAAGAAAAAGTGGTGCAGTTCCACAAAAGCCTGGTGCCAGCACAGGACTGGGAGACATACATACGTAGATGTGACCATGTCCCAAATCCAGTGCTGACGAAAGGAAAAGAGTTGCCTTTGAGATGGAAATCACGGGGTGGGAGAGAGAGTGTCAGAGCCAGCATGAAAAATTCAAAAGAACCTTTTGAGTATTGATGGGCCATCGCTGTCAGTGAGAGGATGGACAAGCCTAGAACTAGAGTGCAAAGAAATGGCATTTGAAGGCTGGAAATCTTATTAAGGGAAAGTAACGACAAACTGGCTTTTCCAGAATACGTATAAGAAGAGGACAGAAGTTTATAATATGAGGTGAAAAAGATTCAGCCCCGATTGTTGTAGCAGGGTATTCAACCAAGCGTAACACAAAATTCCTTTTCATTTCTAGACAATGCAACATCTCACTAGTTCAAACATATAAAATGTATTTGTCACAACATATTTGTATGATCCTCAGAGACATTGAGTTGATGACCATCAAGCAATGATAGAAAACCAAAACTTAGAGTTGACAGCAGTAATACAGTTCCTTAGAAAAGAGGGATTGAATCTCAAAGAAATTCACCAGCGACTGGCTGAGTATTATGGTGATAATAGTGATAACAGTGGCAAAATGGTCAGCTGAATTTAAACGTGGGCGCAGCTCACTGGAAGATGACCCACAGTCAGTTTGGCTTGTTGCTGCCATCACAAAGAAAATGATCACTTCTGTGTAGACCCTCATAATGATCGCCAAATTAAGCTTGATGAGAGAGCTTGGGAGTGTGAGATTTTCCATGGAAGTGTTTCCATGATAATCCATGAACATCTTGCTGTGTCAGAGGTATATGCAAGTTGGGCCCCCAGAAACCTTAATGTTCAGGGTCGCTTCCAAAGGCTTCAGTCAAGTCAGTAGCTTCTTGGCATTTATAATAACAACCCAGAGAGATTCCATGCATGTTTAGTTACTGCAGATGAAACATAGATTCATTATTGGGATCCAGAAGCCATAAAATGTTCCATGCAATGGAAGCACCCTAGCTCAACCCCACCAAAGAAATTCCGAACCCAACCATCAGCTGGCAAAATCATGACCACTGTGTTTTGGGATTCTAAGGGTGTATTGTTAATAGCCTATAAACCAGCTAGAAGCTCTGCCACTAGGGCTTACTATGCAGATCGTAGGGCTTACTATGCTGATAGTTGCTCTTAAAGAAAAAAGGAGGAGAAAGTTTCCAAGGCATAAATTGCACAAGCTGTTATTTGCTAATGTAAATTTAAACAGCTTAATCACCCACCCTATAGTCCAGATCTGGCCCCCAGTGATTATTAGTTGTTTAGAAATTTTAAATCCTATTTACATTTTTCTGATGATGATGAACTTAAGGCTGCCACAGAGGCATGGTTTGAACTGAAGACTCCTATTTTAAAGGTATAGACAGACTGAAGGAAAAGTGGGCTAGGTGCATTGAAGTAAATGGGGACTATACTGAAAAATAATAGTACAATGCATGGTCTGCTGCTGCAGTATATACACCTCATTCCATTAAATTTATTACCTATATGGGCAGACTGGAACATGTTTTATACATAGATTGCAAAGTGAGAATTTACAAATTCAGTATGCTGCAATTACATATATAAAACATTAGTAATAGCTCATTTTTCTTGTTAGTTAAAATAACCTGGAAAATGTATTGAACATGACTGGTAAAATAAGCCATGGCCTCAGTACAGCTGTATGATGTTTCTGAGAAAACCCTGTTGGAGTGATTATCTGTGTTTACATGGCCATTTCTAATGTCAGCCTGTTGAAAATGATTCTTGAATCTGCTAGTTGCTTAGTGCAGCCAGATAATTCTTCTGTAAGCAACAATGCAATGCGCTCTGAAAAAAATAAAGTAAAACTCAAACATTGGCAGTGTTACAACCTGGTCTAGGTTTGTTTGCACCATATGGGTAAATAACAGTGGCAATGAAAGATTGTTTGCATTGGCTTATTCTCACTTTTATTTTTATTGGTTGTAGCTTCAGAAACAGACCAGGCCAAAATAATTAACAAAACACCCCTGACTATATATTATGTGAGCTAACACCATAGAAAGGAGATAGACAAATAAAGAAACAAACAAAAAACCCATCTCCTTCCCACACTTCCTTGGCAACCCAAGAGAAAACATATTCAACATAAATGGCACTGGCTTCCTTCTAACCACAGCACTATTTACATGTAAGGAATATTCAAGTTTCTTTTTTACAGTATATATACATTTAACACTCGGATCTCAAGCAACATAGCTAAGGCAGAGTCAGAACAGAGTACTAGGTCATACACAGAAATAAACATTACATGTTGAAGGGCAGAACAAAAGCAAAGGCATTTGTCTGGCCAGAGCTGTGATGTGCACCAGTTTGAATACAACTTTGGAAATACAATCCGGCAATCACAAAACACTGCTTTGACAGGAAGGGGTAATTTATTACTGATGAAAGGATATTTTAAATGCATATTGTAGGACAGATGTGTTAATGCAACCTGTATAGCTTTCAGATGTTTGAATGGTCATCTTTACATAACAGGCATTGTTGTGAGGACTCAATACCCATAGCTCTACTGGGGTGGGAACTCGGAAAGCCCGAAAAGTTGGTCTTTTCCATTTTTTTTTTTTATTGTAAATGTAGTTATTTCCATAAATGGTTTGCAGCTTGTTGACTACATTGGCAGGGAGACTAAACTCTGTATTTATAAAAAAAAAAAAAAAAAAAAAAAAAAATTGAGGCTCTCTGATATCCCCCTCACCACTTACAAAAGGTTCAGAATGGTTTAGTGTGCACCTGCACTAGGATTTGCCTCAGCTAAATGCAGCTAAACACAGTTAATTGAGCAGAGTGACTGCTGATTCTGGAGCACTGTAGAGTCAAGATGGTGAAATGTGGGTGCTGACAGCTCTATCTATAAAAAAAACAAAACAAAGGTGAACACAACAAACGCAGTTTAAGAATAATTTAAAGTAATTTCTAGTATGTGTGTGTGTGTGTGTGTGTGTGTGTGTGTGTGTGTGTGTGTGTGT
>JBCNYH010000001.1:23346891-23362061 GCA_039654325.1 Tandanus tandanus
TGGAATCACACTCAAAATTACACACTACAGGCTGATCCAACTTTGATGTAATGTCCTTAAAACAAGTCAAAATGAGGTTCAGTAGTGTGTGTGTGGTCTCCACGTGCCTTTCATAGAAATGTATGTAATGTTAGTTGGCTGCATTGAACTCTCATATAAGAAATTATGCTAACATGCTAATACTGGTAGTGACCATCAACTAAAAAACTCACAATCCAGAGAAAAAAGACTAAAAACAGGACACTGAAGTCATGCATCAACTGTTTGTTCATGCATCACATTTTTGGGTTTCCTATCAAGCAGTGTTCACTTAATGCTAGTTAGGTATTTATGTACATGTTATGCTGTATAACAATCTACGCAGAGCTTTGTGTTTATAGGATGAGTATAATTATCATTCCAATGTTGTGAAATGTTTCCTATAACCTTTAGCAATTAATTTCTGACAAAGTTGTGAAGCATTTGTGTTTGATAAGGGCTGTCCCAATCCGAAATACATGTTTTTTTTTCATGTTTGTTTTAAAATACCAAAAACATAATTTGGTATTATGGGGACTATTTATAACCGAGCACAAGTCTGTTTCATTTCTAACTATGAAGCCATTAGTTCATTAGTATCACATCAATGAGTGTAATAGTGAACATAATAGCGATATGTAGGGAAGCCTGGATAATGTAGCGGGAATGATGCTCGCAGTAATAAACTAATAGCTTTGGGTCACTTGGAGGCACACAGCTGTTTATAGCCAGGCTGGGAACAGCATGTAAAGATGCAGTTTTCCTCAGTAGTCTGGATAATTAACCATTTTGTTAAATAATAAACCAACAAGCTGCACAGCTGGTGTGTGCTATTTCACCGAGCATATTCAGGAAGCTCCATATGTGGCTGTATAAATTATTATTAATCAGGTCATCTCCCTGTTCTGTTGATATGATAGCAGAACATGGAGGTTACTTTATGATAAATTATGATGTAACACTTGGTTCATTCTCAAGTTAATGCCCATTAGCTTGCAGAATGACAGAGCAGTTTTCCTGAAGCGTGGGATGGCTCTGCTTCGGAAGAAGGAATTGGCTCATATCCTTTTATAATCAGATTGATTTACTTTTTTTTATTTACCCTTTTAAAATGCGCTACCTGACAGTTCTGATCTCTGTGCACTCTCTGTGTAATTTAGCCACTGGCAGTTGCCTGTTATAAATGTCTTTATCGTAAATGTTATGTCACAGGGTTGGTCAAATCATTAGGCCACTTCCCCCATACAAGCAGATGACATGTCTGGGCTACAAGGCTTTTATTCAAAGTTGCCGATGAGTAGGTCCAGTAGGTAGCTTGTATTTTTTTCTTATCCAACATCCAGGAAATGAAAAAGCTATTTCTTGTTCTGATTGAATTTTTGTTTGATTTGTTTTTGTTAATTAATGTCTAGCCACAGCACTCTAACCATAAACATTACAGTTTTACATTGGCTAGCTTCAGCACCTCAATTCCTTTTGAGATATGAACCTTTTCTTTACATTAGGAATTTTTTTGCGAGAAGGTACAGCGGCACAACCCTTCTTCATTAAATTGCATTATGATTAAGATTCAGATAAATGTAGATGAGATGCTTGACTTTGAATAATATTCGTAATGGACAGTTTTGCAGGTATCATCAGGTTTTGACCCCTGAAGATAGGGCTTTCTGTTTCACCACCGTTTTTTTTTTTTTCCCTTGATCCATCATCCTACTTTTGTACCGTATCACCCATAGCATGATAGCATTCTTTTAACTGTTTTCTTGAGTGTGTTCTGTGAATTTGTGTCATATTAGTAAGTGTTGTCTCTGAGCAGCTGATATTGCAGCAATATTGTTGACTGGGTTATATTTCATAGCTTTTCTTCTCTTTTTACAGCAAAATGCTGGGTTGCTGTAGTTTTTCATACTGTCTTGGGGCTAGACTGCTTCACCTGCCTCTCTCAGAGAGTCAATGAGATTAGGGATTATTCCTTCCAGGCCTTCAATTCGAGCACTGTCAACATATCACTGAGGGTTTGGGTAATTTAATAGAAAATAAGTGGGCTTTCTTGCTTGCAGACCTGGGTAATTTCACACTGCCACCAATCCTGTTATTATCTGATATTTTTGGATATATTCTTTCCTCAAATACATTTAACTGGGAGAAAATAAACATCAAATATTGGGCTGTTTTCATTCTCTTTAGTGTAGGTTTGGTGCTTGTTTCTCCCTGATATGAAGTGACTTTATTAAATTTATACCTGGTTGAATCTGGTGACTTGCATTGAGACTTTGAAGGACGTGAAAATGAATGAGAGAGATTTTAAGTGGATGAGACAAAGATGTCATAGTGAGTATGTACAGGCTGACAATGTCAATTAGACCAAGACCTTTGTTCAATTAACATTGTTGCGCTAGAATGCGTCTGGTTAGATCAGCCAGGTCAGTGATAACACATCTGGAAACATGTGGAACTGGAGTGGCTGGTGAATATATATATACATACACACACACACACACACACACACACACTTTCCTGTTTCCTGTGACATCCTGAGCACATTGGTTAACATGACCATCTGGCTTTGGTTGATGTTGATCAAGAGTTTTTATACAGTTTTCCATGTTTCGTTGCACAGCTGATGTTATTAATATGGAAGATTTTGAAAGCTGAGTAAAACTCATGCAGTAAACATTGAGTAGTGTGTGCAGTGCTTGACGAGTGTAACAAGCACAGCAGAATTTTACTGCTGGGTTGATGACAATCTGTCTACCAAAAATAGCTTGCCTGCAGCAGTCCTGGATATTTTTGACACAATTGAGAGAACTACTATTAATTAAAAAAATAGATTTTAAGAATAATTTTCTTTGTTGCAAAACAAAATCAGAAAAAGTTCAGAGAGTATGGAACATGCAAATAAGAAAAGAAAAGGGTGCTTTCTAACATTTTGACCTGTATTTTACTGCAGAGTGTATGAAACCAATACATTTCATGTTTTGTCTGTGCAACTTCATTTCATTTGTTAATATGTTTACTTTCCTGCATTTTAGACCTGCAACACATTCCCAAAGGATGCAAGCAATTTAGGGCTAGTAATTTGATAAAACACGTAAATAATACTGGGATTTGAAACAGGTGATGTCAAGTGATTGGAATCATGGTAGAAAAGCAGTGTCTAGAAAAGGCCTATTTTTTTAATCTCCAGGATTTTCAAACTGTCAAAAAATGTGTGAGAATTTTTTTTCAATATTTGAAAGCTATGTTCCTGAAATAAAGATGGGAAGGGATTTGCATATTTAAAGTGTATGGGAATTGGTCCTCCTTACAGCATAATTTCTGTATATGTAATTTCTTTCGGCGATACAGACGCTTATTTTAACATGTTTATAAACATAAAAAGCACAAAACTAGGTGATTTATATCCCATGGTTTACTAGTGGAGTCTGAACCAGTGGTTAGCTAGTGTTTTTCCCCGGAAGTGATGTCAACACCTTGGGCTGGATTGTCCAGCACAAGTAAACAAGCAGATCTATTCAGTGAGCGACATTTTAGGTGATTAAAAAAAAAATGTGCTCAAAAAGCAACTATAGGTAGCAATTTCGATAAAATAGGTGTAAATGGTTACGTATTTGAATGAGAGAGGGAGGAGTCTTGTGGAGACAGTGGGATGTTGCACTCTAGTGATTCTGAGGACGAGAATGCTGCCAGAGATGAGCGTGACAGTAGATCCAAAATTGCTTTTGCAGCTAACGTTTTGCCAACTGGCTTTTCCTGTCCTCAGTTGGTTTATGAACACAAAAGAAATGGTTTTTTTTGTGATTTCTGTGCTTGTAGTTTGTGCAGCTCAGCACTGGCTGTTAATGTTTTATGATGCACGGGGTCAGAGACGTAGCCCAGCCAATCCAATGAGTTCGCGTCCCTACCAGGCTGGAACAGCCAATCAGAAAGGCAACATGTCTCTGAGCATGCCGAGTGTTGCAACACCTGCGCACACTTTGAAAATGGGCATGACCTGATGTTGCTGGAAGGAACCGCTGATGTTATATGTGATCGTTTTAAATATCTAGTAACACTAATTTACCACAGCTACCCTAGAACCCTTTATGGTGCCTGATATCATTAAATAATTCAAGGAATCTGAAGAAATTTCTGTGAATACACGGTAAGGGGACAAGCCTAATCTGAACACACCTAATCTCAGCTCACTCAAATGGTACTGCATCAACTGTAAATGTCTTTTCCAGGGACACCATGCGTATTTCATAAAGACAATGCAAAACCACATTCTGCACAAATTACAAAGGCATGGCTGTGGAAGAAGAGGGTGCAGGTGCTAGACTGGTCTGCCTGCAGTCCTGCCTGTTTCCCACTGGAGAACTTGTGCAGAATATTGAAACGAAAAAATGTGACAATGTACTGTGGTACACCTTGTAAACTGTCAAAAAGAGTGGTCTCTTGGTGTCTTCAGTAAATAAAATAAATGTTTTAACTGTTGTGTTGTGTATTGAAATGAGTGTTTATTTTGGAATAAATACAGTAAAATTCATGAGGTAAAACATCAAATAAAGTGCTGCTGTATTCTTTTGAGTGCAGTGCAGATCAAAAATATTTGCAAAGCATTTTTTTCAGTTTTATTTTTAATTTCAACACACGCCCCACCTTTTTTAGTCATCACAGCCATGTTGATCTCCAATATAATGATTGTGTGTGGCACTGTTTTTTTTTTTTGGGAAACCTTTAACAGAAATATGTATATTCCAAATCCCAAAGAAGCCTAATTTAGTATGTTGGCTAGCTCATGTTGAATTCTTCTGTCTTGTTCTAAGTACTTTGAGTAAGACTGACATTTCTTCTCCCATTTCAGCACCATTTGAGTGGTTTTCATATTTTGTAAAAAATTTAAGTGAAATATTTCTGAAAGGTATAAATTGCTGTCACTAACTCTGATATAGCACCAGTTCTGAATTAGGTAGTGGAATTTAATGTGGTGAACGCAGACAAGCGGAGTGAATGTTCCCAGTGCGGTTACTGGAAATATATAGGCATTCTTGGAACACTACTTGATCAATCAAATTAGTGGATTGGAACTAACTGTTGCATAATGAATATTAAAACGTTTACATGGTTATTTCATTCTGAATGAGGAAACATGGCATGAGCAGTGAAACTGCTATTCATAAAGCTGCTCCTGCATTCACCATTGCTGCGTGGTGCATTTACATTAATTCTATTATATAATATATTTCAGTGCAGTGATGGTGCTGGTACTGTACATTTTAACACCATTATTAGTGATAGAAGTACGTTACATTTGCCAGATTTTTAAAAAAGCATTGATGCTTAAGAGAAGAATTGGCAGACGCATGATCTCATACTGTGTTCTGAAGTAGCATTTTGTTTTGCAGATGGGATGCTTAAAAATGTGGAATCTGCTAAACCCACATATGGCTGTCAGGTGACCATTCAGTCTGAGCAGGAGAGGCAGATGATGAAACTCTACCGTCGGGAGGAGAAAAGGGAGAGGAAGAGAGAGAAACGAGGAGATGAGGGTGAACCGTCAGAAGCTTTTCATTTTGACCCAAAGGAGCTGAGACTGCAGAGGTAACCATGTGATCACTTCTTCACTTTCTCACTTTATTTTTTATTTTTTGCCATGGACACACAGATCCTTTTTTTTTTAATTATAGAAACAGAGACCTCTGTCTATTTTTAATCAGAGTGTGAACAATGACGAGGGGGAAATCATCATACAATTCAATTTGTGGAGTATCAGTGTTTCATCTGCATTTGGGTTTACATGCTCTGTAGATGCAGTTAATAGCTAGGTACATTTTACTGTGGTATCTGAGAAGATATAATAGGCCCGATTTACCTGGGAGGTGTGATAAAAGGAGAATAAACTGCCTTTTTTTTTTTTTTTCTTGTACCAAAATCTCTCAAAAGAGATTCACCTATGCCAAATTGGCCTTGTACTTAGTAAAGCTTATTGTATACTGCAAAAATGAGAAGTTAAACCACAGAGTTCAAAGTGTGCGTGTGTGTTCGTGCATGTACGCATCTGTGTCTATCAGCCTGTGTGTGTGTGTGTGTGTGTATGTGTGTGGGAGAGTCCATGTGTACATGCATGTGTGTGAATCTGAGTCTATGTGTGAGTCTATATGTGAGTATGTGTGGGTATGTGTGAATCTGAGTCTATGTGCAAGTGAGCGTATGTTAGTCTGTGTGTTTGTGGGTGAGAGTTTGTGTGAGTCTGTGTGTGGGTGTACGTGGTTTGTGAGTGTGCATGCATGTGTGTGAGTATTCAGTGGCAGCTGTGAGGGCAGAATGGGTTATAGACCTGTTTTTTTTTGCAGCTAAGATACTGTTGAAAAATCATAGGATTTATAGTAGATGTGCACAATTACTGCAGTGTCAGTGCTCTTGGTATGAAAACCTCCATTGTTGGGGATTGTTGGCTCAAAAAGCGATGCTGCTAACACACAGGGAGGATGTCTTCGCTCTCCCTTATAGTAGCCCGTCAGAAGTGTCTGTGGAATCATCTGTCACTGTGATTGACAGGAGGGTGAGAGTATAGCCAATAGATCTTCTGCAATACACGTCATAACAAAACACGGTTTGAAAAAAAAAGCACGGTTTTTCTGGTGTAACTTAAGCACAGTCAATATATTTCAGTCATTGGGTCAGACGAGTGATTCCTAAAAATTGAATGACAAACACTGCATGAGTTTGTTAATTTCTCTCTGAATGTTATGTCAGTTACCGTGGAATTGCCCTCTGATGGCTCACTTTTCAGTGTGTCTGCACATTGGTTTTATTTCTGTGACAACAATTTCTTGATCGCATTATTGGCTGCTTGGAATGTCAGAATGGCCGAGCGGTCTAAGGCGACAGACTCAATGTACAAGCCTTCCTAAAACAAGGATTCTGGTCTAAATTTAAATGCAGAATCACAATTTCCCTTGTGGGATTAATACAGTATACCAAAAGAGCAAAGACACCAGTGCCCTTTTGAAAAGTTCAGAAGTTTTCAAATCGAAGTGGTTGGCATGGATGTAACTAAACTGCAACATGCTCTGTAAAAAGACACTGCTGCCTATAAAAGCACAATAAGGACATCCACACTTACTTAAAAAATACCCTGCAATCTTTCACAAAGTTACAGTGTGATGGGAAAAGACATACAGTAAAAATATTATCTGCACAAGCAATATCGACCTTGATTTTTCATCAGTAGGTGTACATCTCCACCATATCAGACATGTGTGCCATTGTCACTGTTCATTTTCATAGCAACCACCTAAACAATCATACAGACTTCTTACCAGTACATTGCATTTTTGTGGTGGAATTCAGGCTTCAGTATTCGTCTGTGTTGAGGATTGAATCTATTCACTAATCCATGTGGCTTTAAGTCAAAACAATTCTCTGTGTACTGATTGCTGCACAACACACACAGTGGTGTTGGCGACCGATTTGCTCGTATCCTTTGTACTTGGTTGGTGACGAATTTCTAGGTCCTTAGGAAACTTTAAGTAGGATACCGTGGAAACACACATTGAGAAGGGACCCTTTTCTTCAAGCTTTTACACATTTAAGTTGAAGATCACTAATGATTGTATTCAGTCTGAAGTACTTTCTGTAGAATTAATGTTAATTATCATCATAGAGAACTGTTTTGACCACTGACTTTACATGTTACCGGAGACAGTTTTGTTATTACATTCTATTATTTAGAAATAAAATTTTCATAAGAAACTGTCAACCACGTGCACTAGGCATGTTCTCCGGCTGGAGCATGCGCAATAGATGCACAGGGTGTCCTTGTAGTTTTGCTAGTCACGCCGCTTTTCTCTGATGCAATCTTGTGTACATCTATCCACTAACTCAAATACTTTCAGCTAGATATATTTTTGTTGATATGGATGTGTTTAGGAAGGACTTTTATTGCTGGGACATGAACTGGAAATTGCTGAGAGCTTAATTGAATTTATGAGGAGTATAACTGTGTGGTTTCACACAGACAAAGACTGTATGAAGACATGCATGCAGGGTGTGCTTAAAATGTATTATTTTGGTTATTATGTATAAAACCTAGAGACGGGTCAGTTCCCGAAATTTTGGTTCGGTTTCGGTTGTGCTTTAAACCAAGTCTGCATAAAAAAAACGATCTACACAGTGTTCAGGTTTAACTGGTTTTCATGTTAATCACTGTTAGTACAGATTGGGTTACTGTCTAGCCATGCTTTTGGGAGAGAGAGAGTATAACTAAAGATTATTTGCTTTGTGTAAATATATATATAAAAAAAAAAATCTAATTTAGAAACTGTTAGTTAGTTAAAATAAGGGAGGTGGGTTTCGAATCCGGGCTTGTGGGTCAAAAATACTCGGTCATGCACCAGCATGTCTCCTAACCACCTGAGCTACTGCCACTGAGGAATCAGTGAATGATCTATAGTTATATTCTATCTCCCAAAAGTTTGGCTATTACTAATCACAACTTAACATGGCTCTCCGTGTTATCTGTTGAGAGTAACCCAGTCTGTACTAACAGTGAACTTAGATTAAACTCGAAGCTGTTGGAAATTTAGTCTTATTTTCTCCTCTTATTTCTTTCACACCTCACTGTGCAGTTGTTTACATACCCGTATGTGCTAACGCTATCGAAACTGAAACTGAAAAACCTGGCTGCAGGCTGGAAACCGGCCTGAAACCGAAACTGATCCATAATTTCAGAACCAACCATCTCTAATTAAACCCTCCCTTATGTTATTGATAGTGTGTGTTCACTGTTGAGCAGATGGCTTTTGAGCAAATTTTGATAGCTGGGTGTGATTAATAATGAAATAACGTTTTCTGGCTAAGTAGCCAGAGCGATTCTCTGGTTTTTAAAATGAGTTATGCTGCATGTGACCACTCACTCACTCATTTGCTGAACCGCTTAACCCTATTAGGATCGCGGGGAGGATGGAGCCTACACTTGGTGAACCATACACAGACACAACCATACACACTCACATTCACACCTAAGGACAATTTGGAACAGCCACTTAGCCTAATGTGTATGTCTTTGGGCTGTGGGAGGAAACCCACACAGAAACGCCCAAGACCGGGACTAGAATCCCAGAACGTTCTTGCTGCTAGGTGAACGTGCTAACCACTACGGCACTATGCCGCCCTGCATGTGACCAAAAAGTTGATATAAGTAGATATATGGTTATGAATTTTGTATTGAAAATTCAAATAAGTCAGTAAACGCACAGAGCATGTTGCTGGAGTCGAAGCCAGTCTCTTTTGGAAGTTTCTGCCAATCAGGTGTAGCCATGCCTTCACAGTTTATAATAAAATACCATTTTAAAATGTAAATTAAAATTGTGCACGTATCAGCTTAAAGAAAACAAACTGAACAGCTTAGAAAAGCGACAGAATATAGGCTGTGTTACTGTATAAACAAATGAGGGTGGATGTGGCTAAAAATCCTAATGACACCAGCCATCAGGACCAATGACTTCAGGTGACCAACCATCCATGTTTCTACAGTCATTGTTTTAAGAAAGAACAGAAGCTCACCTCAGACATGGTTTAGCATAGCTAAATTCTCCTGAAAGCTTTCTGTCTGAAAGCTTTACTTATTAACCAGGAGTTAGCAGTGAACTGCACTGTCAGTTGTGTGCCACTTGCACAGATTTCATTTAAATATTTTTTCCCTTCACTGTGTACCATGTTTGGTTGGTCACTGATGATTGTATGTCTCTCCAGAGAGCAGGCCTTGCTGACAGCACGGCGTTCCCCAGTATTGGGACGTCAGAGAGAATATGAGCGCATTCATTACCCTCATGTCTACGACGCATATGCTGAAGCCACCAAGACCTCTGCCTTCATCGGAGGCTCCAAGGTAAGGTGTAGCTTTAATTGTTTAAGAGGCTGTGAAAAGTGTAACATTAAATCCTCTATAAAGCTCCTCTTTTTCAATCTTCTCTGTGTCGATTACCCAGCACCTAGTTTTATTCGCTTGTGCCATGCGATCTTTATTTTAATTCCTGAAAGGCATTCTGTCAACAGTGGCTTGCATCAACACTTTTTGTGTTTGGGAACACATGCTATTTAGAGCAAATTGCAGAGACAACTGTATGTGTGTATGTGTGTGTATGCATCTGTGTGCGTGTGTGTATATTTTGAAATCTTTTTTCACAGCTTCTCCTGGCTTATTTTCAGTGGAAAGGTAAAAGATGGCCCAGGCCAGCATGACACATGCAGCTGCAGTGCTTTTGGAGGCTGATGGCTGGCCTTGGCTGCAGTTAGGACTGTTTGAGCTTGTTGGGGTTGTGGGGAGCTAATGGATGCTAATGGTTCTGTCTCTTTGCCCGGTGGTAGATTACAACTGGTTTTGGCTAATGCAGCCTGCTGTTGTGTTTGTTTGTTGACTTTTTATTAATATATATATATATTTTTTTTTTGCTGCAGATGCTGCTGCCTGAGAACATCCAGAGAGAGAATAATAAGATGTTTGAGCAGGTTGAGATCCCACCCAACGAGCCCATGCCTATCGGCTTCCAGGAAAAGCCAGTCTACATCACAGAGTTAGATGAGGTCTGTTTTTCTGTTTGGTCCCCCACTAGAATCTTCATCTCACTCTACACCTTCCTATTTCTTTTCTTTTCTCAGCAGCATAACATGCAGAGTGTTCCATCTAATATAAATATTTATACACTGCCTAAAAACAGAGCTCTGAAAATGTTTGCATTTATTTTCAGTAAAGAATCAGCCATAATAGAACCTTTTGTCTTTTCAGTGGTATACAATAACTTATTTCTCCTTGAGAAGAAAAAACATTGATTAAACAAGAAAAGTTTCTGCAAAGTGCACGAGCAGTCAGCACCAATGCAGCGTGCATGCGTTGAGTTGCCTTTGTGGGCACGTGGGCTCGGATGTGTTCAACAAAATCAAGCACATGGCTTTACAATATTTGCATAAGTATGGAGCTCCGCTATGAAAAGACAACAACTGGGAATTTATTTTGATAGTCGATCAGATGAATTGTTATGCACCCTAAACATGCCACTTTCAAATCTCTGTTTAGATGTAACATTCATGTAAACAGTGGCTACCATTGTCAGTGTCCACATTATGCTACCATAGCAGCAAGGAGCAAGTTTTTTGGGTTTTTTTGACAAATATATTACGTCTGTCTAAATTAAATGATTAATTAAAATAAAAAGTGCATGCTGGTGCAGGAAATAATCAACACTTGGGTGGTGTGACACCTTGACTCTTGGGGTGATGTGACTCCTTTGATCAATATTAAATAAGCGTCTCCTTACAGAAATCTTCACCGTCATTAATGACCGTCATAATATTAATGAAACTGGGTCAATTTAGTATTTTAAAATTTTGCTTCATTTATTAGAAGTAGATACAAGAAAAGCATGTTCTGCTTCCACATAAACTCCACTGCAAAACATTCTACTCGGTTTTAATGTATGGTACATTATCATGGCTTTTCTTTGCCTCACTCTTAAAATATAATATTTTTAACTTTTATTAAATAACATATTTTTATGGCATTTGGCAGACGCCCTCATCCAGAACAACTTGCATAAGTGCTTTGAAGCCACTAACAGTGAATACTTTCTGATACCGGTTCACTAGGGCACATACTAATCAGTCAAAACTCGGTGGGTAGAGTTATTATTATTATTTATTTTAATAAATGTTAGTATAAATACTCAATGTTGATCCAAGTAGGAAAAAGGTAGGTTTTCTATTGTGTGAAAACATCCAGTGACTCCACTATGCAGACATCTAGGGGAAGTTCATTCCACCACTTCAGTTCCAGAACAGTGTAGAGTTTAGATGCATGTTTCCTTGTTCATTGATAGATTGAGGAACCACTCAAGCAGTGCACGGTGTGATAAGTGCTTTGAGCTAGGAGGGAGCAGGTCCATTTTTGACTTTGTAGGCAAGCATTTGAGTTTTAAGACTGATGCAAACAGCTAGAGGAAGCCAGTTTAGAAAGCAGTGGAGTGGGGGGGGGAGAACTTGGGAAAGTAGAAAACAAGTTGTGCAGCTGCATTCTTTTTGGGATTGATGTCATAAACAGATGTCTTCTACACATTAGCATCTCTTTCCTTTTCTTGTTGTCTCATGCTGCGTAGTATGGCTGTAAAGCAATATTACAATACTAAATAAAACCTATGCTTTGTGCTATAAATATCCCTATGTCCTATTTATATTTGGACCAGAAGTAGAAATGGTCTGGACTGCTATAATTATGTCTAGAGAAACACTTAATGATAAACAGGAAAAACAATTTTGTTCAAAATATAATATTAATTTGCAGTTGCAGAACTTCTACAGTTTCTCAGTTATAACACTCAAGTTTGTAATGGGTCATAGTCAGACACCCTGTGGAGCTCTCTGGCAAACGTTCTGTATTTTGTAACTGAGACAGCTGTCTTTCAAAATTCTGTCTTTATTATATCTTTCAAAATGATTATTATAAAATCTGAGAACTGGATGTAGTTGACAACAATTGGTTTGTTATATACACTATATAATCAAAAGTATGTTGACACTTTGTCATTACCCCTAATTTGGAAAGTAAAATATGTCTTTGGACGTACTTCCAGAATACTGACACTGTGCTGCTGAGAGATAAAAATGGGGTCTTTTATGGATCATTTCATCATAATGCCCATGTAATATTCCAGGAAGATTGTTTTCATAATGTTCATGAAAAAATGCATCAAACATGCATTTGATATTTAATTAACTGAATGATTGGAATCCCATCAGATATACATCGGCCTGTGCATAGAGAGTGCTCTGTATAGATCTCATGGAGCAGCTTGTATAGAAAAAAAAAATTGCTTCTCAGTAAGGCAGTGTTTAGATCAGGCTACTGAAGCACATCACAGACAATTATAAATTTAGCAGCTTGTTTTTTCAGTTCAAATTCCAAATAACAGTTGTATGTGTATTGAATGCTCCAGGTGTATTGTCTTTGGGTTAATGAACATGGCCATTAACTGTCCCACGAGCTCTTTATCCGCATGAAAGTAAATACTTCATGAATTTTTTTTGTTGCGACCCATGGGATCTTTTGTACCAACTAGATGCTCTGTGAATCTTTCTGGTAAGCACCCCCTTATCTGTATTTATATCAGTTTACGACACAGTATCTGTTTAATCCAAGTAATGTATTTGCATTTCGTTATATACCTATACTGCAGCCCTGTTTGCTTTTTGCACAGCATTGTAAACGAATATTTAAGTCACTGGAAAATTGTGTGAAAATGAGTATGAGTAAGCGGTTGGATTTTTACACATCATAGCTTTTAGAGATAATATAGGATTTTACACTTGCTTGTTGGAGGAGTGGGAAGTTGAGAGCTGACTGTATAATTGGAGTGCTTTTTGAACAATGTTTGCTCTAAATGGAATCTTTCCAGCACTCTATTAGGACAACCTGTCCTTTAGATCATAAGGTTGGTTAAGGGCATTTTCACAGTCTTCTAGAGCACTGGGGATACAAAAAATGAGGGTTATTGTTCCAAAAACTGTGCATATTATGTAAAATTTCATATATGTATAAATACATAATAGTATGGAGTACCTTCAAAAAAAAAAATAAATCAGCTTGTCTTGAAAATATTATTTAACACGGAAGTTAAATTTTGGACAAATTTGAGTTTCCCACTTGAAAGGATTCCAACTGAAATAATTTTCAAAGGAGGATGTTTGTCATGAAAATTTTTCCATTCAAAATTAGATAAGCATATATCGTTTAACTAAATCATGCATTGGTGGTAATATCCCTGATTTGTTCTGCACAGGGCAGATCTGAATACGTGTGAGGAAGTGTCCGTCCAAAATGTCCACTCCGACTTTTCTATCTCTTGTGATAATAAGAAATGTATTTTTTTTTTTTCAATTAGATGCATCTAGGTATATAACTTTAGAGCAAATCATTATCTGAACCAGATTCTGAAATGTTATGAAATGAAATGTAATATTTATTTGCTACATTTTTTATATACTATATGTTTAGAATCTTATAGGCTGCTGATTTGGATACAAGCCCACACTGAAAGTGTGTCAAAAAGTTTGTCCACTACGAACCCTTATGTTTCAGAACTTCACGTGTCCTATATTTGTTGTCTTCCCTGAATTTATAGATTTATTTCTACTAGTAAAAAGTCACTGGTTATGGAATTCAACTTTCAAACTATTTCTAATAGACTCAAGTGATTTTGAAACTGAGATCATATGTATAACGTATAATTATTGGTACACTGATTCAATTGCTTTGAACATTAGTTTCTTTTACACCTTATATTCCGATGGCTCCATTGAGCTCCATTGTTGTCCAAATCTGTCCACTCCGAACCCAAACACTGGACCCTTATATTGTTGGAATAGAATACAGGAGTTCATCATTTTAGGGCCTGTATCAACATTTTAAAGACAGTGTGACCTTATACTCATTAATAAAAGCATAAACTGGAATTCTTCCTACAGAAGAAGTAGACTCTATCTGCCATGTTGGGTCATTATTTACAAAATGTTCGAATTAAATGAAAAATTTCCAATAATAATATAATGTTCTGCGAGCATATTTGTTTCTAAATTGTAATAAGTTTTCCAATAAACTAAATAAATAATGTGATTAAAATTTAATTAAATAAAATTGAAATAGTTTTAACTTTGAAGTCTCACTACTACTGACAATGGTAGTTTTTAAAGAAATGTTATTGTTTTGGACATGCATACTTTCAAAGGCCATAACTTCCAAGAAAATAATGTTACATTCAAAATTTAAAAAGTTTTTATAACCTTAAACATTTAAGAAAATTACTACTTAAAAACTAGTAAATTAAAAACCTTTATTTTTAACCCCTTTGTGACTGATTGCTCTAAGAGACTTTGAAAATGCCCTTAAAAAGTCCTAAAGCCATAGCCTCGTTTGTGGCTCAGTAAGATTAGATAAGAGATAAGAGATCTTTGTCAACTGTTGCATGAACAATGAAAATCAGTTTAGCAGCTTCTGTTTAGCAGCAGTTATAGAAAAAGTGCACAAAAGACAACTAATGTAGATACACTAAGCTATATATGTGCATATACCTACATACACATATATACACATACCTATATGTACACATATAGACACATGT
>JBCNYH010000001.1:23380188-23393048 GCA_039654325.1 Tandanus tandanus
CTCTCTCTCTCTCTCTCTCTCTCTCTCTCTCTCTCTCTCTCTCTCTCTCTCTCTCTCTCTCTCTCTCTCTCTCTTGTGTGTGTGTGTGTTTAAATAAAAAGGGAGTCAGTTTAAATTGTGCACAGGTGTGTACTCGATTTGTGTGTGCGCGAGTGTGTGTGTCACTCAAGAAGGTCATTTAGTGCTGTGTGAGCTTGAGGCAAGCAGATAAGCTCTTTGCTAAAACTGGCAATTAAAACTTGATCAAGTCGTCAATTCAAATGGAATGAAACAGAACCAAAAAGTAATTAAAAGGATAGCATGCAAACAACAATTATCTTTTAGATTTCTGTTGCCAAATTTAATTAGTAGATGCTTGTACAGGAAAGTACACTCCTAATGAATGAATGAATGAATGAATGAATGAATGAATGAACAAATAAATAAATAAATAGTCTCTGTATGTGTAAATACATACACACGCGTGAGCTTTATATGGGTTGCTTGAATGATGGCTGCATCCTGCTAGTATGACTATTGCCAGGTATTACTAAATACTATGACTTATTATGACTTATTACTTACTGTGACTTGATTTAATTTCATGTCTTGTGCGTTGGCTCAGTTGTACTGGGGCATGTTTCCTGACATTTGCACTGTGTACACACTTTCAAGATAGGCATCCGAGATGTCTGTACTGTGTGTATGAGGTTTTTGGTTCTTGTTCACTGTTATAAAACCGGGGTAATTAGAGGGAAAAGACAGATGAGATAGGGGTATTTGAGAATTCTTCTAAAATCTCTGCTAGGCTGTATGAGGGTCCAATTAGTGTGTTTAAAGTCACTGGTGAATTGATGGTGTATTCCCACTTTCCCCAGTAAGCACATATAGCCCGATGGCTGAGCAGCTACACTGTTAATTAGACTGTCAGGCTGTGTTGGACTCACAGAAGACCAAAAGGAACCAAGTTCACCTCGTAGCGTTCTCTCTCTCTCTCTCTCTCTCTCTCTCTCTCTCTCTGTCTCTCTCTCTTTTTCACACTCATACACTTATACACACATGTGAGCTTCATATGGGTCACCAGAATTGTGGCAGCACCATGCTGTTGTTGCTAGGTATTACTAAATACCATGACTCTTTGATTTAATTTAATGTCTTGTACCTTGGCTTAGTTGTACTGGGGTGTGATTCCAGACCCTTACCCCTGAGAGACCAGAACCCTCTCACCTCTCTCTGTCAGTCCACCTGTCTCACTGACTGACTGCTGGAACTCACTCAGTTTTAACTTGAGACTAATAATTATATAATTAATAGTGCTACTAATAGTAAGGTTGAATAAGAAAAAAACCTTTTTGAATGTGGGCACAATGCCTTACAAGCTCCGCTTTAAATCGAAAAGGAAACTGATTAAATTCAGATAGTGTGAAAATCAATACACATTGCCCTCCTGTGCACTTGAGTGAGTGAGCACAACCGCTGCTATAAAATTGAAAGCACCTGATTGTCTGAGATGTCTTTATGTACTCTTGCTGTATATGGAATCAGATTAGTATCTATTAATTCTCAAATAAATGTCACATGATTCACAATTCTATTTTCAGATTTATAAATAAATGATGCTGGTACATGTGTTTACAGACTGAAAAAACTGCATTTACAAACCACTTACCTCTTTTTGAGCATCCCTGAATTACTTTGTGGATTCTTTCAGACATTCCTGAAACAAATTGATTATAAAATGCATTGTTTTAAAGACTGATTTCTGCAGCCTATCAGATAGCTCCTACATCCATCCATCATTCAAGCTTTACAATTTGCCTTCTTGAGACCAAACTTGTTCCAGCATGATACTACTACTGTCACAAAGTGGGGTCCATAAAGACATGAGTTGCCAGCATAGAGCCCAGGCCTCACCCTTACTGAGCACCTTTGGGATGAACTAAAACGCTGACTATGCTCCAGGCCTCCTCAGCCGACATCAGTGCCTGACCTCAATAATGCTCTTGTGGCTGAATAAATGAATCTCCACAGTAACACGCCAAAATCTATTTGAAGAGTGGAGGTTGTTATAACAGCAAAATGGAACTAACTTTGGGACTGGATGTCAAATGCACAATGGTGTTAATTCATTAAATCCCCTATTAAAAATAGTCGGTAAATGTTCACATACTTTTGGCTTAACCTAGTTCCTGGTGTTGTAAAGTCTACTTTTTGCTTCCTTTACATATTCCTTTACATTAGGACACTGTTTTAATTTGCAACATCCAGATGCTTCCATATGTCTTTTACTTTGGTATCAAAGGGAACCTGTGGTGAATTAGTGTCACTAGCTTTTTAAAACGATCATGTACAACATCAGCGGTTCCTTCTGGCAACATCAGTCCATGCCTGTTTTCAAAGTGCACACAAGTGTTACGGCTCTAGGGAGGCTCAGAGACATGTTGACTTTCTGATTGGCTGTTCCAGCCTGGTAGTGACAAGACCTTATTGGATTGGCTGGGCTACATCACTGACCCGTGTAGCATAACACATTATTGGCCAGTGCTGAGCTGCACAAACAATATGCGCAGAAATCACACAAAACATTTCTTTTTGTTCCTTAACCAACTGACGACAGGAAAGCCGAGTTGGCAAAACATTAGCTGCATAAGCCATTTTGAATATACCGTCACACGCATCTCTGGCAGCGTTCTCGTCCTCAAAGTCACTAGAATGTGATGTCTCACTGTCTCCGCAAGAGACGTCAATCCCGCACAACGTTTTGACGTCACTTCCAGGAAGAAAATACTAATCCTCGCAGTTCAGCACACCGCTAGAAGTCCACAGGATAAAATAACCCAGTTTTGTGCTTTTTCTGGTCTATTTTTGTTAAACTAAGTGTCTATATCGCTTAAAAGTATTACATACACGCAAGTTATGCTGTAATGATGACCAATACCTATATGCTTTAAGCAGTACATCCAGGAGTTCAGAGGCAATAACTTGACAGTGGAGAAGGTTGTAATAATACACTTCATTAAAAGAAAGTGACAAATGCGGACTTAAATTGGCCTCACATGCTTGAACCATTGCCTACAGTGCCCCCACAGTTGCTGGTAGTATTGCTCTATTCGTTATGCATCTGCAGGATTTCCATAACTATGGATGAAATAAACGCAGTGTATAGATAGAAGTCTCTGTGCGTACCCAGTATCCCTCTTTAACGTTGAGCATAAATCAGCCTTCAGTTATTGTTTACTTTGAGGGCAAACAAATGATATCAGGCACAATGGCAGTTTATCCTTACCCAAGGACATCTGATCAGCTGCCTGTCAAATGATACCAGCCAGTGAAGCCGACTGTGGATGGAAGTAGTGAAAGGCTGCTTTAGGAGTGTACGTCACTGCAGACACGTTTCGCTGCGTTTAAGGTTGTCAGTCTTATTATACAACAGGTACGGTATACATGTGAGGTAATGGATTAGCTGTACATTAGAGCTCATTACTCTGGCATCAGTTTGTCTTTAGTGTAAGGGAAAGTGTGCATATATTAGCATGATAATTCAAATGTGTTTTGGAAGAACAGATAAAAAGAGGGAGGGGAAAGCCAAAACTGAAACATTTCTTTAAGCTTATGACACAATACAGCACCAAAATTCCACTGTGGAAATTCTTCACCAGTGGCAAGTCAGTATTTACAACATGCTTGCATTACCTCAAGGTGAACATTTGGGGCATGCATACATTTGCATCCATTTGCATCTTTAAGGAGTGCGAGGACCTCGACGCTTTGTTTCAAACAGACGAAGTCGATAAATCAAAACGAAGTGGGCTGTTAAAATGAGTGCAGCTGTTTGGTCGGCACGGTGACACAATACTGTGCAGGAAGTGAAGGCGGAAGGACGAGAGCACCATATTCAGGATGAATATTTGTAAGTCAATGCATCGAGAAATCCACCACCCCCCATAAGAAAAATAATTGGTGGGATTATTGATACTGGTCGCTCCAGGCTGATAGGAGAAATGCAAGGATTCACCTTTGTCACTTGTTTACTGAGATAAACAATGAAAAATTCTGCTGCTGATACTCACATCAACAGCAGTTATAGAAACCCAGACATACCTGCTACCAATCTGCTGTTACTGGTCCTTATTTATTAGTCTTTTATTAAAAGTTATCAATATTTTTATAGGCCAAAACAAACTAAAAATATACTCCAGGTTTACAAAAGTTTTGGCTTTTCTTTTCAATCTACTCATGCACAAGTTTATAAATGGCACTCAACCATAAATGCCCAAATGCAAAGAGTTGAAAAAGGTAAAATAAAAAAAGGTGAAAAGCCTCCTCCCCACAGAACGTAAAATCCATGGGGTGGACTCAGACCTGATCCAGCCTGAGTCGGGCTTGGCTCTGTCAGTCCAGAGGATGCAGTGTTTCTCAGGCTAAGTGTCTTTAATGTATTGTTTTATGTTGCACAGCATTGTGGGTTATGATTCTGGTCAGGTTTTAAGCAGAAGTTGGTTCTGATTCAGCTCCATCCCCTGGACCTTGAGCTGTACATCTCCTGACTCTTCCAGTAATGCACCTCAGCCACTGCAGCTATCACAGACACATACTAACGTTTTTCTTCTTTTATGTTTGGCGAGATTATTTTGTCATGATTACATAACTAGTTTCATTTGCCATAATACATGTCCTTGATTTGGATTTCAGGTCATTTGTAAGAAAGAAAAGGATTATCTTTAAATGTTGGCTATGTGTAATTGAAATAAATGACAGTTTGGCAGTGTCGTAGATGTATAAATGTTCAGCAATTCTGTCATTTGTGTGATGTGAACACTATCAATCGAGATTCAGAAAAATTTTGACTAACTCAAGAGCTCTGCAAACATTTCCTGAACTTTTCATGAATGCGATATTTTTGTGTAAATGCACCTGCAGACGTTTTTGATAATAATCTTTTATTAGCATCCAGTGTATTTTTTTTTTATTTTTTATTTTTATTTTATTTTTTTTTAAATTTAAATAAATAATCATTCATTGTTATCGGGTTCCAGTAGGTGATTATGACCACTTGTCAGTTAAACTAGCAACACAACTAATTTGCTTCGGCTTGTCTAGATGAAAATGCTTTGCTGAGTAGTGTTGAAGCATACCACATTAGGTCTTCCCCACAGACTCCACCTCAGTGGCCCAGCTTGTCTACCCTACTTCCTCATTTACTCAGCTCACAAGTGTCTCCAGCTTTCCTGGAATAAGTGGACACTAATAATGTTGCTCTTTGATGCATTAATAACCTTTTTTGCCTTTCACTGTCTGTTTCTCCCATCTCCAAAGAGAGAGAGAGAGAGAGAGCAAGAGAGAGACAGACAGGACAAGAGACACACACACTATTTCTCCCTTTTTTTCCCTTTTTCGAGCATTGAACTGAAACGAAGGAAAGAGGAGAGCAATGACATATTTTTAATGAATTCTTAAATAAATGACAGTGCCTCCTGAGCCGTAGGCATTCCTGACCAGCTGTGTGAAAGGGAGAGGGAGAGAGAGAGAATGGGCAAGTGAGAATACTGAGTAATGAATAATAGTAGCTTGCATACTCTGGGTGTGTGTGTGTGTGTGTATATGTATACCAGTAATTATACATATATATGTGTGTATGTGTGTGTGTGTATGTGTGTGTGTATATATATATAAACCTAACATGTTATTCTCCCAGAAAAGAAGTTAGACCCATCTTGACGTTCTCTTTGTGGTTTTGCTTGGAGACAGAACAGACAGGTCCCTATGGTTTTGCTGCTGGAATGATGAGTTATTAATTACAAATGTTATTGCTCTGGGTCACTGTTGGTCTCAGCCTATTCTTTGACTCTAAGGAGCAGAACAGTGAAAAATATTTCCTTTCAGCTGTAGCTTAAGTGTTCCTTCATGAAAGGCCTTTTTTTTATACCTCTTATGAGATTAAAGGTTGCCATCTTTGGTGCGTTGCCATGGTGAAACTGGTCAACGTAGGAGGTTTGATGGACAGGTCCTGACACCACTCAGAGCTGAACCCTCCTCCACAGACTTGATGACTTTTTGACCCTCATCCATTTACTGAACTACTGAACATTTCTGAGAAGCTCGCATAGAAAATCTATCTGGAGTTTAATTGGTCTGACACAAGACATGGACATATTGCAGTGTACGTCAGTGTTGCTTTTGGCTTGTGTTTAACTTGGATTGAGCATCTAGGTTGTTTTCCTGTTTAAAATATTTGTTTACAATTCAAGACTGGAGATGATGGATGCAGTGAATAGAAGTGGAGAGTAGTTGGACTTCTATCCAGATAGAAGTCTAATTAGCTTTGGACTCGTGGTGCAGTACTTGTGTTTTGGCTGCCGCTGATTTTGGCCTGGTGCATTCTCCCTCTCACCATATGTGTCTCACACATGTAGCTGCCCTCCAGCTGGTGTACTGTGGAATAAATAAGTTAAAGATTTGGAAAAGTTTCAGTCTAAACAGACCTTACAGAATTTCTGTTTTTGTTATACTGTCACATTATTTGTTTGATCCATGCTGTCTCTTACTAATAGGCAACGTTGCCTTCAAACACTTCTGAAATAACAAATAGAGTATCTATTATTGCAGCAGCATTGTGGCAGGGTCATTAGCTTTGCCATCTTTTATCTTCAGGTAGACCTGTGGGTTATGACCAAAATTTCATATACCAATATACAGTTGTGTGCAGTGAAGATTATACACCACCACTTTTGTATAAAGGGCTCCTAATACAATTAAGTAAAAAAATTCCTTCTCTATAATTGGTGAAAATGTACTGAACAATGCTGCAGTAGGCAGTGAGAACCAAAAAAATAATTCCGACAAGTATATTGAGGTAAAAGTATGGCTAGTAAACAAAAACACTGAAAATACCAATTTTTCTGAAAAATTGAAAGGTGTCGCAAATTTTATTTTTTGGACTTTTGCATAGCATGAATGAACTTCAAACCATATGGAATTATGAAATTAAAAAATATATAAACACTATGCCTGAAAGGTTAAATGCTGAAATCAAAGTAAAGGGTGGCCACAATAAATATTGACTTTTTTTTCCTCAAAAAAGAGACTGTTATTTTTGTTATTACTATATCCAGTATTTTATGAAATAAATACTTGAATAGTACTTGGTTTCTGTTTTATCTTCATTTTGTTAAGTGTATAATCATCACTGCACACTACTGTATGTAATTTCAAATTCCTATAATGATACACATCATGATACAGCCCAATTTCTGTCAACTTAAAAAACATCTAAATGAACAAACAAACAAAGCTATTTGAATAAAAAATAGAAAAAGAAATTTAGCAGGTTAGTAGGTATGTAATTTTGTTTACTGTTATGTCACCACCTGTGACTAGTTCATGGTGAAAGGGGTGTATTGTAAAATCAATGCACATAGTTATATATTACATTATACATTTATACATTACGTCCCTTAAAAAGTAACTAAACAAGATGCCTCAAATACATGTGATAAATTCTGAAAGTTTTTTTGATTCTTGGGGGTTTTTTTGCCAGTAAGGTAGCAGATTTTACTTATGAAAATCAGAA
This sequence comes from Tandanus tandanus, assembly GCA_039654325.1. Taxonomy (NCBI): domain Eukaryota; kingdom Metazoa; phylum Chordata; class Actinopteri; order Siluriformes; family Plotosidae; genus Tandanus; species Tandanus tandanus. The sequence goes on from JBCNYH010000001.1 coordinate 23,387,738, forward strand.
AAAAAGTTAAAAGAATAAGCAATTATCGAATGAGATTTATTCAGATTGAGGAGGATTTTTCTGCTGAGGCTGAGGTCCGAAAAACCTTCAAGATGTAAACAATCTCTTTATCATATAAAAGCCGAATTCTAAAACTATTTAATTGTTCATTCCAAATATTTCTAAAATCAGAGGAGGGACGTAGATAGCAAATAAGAAAGATAGGCTTAACCCTACTGGCAGGGCTGTTGGGTAGTGGAACTTTGCACTGCCATCTTGGTCGTTGTTGCTCCCTCTCAGATATGGCTTCCAACAGCATAAATATTGAGAAAATTAAATGAAGTTTTGACAGCTTAGGGCTGCAGTGCTTTGCTGTAAATTGTACTAACTAACCAAGATGGCGGACAAGATGGCTGACGTGGAATGTAGCCTATCTATCTTATGATATTTATAATGCGGACGATTGATGAATCATTCAACTTATCCTATGTCAATGATGGATAAATCGGCTTGTATGAGAATATGAGAAATTAGCTGTGGACTTTTCACCAATCAGAAACAAGAAAATATTTTGAATGAATAACAGTGAGAATTAACCTGGTATAGCATGGTGGGGGGAAAAAACCTTAGCTGGTTCCTAACACTAACCTAACTTTTGTTTTAAAATAATACTACTAATTAAGGAAATCCTTTCAGTACTCACGTTATAGTTTTGTTATTGGTAATTATTAATTTCTTTAACAAGTTTACATGTGATGCAACTCAGGGTGGTGTGTGATCTCTATTCCTTCTCCTCCTTAGTGCCTGTGTGTGCACTGCTTTGAACAGGTAAATACACAACCCGATTTCTCCTCCTGAGATTATGAAAATATCAAAAAAAAATGAAAGGAAAAGCTGTAAAGAAATTCTAGACAGACGTTTATCATCATAGCTCCTAAGCTACCTACATTCGAGCTCATTTTACTCTCCATGTGCACGTACATTTCCACCCATGGTGAATGAATATTTATGATGTAGTGCAGCCATCTGTAGCTGATTTGTCCTCACTCTCAAAAACTGATTTTATGAAGATTGGTTACATGCATAAGGTTTATTTGCTTAATTGCTTTGTTAATTTCTTAAAACACTTTCCATACCAGGTTGTATTAGTAATGGTAATTTATCATTTCTTTTATTCTGCTAGTACTCAATAACTAGCTTGATTTGACAGTCAGCAGTGGTAATAGGGAAAGTCCATGCTTTATGGAATATGGTAATGCTTCAACTGGATTTTTAATGGCTTATCTGACTATCCGTCCATCTCAACATGTACTGCCACAGGCTCTCGTGCTTTTGATCTGTGAGTCAAACTCCTGGGGTCTCCTCAAACCAGTAAAATGCTGTTTAAAAACTGAAAAACTTTCCAAATATGAAATCTTTTACCTTATAACTATAGTATCTTTAATCGTCTAATACAATACACTAATCAGCCACAACATTAAAAAACAAACTAACAAAAAAATAAGAACATTGAGCATGATCATTTACAGGTGACGTAAATAACATTGCTTATTCTGTTACAGTGGCACCTGCCAAGGAGTGGGATGAATGAGACAGAAAGTGAACAGTCAGTTCTTGAGGAAGCGGGACAAATTAGCAATTGTAAGGATCTGAGTGACTTTGACAAGGGCAACATTAAGATGGTCTTGTGGGGTGGTCCTGGTATGCAGTGGTAAGTGCGTATCAAAATGCTCCGATTAAGGAGAACCAGTGAACTGGTAAAAGTGTCATGGATGCCCAAGGCTCCTTGAAACGCATGGTGAGTGGAGGCTAGTACATCTGTTCTGATCCCACAGAAGAGTTACTGTATCTCAAACTGTTGAATGCTGGCTATGATAGAAAAGAGTCAGATGAAGTTAAAGATATTGCTGATCAGTGTATTTTTAGGTTCTTTCCAAATCAATGAATGAGACATTTTTTCACCACATAAGTTACACATGCTCATCACTGCTGATCACAGAATTCTTCTATCAGTACCACAGAGTATTTTGGGCAAAGCAAAGGAGTTTTCCACCGCTTCTACTGAGTTTTGTGGAGAACATGGCTCATACCTTTAAAATATTAGCACAATAATTAATTTTGAATGGAAAAGAATCACTACTTCTTAATATCTTATGGGAAGTTCTGCTTTTAGGCAGGGTGTGTGTGTGTGTGCGGGCATGTGCGCGTGTTGTATTGTTTTCAGTCAACATCACAGTCATCAGAATTGCAAAAAATCTGCCTTCTGGCCAGAATCTCACTATGTATTTGCGTTAGAGGCAGAATGTTTTTGGCGGTTGGATGCAGTGGCATTGTCTGGCTATTCTTTCACTTTGCATGTTGTGTTTAAATGTGAGGTGATTGTTGGCTTCATTAGTTAAATTAGTAGAATTGAAACAGGCTGAAGTTTTAACAGTGCCTCTTGCAATATGCTACTGTGTAAAGAGATTTTCACACTGGAAGCGACAGTTGCTTATTACACTTTCTCTTTTAATCAGTGGCTGTGGGCAGATCAAGAGAAAACAAAACCTTCTTAGATCTTAGCATTAATATCACATTCTTTAGTTAAGAAACTTAGTTGCTACAGAAGCTGGTGTGATTTTTCACCTGTTATATGAAAACTTTCCCGAGCAAACTTCTCATCTGTGAACTGAATTTGTTTAATTATGCATATTTTTAAACCAAATCTGTAATAGTAAGTGTTAAAAAGAAGCCAAGGATGTATACTGCTAAATTAAAAAAAACAACAACAACAACAATAAAACAAAACACTTACACTTTCAAGCCCTGATTATGTCAGCATCACAATATGCTTCACTTATATCATAAAGTTATAGTGGTATTATAATGAATGTTGTTTTATCACTCACTCCTACAGTTTATTTGTTGTCTGTTTTCATGACTTCGCACCAACGATAGCCAGGGCTAGAGGCAACATGTTTTCGGGTTGTCTATCCCGATGTGCCATTCTTTTGAACACGATATCTCAAGAATGCTCTGAGCGTATATTTTTTATTTATTTATTTATTTTATTTTTATTTTTTTTGCAGATTTTTTCACAAATGCCCACCTTGACTTAAGATGTACTGGTTAGATTTTGGAGGTCAATGGTCATTGAAGGTCATTGCGGCCTCATGTGGGTGATTCTTGTAAATGTGATATCTTAAGTATGCTTTTATTAAGTTAATGTAACGGTGTGATCCCCATATTCTTGACTAGCTCTGTAATCAATGGTTTAATACAAAAAAATGCTCTTCAACCTTTAAAAAAAGCTAAGGCATCTTCCAATCATACTACCACTGACAACACCCCATCATGTATTCTCACTGTCTGCATTAGTTCTATTTTTACTCTCTGCATTACCTGTGCACTTTAGATATATAACTTTATATCTACCTTCCTGTTCTAGATTGGGCAACTGGTGTTTAAAGGTATGAAGCGACTAAACAGGATCCAGTCCATTGTTTTTGAGACAGCCTACAACACCAATGAGAACATGCTGGTGTCTGCCCCCACTGGAGCAGGCAAGACCAACATCGCCATGCTTACAGTCCTGCACGAGATCCGCCAGCACCTGCAGCCAGGGGGTGTTATCCGCAAAGACCAGTTTAAGGTATATAACTGTTCCTGTATCCTTGCATACCGTTCTAACATTAATCTTTAGTATTAAGATCTCTCCCTAATAGCATTGAAGGGCTGGGCCAATACCTGTTCCATCCCTTGTGCAACAGTAAGACTGATGAAGACATGGGCTGCAAGCAAATATGCATACTTTCCTACTATTAGCACACTAGAAGCAGTATGCAGGATATCTGAGCACTTAATAGGCATTTAGTAGTAATAGTAGTGGAGTGTGGATAATCTACTCAATCCTTAGTGTGTAGGTAATGCACTACATTGTACTATAGTATTCAGCTGAAACCTCTGAATAACCAAAAAAGAATTCCCCAAAGGGGTATATAATAGAAAGAAAATGACAGACTGAAATGAAGCCTACATCCAAGGGGAGTTGTACAAATGTAACACTTCTGCCTTTACAGAAATAAGTTATCTAATTAAAATAAGGGTAATTCGAGTATTATCTTCTACAGGGTGACCCAATGAAACCTCCCACATTTCAAAGGTAAATGGAAAAAAAGTTGTAAAAGATAATCAAATTATTTGCACACATGAAACTTGATTCAATACAGTTCTTATATATTATGTTTTAAAGATGACATCCTCCAACTGGTGGCTGTCATTGTCTGTACACGCTTGGAGGCAATTTCTGATGGTTGCCATGGCTTGGCCGGTCATGTCAGGCGGATCAGCGGCTATCTCCTGCTGAATAGCAACCTTAAGGGCTTAAAGAGTTTGGGGTCGATGAATACACACTCATGATATAAGTAAGCCACACAGAGAAAAATTACAAGAGGTGAGGTCAAGGGAACGGGCCGGTCACCCAGCATCGCCATGCAGCGAGATTTCCCTCAGCACTTCCAATGGTCTTCGAGCTGTGTGTGTGCCGTAGCTCCATCTTGCTGAAACTACACATCGAGTTCTTCAAACTTAAGGTGTTCAAGTTGGGGTTGGGCTACCAACAGATCTTAGCACCACCTCTCCTTCCTCACTAAGTGTCATACGTGCAAATAATGCTAAATAAAAACTGTATTAAATAAAGTTTCATGTGTGCAAATAATAATTTAATTACCCTTCATTTTTTTTTATTTACCTTTGTAATATGAGATTTTTTTATGTCACCCTATATTATGAGCAACCTAAAATAACATTTTTGTAAACTACAAAGTGATGTAAATTATGCTTTTTAAACCACAACACCTCTAGTCAAGACTGTTTCCTGGACATTTTCTACAGTGGCCTTCATCCCACACATTTTTCCATGATGATGATGGGCCGTCGTCATACATCACCATTAACTCTCCTTGTCTTGTTGTTCTACTGTATATTGCAGTAAAAGTTGTATTGTGCGAGTTGCCAAGGAACAAATGATACCATGATGTTCACTCATTTATCATGCTGTCTCTTTCTCCCTCTTGCCTGTATCTATAGATAGTATATGTAGCTCCAATGAAGGCTTTAGCCGCTGAGATGACTAATTACTTCAGTAAGCGCTTGGAGCCACTGGGCATTGCAGTCAAAGAGCTGACAGGTGACATGCAGCTGACCAAAGGGGAAATCCTCCGCACTCAGGTAACACATAGGAACCTGCTGTATAGACAGAAAATGAAATGTACTTCACATTACAAACACAGTGTAAATAAATGCATATATATATAGATATAGATATATATAGAGAGAGAAAGAAAATAAGATC
>JBCNYH010000001.1:23393148-23400648 GCA_039654325.1 Tandanus tandanus
GCATAATGCCCCCGACAACATAGCTCCCAGGATCATTAGGACACGCAAACCCCTCCACCATGATAAGGTGGCGATTCGAGGAGGGTTTTTTATTCTTTTATTTTATTATATTTTTAAAAATTTTTTGTTTAATTTTTGATTTATTTATTTTTCCCGTTTGATTGACACTTGATTAGTTTTCTCTATGTGGGATTAATAATGCTTATTACATCTGATTTTGTGTTATTGGTTTTGACATGGGATATATTTAATCTTTTGTTCAGATTTGGAGATGACTGGAAGAAGTCTCTGCAGCTTCCACAAAAAGATACGAGAGTGAAAACTTCAGTGAGTTAAATTGTATACATGCATACTTTTGTCCTACAATCAAGACATCAGTAATTTTTTCCCATCCCATAAAATCTGTCGTATTCATATTTTTTTCTATATGCATATTTTACTTCTTGGCATATAGGGTTATGCTAAGTTATCTTACATAACGCTACAGTGTACATCGTTTCTAATGTAATACCTCATGTATGCACCCTCAGCAAAATGCCAGAAGTTGGCACAGATGTTGGCCTTATAATGCAAAGAATTTTAAGCAGTCTGGCTAGTTTTTCCTCTCAGGATAACCATAAGTGAAATATAGGTGTTTTTTCTTTCACTTTTGTTAATGCTCTTTATTGAATAACAGCCTAAACCCAAAATAAATTTATTTTTTTAGGATGTAACTGCAACCAAGGGGAATGAATTTGAAGACTATTGCCTTAAACGTGAATTGTTAATGGGCATCTTCGAAATGGGTTGGGAGAAGCCATCCCCTATTCAGGTATTATGATACACTATGCAACGCAAGTTAAATTTACTGTTGCCATAGATAGATAGATAATGTATATACAGGAACCTCATAAATTCTCTTAATTATTTAAATTAAGAAATAAATAAATAAAAATTTTTATATCTTTTAAAAGGAGGAGAGCATTCCCATTGCCCTGTCAGGAAGGGACATTCTAGCCCGGGCGAAAAATGGCACAGGGAAGAGTGGAGCCTACCTCATCCCTCTTCTGGAGAGGATTGACCTAAAAAAGGATCATATTCAAGGTAAAATTATTTTTTAAGTGTTATGCTAACCTTTAATTCGACTAAAATATTTTTGGTCTGTACTGTCTAAAAGTACAGTACAAACAGACATTTTTAAGACAAACAAAATTGTATTTATCTCTGACATGTGTACATCACTTGTGCATATGAAATGTCATTGTCACATTTTGTTGCATAACCCTTGCACACGGTGCCGACATCCTAGATTTTACTGTAGCATGTGACTTAGTTCAGTAGTTATTGTGATAGTGTTATACTTTTTCCAAAACAAAATTATTTATTTATTTTTACTCTGTAGCCATAGTAATGGTGCCAACACGTGAACTGGCTCTGCAGATGAGCCAAATCTGCATCAACATGAGCAGGCACATGGGGGGCGTGAAGGTCATGGCCACCACTGGTGGAACCAATCTAAAGGATGACATTATGCGCCTGGATGAGACAGGTAAGCCTGCACAAATTATCCAACACATCAAAAATGTCTCAGAAAAATTCAGAAAAGCTTATCTGCGATCTGCATTCTTTGAATATATTTAGTCTGATGAACATGTACAACCTCTGAATGTGACCCATCACAGCAAAGTGGGTATTAAGTCAGAAATTATTAAATACTTTAAAACTTTTAAACACGATTTTCTCCAAAGTGAAAAGCTGAAAATTCCTGGTAGGTTTTTGTTAGTTACTCCAAAAACTAGCAACATATATTGAAAAATTTGGTCTTATTTTAAAGCTTAGGATATCAGCTACAAAATGGTACCAGTATCCCACTTTGTTGTGATGGGTTACAAATGATTCCCCCCCCCCAACCTTTATAGCAAATAAACAAGTCACAGATATGTAACAAAACTATATTTGTTTAATAGCTGAACATTTTGGCTTCATGAAAGACTTCAAACAAATTTAATCGTACTGAATGACTTTTTTTTTTTTCCAGATTAATAATGGGAAAGGTATGGCATTATTTGATGTTAAGGAAAGAATCATTGAATCAACAAACACTGCAAATAAAATCACAATTATACTTTGTTTCTCCTAACACTGATGACTTTAATTTAAAAAAATTTTTTTAATAAATCATCGTTATTCCATGATTTTTTTTTTAATATAGAAAAAAATACCTCATTAAAGTAATTTACTTTGTTTGAGGTATGTTTTATGAAACCAAAATGTTTAGCTATTAAACAACAAATGTTCATATCTAATCTGAATTTGATTGAAGTAAAAAAAATAAATTTAAAAAAACCAAGGTAACTATTTCTGAATCCATCATTTTCGTCCAGGGTTGTACTGTATTTTGTATGCGTGTTCTGTCAAATGCATATTTATTGATTATCACTTTCTCTGCCTGCCGTTAGTGCATGTGGTAGTAGCTACCCCAGGTAGGCTGCTGGACCTTATGAAGAAAGGTGTAGCCAAAGCTAATAAAGTTCACATGATGGTGATGGATGAGGTAAGCCTGTGTAAAATCTTAAATTACAGCAACACAGTTGTCCGTCTTGTTAAGAAACAGTGTGTGAATGGCGCTGAAAATATCTACAGTGTTTACTAAGATCTATATCTGATATAAATTACTCCATAAACAGAACGAATGCTCTGTCTTTATCACATTGTCATTATGCCTTTTTCCTTAGGCAGACAAGTTGCTCTCTCAAGATTTCATCAGCCTCATTGAGGAGATCATTGGATTTTTGGACAAGAATCGACAGATTATGCTTTATTCTGCCACCTTTCCCATCACTGTGCAAAAATTCATGGTGAGTGGTGCAACCAGGAAAAGAGAGAGTAGGGCCTACTACAGAGGGCTGTGAACAATTTGACACATTTTAGGAATCAAATTTGCATGTTGTTTAACTTTTTTTCCCCCTTTCTTGAAGTCACAATTTGATCATGAAGTGATATTTTGAATAAAGTGATACGTTTTTTGCTGAGCTCTGAATGTGCCAATTAATTTTTTTGCTTAACTGTTTTTTTTCTCTCGTCTCTCATAATTCAGATAATGAATTAAGTCTAAAATGTTGGATTAGTGCTAAAATCTAATGTCTTTAATCTGTTTTTACTCTCTTGTTCTTTACAGGCAAAACACCTAAAAAAGCCCTACGAGATTAACCTGATGGATGAGCTGACTCTGAAGGGCATTACTCAGTATTATGCGTATGTAACTGAGAGACAGAAAGTGCATTGCCTCAACACACTTTTCTCCAGGGTATGACTGCATCAAGAGTTCAAAAAATGTATTTCTATATACATTCCATGCACCTTCCTGGGGATTATATGTACATTCCTGGGGATATTTTACACAAAACATTTTTTTCTGTTCACACAATTTTTTTTATTTTTTTTTATTTTTTTACAAAAGGCAGTATTAAAAAGTATTAGCTACATCTTAATGTAAAAGTAAAACAACTGTATTCTATTGAAGGCAGTATTAGTTATTGTACAGAAAGCATCAATGCTAATAGAATATTAAAAATATTCTGAGCTAAATACATTTAGAATGGTTGGATTATAGTGCTGAGGTTTATTTGCATTTGACCTTGTACCAGCTGCTTTGTCATTGTCTCTCAAGCAGCTTAGATCTATTCAGACTTTTGTCGTCGTCATAATTCAAGTTTTACATTTAGGCCATTTTTCCCTGATAGCTGTAAAAGCTCTTAACAGAACTGGGAAATATTTCGAGAATTAACTTCTTTTTAAACATCCTTAAACATGTTTTGCATATGATTTGAGCAGCCATAATTAATTCATATACGTAATAAGCATCCAGTTACATTAATCAAAAAGTGATTTGGATTTACTGTGAAAAACAGTGGAGTTCAGGATGAGTTTTTTTTTTCTCTTTCCTAATATTGTATCCCTCCTGATGTATTCTTATGCTTTCATATTTAGCTCCAAATCAACCAATCTATAATCTTCTGTAACTCAACCCAGAGAGTGGAACTTTTGGCCAAGAAGATCACACAGCTGGGCTACTCTTGTTTTTACATTCATGCAAAAATGATGCAGGTAAGTTTTTACTACATGATGGTCCTTATAATGAGCTTTTTAACCATTGCTTCTGATTTTATTCCTCTTCAGCAGAAGCATATTGTTTTAGTTGGAGTTCTTGATGAATTTGTTTAATTATATCCATGTATTGCAACATTACAGGAGTACAGGAATCGGGTGTTCCATGACTTCAGAAACGGTCTGTGTAGAAACCTGGTTTGCACAGGTCAGTATTTTTTACTCTTTAGACTAATCTTTTCCACAGCAGTTCTTCATTTATTCATGTCATATATTCTGCATTGTAATAACTTTTTTACAGATCTTTTCACAAGAGGAATTGACATTCAGGCTGTCAATGTGGTCATCAACTTTGACTTTCCCAAAAATGCAGAGACCTACCTACATCGCATTGGTAGATCAGGTAAATATCCTAGCTCGACTTTAAATGTATAAAATTCTTTGCCCCAAGTTTAAAACCCACCAGAATAAATAGTAGTAAAAGTATTTCCCAAGTTCCTGGATCAATCCTGTAGGTGCAGTTTTGTATACGGTTTGTGTTTTCACTGCTATTGCTGTTTGCCTCACTGGCATTCAGGGGATTTAAATTACCAACTGCTTCTTTACCATTAATATATTCCCTTGAACTCGACTTTACGTTTGTTTGTTTTTTAATTTATTTTATTTATTTTTTGTGGCATTGCCCGTTTGCAAATTGCAATTTCTTGATTCAACAAATGATTTAACATTGATTCTGTAGGATTTGTGAAGGTATTATGGATCGTATTTTTGGCTTTGATGCCACTTGACTATCAAAAGTTTTGATAGCTTTGTGTTTAGTCATGTAACACAACGCTTGCTTTTTTCCTCTCTTCTTTCTCTCTTTTGTGTGTTTTACTAGGCAGGTTTGGGCACCTGGGACTGGCTATAAATCTGATCACTTCAGATGATCGTTTCAATCTGAAGGCCATTGAGGACCAGCTAATGACCGACATTAAGCCCATTCCTGGTAGCATTGATAAGAGCCTGTATGTAGCCGAGTTCCACTCCATCAACCATGAGGAAGAGGAAGAGAAGGAGGCTGCACATGGTGCACCTTAATTGGTGAGAGACTGAATGGAGATGTTCACTGTTGAATATTTTATATAGAGCAAAGCTGAAATCACAGTATTTAACATGGGGGGTGCTATTAATTTTCATAGGGAAACAAATTTATTTATTATGGTCTATATTATAATTATAGATCATCTATAAATATCAATATATTTAACGTTACAGGGCAGCACACTGGCATAGTGTTTAGCACTTTCACCTAGTAGGTCCTAGGTTCAAGTCATGTTTCTGTGTGAAGTTTGCATGTTCTCCCTGTGCTTGCATGGGTTTCCTCTAGGTGCTCCAGTTCCCAAAGACATGCACATTGGGCCAATCATCTGCCTCAAATTGCCCATAGCTATGCATGTGAATGGTTGTTTGGTGGGCTGGTGAGCTGTTCATGTTGTTCCCAACTTTCGCCCAGGGTCAACTGAGAGAGGCTCTTTCCTTCCTGTGACCCTCAAAGCGTTTCACAGGGCTTTCAAATTAAGCCGGCGGCTGGTGGGAATTTCGCCATCTCGCACACGTATTTTATGTATATGTGCTCCCGCACAGCACTCCTGAGCAGAGCCCCATTGATAAGGAAACATCTTATAGTGTACGTCCAGGCGTAATCATGCTAACCCTGTACTCGAGTCACATGATGTGATGTCATTGTTAACAGCGTGAGTTCCCCTACCTGTGAAAGAAAAAAATAATACAACTGCTTATTTAAAATGTATTCAGATTAATATTATTTTTTTCTGACTTTTCTTCTGTCACTTGGCGTAAAGTTCCAGCGGTAAGGGTAGAATATAGGAGCTGTAGTGATACAGATGGAGAAAGTTTTGGGAGTAAACAGGACGCCTGGTTCTATGGAGCTCTTAAAAATGTACATCATTGCGCTAGCTTGTGGCTAAGCATTGCGTTAGCTTAGCTAACTTGCTAATACTTGTTAAATCCAGCTTTTGCTGTGTTTTCAGCCTTTCTATAGAATGCAGCTGGAATTAATGCATCAGAAAAATTACAACAGTGCATACTTAATTCTTTAGAAACGTGCTCTTGTGTCACAGCCTGAGTCTGTGTCTTGTGTTGCATTAATAAACTCTGTTGAACGGTTAGCAATGTGCTAACAAGTGCGCTTAGAAAACGTGGCTTTTATTTAGCATGTTGTATCAACATCATATTCAAACTTGAGTAATATATCATAGTTTCATCCTGAGGAGAACTGGGACATGCAGTGATGAAGACAATTTGTGTGTTGTTTTTTCCCCTTTACACTACAACCCACAAGTTGCATATATATTTTTATAAAACAGAATTTAGTTGATTAAAATCACGGAGGTGAGAATTTCTATCCCTGTTTACCTTTATCTGTTTTTCAGTACATTATGAGCAGTAAGAGACAGGAGTGGATTTTTCGTCTCACTCCCACTAAAACACTGTGGATTCAGTTAAAAAACACAATTCTGCACAATTATAATTTTATGACAAGATAAAATAAAAAACCTGTCTCAGTCCCAGGACAGAATAAAAAGTACTCCTGTCCCATCCCATAAATTACTCGCTCATTTACTCACTCATTTGCCAAACAGCTTTATTCTAGGGTCGCAGGGCAGCTGGCACCTATCTCAGCTGACACTAGGTTTACACAGGGTACACCCTGAACAGCTCGCCAGACCATCACACACTCACACCTAGGAGCAAGTTAGAACAGCCAAATGTGCATGTCTTTGGACTGTGGGAGGAAACCTTCCAATACATTAGCTGAACAATTCAGTGCAGTCTCATGTCTGTTCGTCAATTTCTCATGATGGATCCTCAATTCAGTCTTATTCATTTTTTTTTACATTTTTTTAATTTATTTATTTATTTAAGTTGGCCAACAGTAATGTCATTTTGAGGACAGGAGGTTCCTGCTACTTTTAGTGGTTCTTCTGCTACTCAAAAACAAATTGAAAGCCCTGGTTTCAGAAAATGAGATTATAATGTAATTTTCAATACAAAAATATTGAATCTAATTCAGTTTAATTGTTTTCTTTTGTCAGATTCTCTGCTGGAGAATAGATGGATGGTGGCTGGCATTTTGCACATTATCTGTTGAACATGGGCACAAGGGTGAATTCCCCTTTACTTCATTCGACCATTTTTGTTTGACAGTTTTGTCATTGTCACTATGTCACTGGCTATGCAAATCTGCCAGACTCCTAATGTTACTAGCATTGCTCTAAAGCATGGGGTGGTTTTTGTATCAATAATCTGTTAAATTTGCAGGTCACTGTTTTACTTTGTTAGCAGATATGAAAGGGTACTTTTCAGAGTGGTCATGTATAAAACCTACCTCAGCAACCTTGCCCTAAAACA